>VZTN01016468.1:356594-409844 GCA_013400515.1 Erpornis zantholeuca
CGCGGGGGCGGCGGAGCGGGGCCGGGGTGGGTGGCTGCCGGCCGGGCACTCCCGGCCATGCCCACCTACGCCCACCCTGCTGCCACTTGAGCTTTTCCACTCGGCTGCCCCAAGAGAGGAAAGGAGTGGGGGGGGAGGAGGGAATAGAGGGGACGGCGCTTGCAAATTCCCCGAGTTTCATGGCAACAGAAAGTTCTCTTCGTGTGAAAGAAAACTTTGGCGGCGGATGTGTGAGTGGAGCGGCGCCCACTTGAGCTGTCAATCACCGGCTTTCCTGTCCGTCCCTCCCTTCCCTTTACTCCTCCTTCCCTTCCTTCCCCGGAGGCACGGACACCGCACCTGCACGGACAGGGCCGGCAGCTCCCTGGAAGCACGGAGGGCACAGCGCTCTCCTCGCCCTGCCTCTGCGGGCCGGGACAGGCAGGCTGGGCTGCCCCTGCCCCATCCCTGCGCTTCCTCGTCCTCCCGCAGCCTCCTCTCCAGCTCCGTTTGGGGAAGCCGTGCGGGTCTCCGGGCCGGGGAGCTCTAGGGCAGGAGAGACAAAGCGAGCCGCAGTCTGCTCGGGGAGAGCCCTGCTGCCGGAGGACGCGGGCAGCATCGCCGCTGTAGCTATGAGCAAAGTGCCCCAGGGGCGTGTGGGGCACAGGGGAAGGTCAGGGCCCTTGAGGTGGGGACGTGTGTGAGCCTCACGTCCCGTCCTGGGCGAGGAGAGATGCTGCCGCCGCAGCTCCCCGGCTTGGCAGGCACTGCTGTCGCCCCAAAGACAAGACCGCGAGTGTAATGACGGTAATGGGAACGGGGAGGAGACCTCCAGGGCAGGGCTCTCGGCTGGAGAGGGGGATCCGGGCCAGGGGGGTTCGGCAGGGCGGTGAGGAGGAGCGCCCGGCCCTGCTCCAGCCCGCGTGGAGCTTCCTGCGGGAGCGGGGACAGGACGGGCACCGGAGGGACTCTGGAAACAGCAAGGGGGCTGATTCGAGCCCATCTGAGCCCTGCTGGGATTTAGCAATTCAAGGTCTCACTCGTTTTGTACGGATTTCTTTTTTGACAAAATGATCTGTTGAACAGCGTCGAAGGGCAAGCAAATCCCGCTGGCGACCGTGGTGTAGTCAGCACTTTGGTGTTGCCGTGTTTGCTGCTGGTGTATTGAGTGAAGCCAAAATTTGGGGAGTTGTGCCGAGAGGGCAGGGTCATAGTGGAAGGGTTGTTCCAGGCGGGAGTGGTTCGCGTGTAACTTTTGCAATATATTGGAAAAGCTTCAGACAGTCGTAATTAACTCCAAACCCTAAAAATATTTTGGCCGCTCCAGTGGAGGTTTAAGACCTGTCAGGCTGGCAGGAAATCGGACTGATACATATCCTGACAAGACACTGATATTTCTTTTCATAAGCGTTTTTTGGAGGAACTGGAAACGCTGGCATGCAACGAAAATTTGGGCTGTATAGAGAATTAGAGGACGTGCTGAAATCCCCCTGAACAGTGTTTCCGTCGATGTTCAAATAAATATTTCAACGTTAAGTTTCGGACTCTTTACTTTGTCTTTCAATTTGTCTTTGACCTGCCTGAGTCTCAAATTAGAGGTTTTTGTGGTTTTTTTTTTCCTCTAAAAGCCAAGTTTTTCAAAACTTTTAAGCTCCGTATTATATTATAATATTTCTCTTGAAATACCGCTAATCTTGTAAAAGAACTGACCCTGACCGAATAAAAATATAAGTATAGATTGATGGATTTCCAGAGTTCCCAGGTCCCTGTAATGCTCCATGCTGTGCTTGGCTTCCCACGCCGCACGAGCTCGGAGGAAAACTCCACATTCTATTGCTGATTGCTATTTCCAGAAGAAGGGATGAGCAGGGACCCTCTGCTCCAATCCCTCCGCCTCGGCGTCGGTGCTGTGTGCGCAAAAAGCTCGGCTGGGATTTCGGGAGAGCGGAGAGGCGAGCCCGGAGCCGGCTTCCCTCGGGGCTTTCCCTGGGAGCCGCAATTCCCCTCCTGAGCCCCAGCCTGGGCACGGCGCTGTCGCCGCTCGCAGGTCGCCACCTTCCCGAGGCCACCCCGCACCTGCTGCCGCCCTGTGCTTCCTTCTCCCTGCTCTGGAAACGCCGTGAGGCTGCCGGGGGAGGACAGGAGGAAGCGAGGCGAGCCCGCCGGAGCAGCTGCTGCTCCCCAAAGTTACCTGCAGAGCGCTTGGAGAGACCCCATCCCACCATCCCCCTCCGCCTGCTCCCCGGGAACGGGGACAGACCCTGCGGAGCTGCGGGGACCCAGGGGTAGGGGCAGAAACCACGAGGGGACCCAGCCCGGCGCAATAAACGGGGCGAGGGGAAACCTGATGCCTGGAGCCATTTTCTTAAACTCACTACGAGGGAAGCCCCGCGTGTCTGGCGGGGGTCGGGGAACACTTGAGGTCGTGTAAATACAGTTGCGAAAGGCTGAGGAGCCTTTTATTATTGTTATTTATTTGGGTGACAAAGGAGCGCCAGGCGAGATAAGGAGTTTACAGCGCAGCCCAACTTAAACGCGAGAGAGACCCCGCGCTTGAAAAGGGCCATTTGAAAAGGTCTGTCTGGGGGTTCTGCGCCATCAGTTAATAAGAAACAGCCATTAATATATGTTAATTGCGGCTCCAGAAGAGCTCGGGGGAATCTTGGAACTGTGTCAGGGAGGATCGCTGGCTTTTAAAGAATAACGCTCCGTACGAACCCGGCCCCGTCTAATCCTGTTATTAAAACATCTCCTTGGTCCCCAGCCCAATTCTCGACCGAGATCGGAGAGGGCTTGTCCTCGAAATTTGCCCAGACGAGGGAGTTGGGCGCCCCTTTCGTTTGGACCCTGCTGACCCTCCCTAGGCTGATCCTCCCAAAATGCCCAGCCTTTTAGCGATGCTTAAGATAAAAGTTCACGTGATCCCTGTTTCAGGCTCGCATCCATCTCCTCCCCCTGAAGTTTTCAGCGTGGTAATGCGGCTGCTAAATGGACCATTTGAGGCTGGTTCGGCAGCCGAAAGTCGTTAGGAGATTTTGGGGTTTCTTTATTTCCCTTCTAACTCTCACGTCAGAACACAGCTCGAGATTGCCTGCGAGGCTGCTGCCTTCCCTCGCGGCGGGGCTGACACGGCCGGTCCGACCTCCCAGCCCGGCAAAAAAAAAAAATTGGGGGACAAAAAAATCATTAGTTCCGACAAACGAGCTCCAGCTCCTTGCCGTGGCTTCCCCAGCGCCTCACCGCGTGGGCACCGCAGCTGAGCCCGAGCCTCCGGCTGCCCCCGCGGGTCCGGGCAAGCAGGGGTTACTGCTGATGACATCATTAAAAATCGCAACATTTAGGAACAAAAATCTGAAGTGCGTGGGTAAACCCGGGCAGCGTCGTTTGCGCATAGCTCGATCCCTTTGAACTGAGCCTCCCAGCGCGCTCAGGAGGCGGCGGTGAATGTTTTTTGGTTTTTTTTGTTTTTTGGTTTTTTTTTTTAATCGCTTCCCTCCCCCTGCCCCCCCAGCTGAACTTTTATTTGGCTTCTGACAACAATAGCGGGCTGCAAACAGACCTCTCGGAGCGCCCGCTGAATAGATCCTTTTCGAGCCCGGATTGTTTCCACCGCCACAAAAAAACAACCAGTAGCTCCGTTTTTTAATTGGGTTGTTCCTGGCCCCGGCTCATTCAGGTGTTCGCGAGGAATTTGTTTATTAGCCTTTGACAAACAGCCCCTCCTGGCAATCGCCTCACGGAGTTGTCTTCAGCGGGAGGGGAGGAGAGGGATGCGGAGGGGGGCCGTGGCTAATAAGGACTCTCTCCGTCTCCGAGTTACCAATTAACAGAGTTGTGGAGGGGACCACCAGCACAGGATAACTCACCAGGGCTCACTGCTGAGCCCCAAGGAAACGACAGATTTAGCTGGTGTGTTTTCACGCAAAACCACCGAGGGAAAAACGAGCACGAAAAGTGATGCTAAAGAGGCCACCACCGCTGCCCCCAGCGCAGACCGCGCCGAGCCTGGCAGAAATCTCTCCCCCGAAGGACGAGACAGTAACAGGAACTTTCTGCAACTCCCCCCCGCTGCCACAGTGCCAGCTGTACAGAACCCACCGAGAGAATTACCCTAGCACTGCCCGGGGCCGTGCTGGAGCTCCCATCCCTGGGGAGGCTTAAAAGCCGCGGGGTTGTGGCGCTTGGGGACATGGCTCAGGGATGGCAGGGTCAGGTTTGCTCTCTGATCTCCAGGAGCCTTTTCCAACCTAAACGATTCCATCCTTTTCTCAGTCGTTCTCACACCTCAGCTCCCTTTGCCCTCCCCGAGCCCAGCGCCCCCGGCAAGGGCAGCCCCGCGCTCGGTGGCCCCGCTGTCCCCTCCTGCCACCGCGGCCCGGGGACACAGCCCCGTGTGGGGTGGCACTGGGGTGGCAGCAGCCCCTCGGCGGTGCGGGGACAGCGTGGGGATGGAGCTGGCCAGCCCCGGGGGCCGCGGGGCTCCGGGCACAGCTCCCTTTGCCCTCCCCGAGCCCAGCGCCCCCGGCAAGGGCAGCCCCGCGCTCGGTGGCCCCGCTGTCCCCTCCTGCCACCGCGGCCCGGGGACACAGCCCCGTGTGGGGTGGCCCTGGGGTGGCAGCAGCCCCTCGGCGGTGCGGGGACAGCGTGGGGATGGAGCTGGCCAGCCCCGGGGGCCGCGGGGCTCCGGGCACAGCTCCCTCTTCCCCCGGGCCATTCGCCCCCAGGGACAAAGCAGGGACCGGGGACCTCCCCCGGCCGGGAATCCGCGCCCTCCCCGGTACTTGTTGCTGTGCTTTAGCGGAGACGTCGCTGCTCTCCTTCTTAAACACCGAAAAAAACCCCGAACCAACAAACCAAACAAACCCCACAAACCCAAATCATCTCTGTTTTGCTCGTTTAAAACTTGGCGATTCTTTCCTGCGGTGTTTTCTGTGGAGATGCAGTAACCACATTATTTACTGGTAATGATGGCCATGCTCCTCTTTAGCAGTTGGATTAGAAATCGGACATTAATTGTAAAACTCTAACTTGCTAATTAGCTGCAAATAAACTATTCATTAGTGGCGAATTAAAATCAAAACACACCTTATTCCTACTCTCTGACACACAGTTTTGAAGGCACATATTGTTTCAAACTACAGCCTGTATCACTGGCACGGCAAATTGAGATCCTGAAAGGTTTCTCTCCAGGATAAATAATTAAAATATATTCTACTTTAATTGACATTATAGAGGACACAAATGAGATTTTCCTTTTAGAAAGAAATAGCAGTTTCTAAATAAAGCTTTGCAGGCTGGAGAATGGAGGTTTCAAGCAAATGAATAGTCATTACTACCTTTTCAATGATGTGGGCCTTTTGATCAGAAAAGAAATTAGCTCTAAAGGACAGACAATAGGAAGCCTGCCCTGCAATAGGAAGAAAATTAGATGGCTAAGGCTCTTAACAACACCTATTTCTATAAACCATGGAGCTTCTTGCTTTTCAATTACAGCTGTTCATTTCATATAAGGAAAGTGGAAAAACACTGGGGGGAATATAAACTCTGATGCACCAAAAAAAAGAGCCCGAGACGGGGCAGGAAGGCAGATTTCCCACTTTCCTTTTGTTTTTATTATAATAAATAATATCAGTTAACTAATATCACATATTTTGTACTACTCAGACAAGCCAGTATAACATTCTCCAGGTCAGTCAGGATGGGCTGTATTCAGTAAAGGAACTGGTAAAATATGAGAAACTTCAAGCCTTGGATGTTTCAGTGCATGTTTCCACTGCACATCAGATAATACATTTTGCACATGCATCTCATACTTGTGTGCATCCTGCAGAGAAAACAAAACGAGACTGGAGAACCCTGAGAGAAACCAAGTGCTGAATAACACTCTGCTGTCTTTTGATTATAGTCAAAAACTCACTCCAGTTCTTCTGAATTAAACTGAGTGATCTTTCATTACGCTCAGGACCGAGAGATTATTTCAGGCAGGTTCTCCCTGCATTACTTTGAACCCATTGAAATTTTATAAATAAAACTTCTACTCTAGAAATGTAAAATCAACTTTTTGGGTAATAACTTTTAAATATGAGTTCTCTTTCAGGTTATTTCGTTTGGACATTGTTTTTGAACATTGTTATTTCTTCTGTATATAGAAATAACACAAGTTTTCATGTGAATCTGAGATGCAGTCATAGAAACAATCCTTTCTCCCTCTACCATTTCTCTCTAGCCAGAATTTTATGATTAGTTGTAACAATTAAATTATAATTATCCAATCAATATACTGTAATTGAAACACTTTCAGTAATGATTAAACATAATAACCACAAGGCTTTATCATAAACAAGTCCTGTTCTCATATTGGTTCAGCTGACTGTAGACATGTCTTTAAAAAATAACATAAAATCACAAAGATTACACTTATTTTTTTATCCTTTCTATTAATCTAGTTATGTCTTTCACACTCTCTCCCACTCCCCATTCCTCTGTCTTTTCTTCCTGTCTCCTTCCCTGCTGTATTATTTGTTTAGAAATCAGCTTACATGTTTTAATTCAAAGGGTAGATCAAATAAATATGAATTGGTTTTGCTGTGATAAGGTGTCTTTTTATCCTTTCCATCTCTAAACAACTGAGTGTTCAAGAAACCCTCGCTGCTGTCCAAAAACCTAAATTACATTTGTCTTCTACCTAGAAGTAATTTTAGTCTGGAACACAAATGACAGCTTTCTATTTGGTGTCTGTATCTCCCTTCACTCCTGCTCAGCCCTGAGATACAGGAGAATAAAAGAAATAGTTTAATCTGGCAAAGAATGATCTTCTAACTCCCAAAGTGGAGTCACTCACGTCAGTATTTGAAGTAATCTCCCTGCTCGAGAGCAGTTAGAGAATTATGAATAATGCAAACCTCTGCCTCAGTTTTCACTGGAACAAACCTTCCATTTGTTTTTTAAGATCTTAATTACAATGTCGTTTGATTTGAAATTATTTTGTCTGAGAAGAGTTACCCCTGCTAACCAGTGGGAAAAACTTCCCTCCATGCAAATAGGAGGCTCAAGTGTCGTTGAGACTTGGTGATTTACAATACAAAACCCACATAAAGATCTGCATCCCTGAGAAGATTAAGAACTTGGGAAAACCCAGTCCTGCTGCTCCAATTCTCAGTCCAGACCTCACTTCTGGTCGTGTCTTCAGTCCCTGGAAACAAGGTGAGGGTAAGGAACTCTCTGCACGAGAACAAGTGAATCTAAACTGACCTCGACACTCAGAGTCAGAAAAATTTCACCTGAAATTGTTTTAAGTTTCAGAGCAATGAGATTTTTGAACAGGGCTCTACAGAAAAATAGAGAAATAGGGAGCCTAAAGAGCTTTGAGGAGTGAGCAGTTTGTGAGAGAGGCTGTGCTGGAGGGGTTGGACCTGTTCTATCCAACACCTCTCAGTGTTAGCACGGAAAGGATCCAACTCCTTTGAGCATTCCAGTCCCCGTGGTCAGGCACGAGAGAACTTCACCAGCCCTGAAAATCCTTTCTGCTGTTTTTTTTCCCCTAACACACTCCATTAACAAGGGCAGTATGTGCTCACCAGTCTTTTGTAAATCAAATATATCCATTACACAGACAATAGATACCAAATAACAGAAATGGGGCTCAATGAAGAAACAATTTTTATAGTGGCTGTTTCCATGGGACAAACACATTTCTGACCTGAACACGAGTCACAAATAACGACACCATTTAAATTAATATTCATCACTCATCCTTTGTTTCTGTAACAGCTCAAATCGAGGTGTCTCCCAAGAATTATTCAAATCCCAGCCTTGTTGTGGCCAACTCTTAATTGTCTCTGTAGACAACAATTCCTCTCCTAGTAGGGCAAGTACAGCAGGCACTTGCAGGGGAAGAATTTATTCAATGATACATTAATTAAGGACTCAGTAGAGTCTGGAGACAGCAAGAAACTGTGGCATAAAGTTCAGATGAAATAAGCTATTTATTAAGAAAATCTTGCCTTTTTTATATCTAGGATGGCTAGAGCAGGACACGATCATTGGTTTTTGAGTGAACACTTCCTTAGTATCATTGGTTAGTTACAGAATAACAAGTTAGAACAAGAAAATGTAAAAAACACCACCTGCAACTTATAGTTTAAAAAACCACATGAGATGGTTTACACAAACTTCTCCTGGTTCTCAGCTCCACTCGTGAGAAAACAACTTCTTCTCACAAACCAAGCTGAAAACTAAAAAATTTCTCCCTAACTTGCCAGAGTCCAGAAGGACTTGTGAAATAGGCACTTCCAGGCCTTTTTTTTTTTTTTGAAACAGGTGGAGCAGTCAGGAAAAAATGCATCTAAAGCCACACAGTGGATCTTGCTGCTGGTGTACACAACACATTTTTCACGCCACGAATCCAAGCAAAATCCAATTTTTCCTGGCTAAGAAGCCTTTCTGCTTGCACTAGGCTCCCTTCCCTGCACCTGCCAGGAACATGTGCAGGGTAATTGCTGGGAGATGGTGCTCCCTGCTCTGTGGGACAGCAGTGAGGGGTTCCCAGCTAGATTAAATGTGTGTGAGGGTCACAGGACGATCTTGATGACAGAAAAAGAGAGAAGAACTCACCAAACTTGGCCTCATTCTGGCAGAAGCAAACCAAAGGCTGCTCAGTGAGGGGAGCATGGAGGGGAGGAGGAGTTTTGGGTGCAGTCCTAAGGCCTCTGACCGAGGAATCCTGTTGGGAAGGGAAGAAGGGAACTCTGTGTGGTGCAGGAGGAGCTACAGGAGGGTGTTGGGGTGCTTGGGACCTCGATGGCCTCTGGCCTGGCTTTCTTCCTTATTTCAGTGTCTCATGTCCCAAAAAGATGAAATGAAACTTCTTTTTGCTGTTTCAAGGTTTGTTTATTTTTTCTTATTAAAGTTTCAGAGGCACAGGCTGTGCTGTGTCCTCTAAGAACACAAAGATAGAATGCAATGGCTACCAGAAGCAGGTAGCTTTTATATCTATTTTCAGCCAGTTAGGAAGTTTTATGTATTTTATTTTGTTCCCAACACCAGTAAATTTCAATTTTATTGATATGTGTTTTCTACATCAAGNTTTTATTGATAGGTGTTTTCTACATCAAGTTCCTTCCACTAACCAACAAACCACAGGAACTTGTGTCAGAGAAGAAAGGAAGAGAAGGAGAAGAAAGAAGAAAGAGAAGAAGGAGAAGCTGACACCCTGAAACCTCCATGTTGCCTCTATATAATATATTGAGCAAAATCTTAATACTATAACTACACACTCTGTGGTAAACCAAACAAAAATCTCCTCACCTCTCTGGTGCATTCAAGTTCTCCCAAAAGTGAAGGGAACTTATCCCACAAGCTTAGGTCACAGGCTAAGCTATTTTTTGAGGAGCTCTGGGGATAAGAAAGACCCCCAGAAAGGGGCAGGAGAAGATCTCAAGCTTTTCTGGATTCCAACAGGGGGGAAAGGCTTCAAAAGGAAGCATTGAGTGGCCAGGAGGGGAAGCCAGGAAAGGGACACCACACAGTGTGTGGCTTGTTTCCCTTTTGCTGTCTTTTCTTCTGTCCTGGACCACTCCATTCCCACCTTTGCAAAACAGTCCATCAATATAAGGTTCAGTTTCTCTTTGGAAAAGAACCCCACAGCTCCTTGGGAAATGGTGTCATCTCCCAAAACTGTCGTACTCTACTTTGATTTAACTCGAAGACCTCACAAACAAGGCGTATCTAAACAATGCCCAGTGAAGTATCAGGATTAGCATTCAGAAATCGATTGTATAGTTTGTTTTATCTGTAGGTTGATTTGGATTGGAGCTGGAAAACAAGGGCAGGGTGTTAAAATATGCAACAGAAAGATACCGAGGTAAAAACCATTTCAGCAAAAAAAAAATTCTAGGGTGATTTTAAGTGGTGTTTTTCGGTCTTCAGGACATGCAACGGAATTTATAATCTGCATGAGAAGCTGTATGTGCATATGGGCCCTTAGCAGGTGCGAATGGCCACCAGGACAGCTCCGATTTGCATGTGAGACAGAGGTAAACAAGCACCAGAATTAAACTCATCCTGCATATTCAGCAGGTAGCATGGGCAGGTTTTAGCTTCCAGCGCCTGTCCTGCAAGGTCCAGCTGCGCCTGAAGTCCTAGGAAATTCGGAGCTGGGAGGGTTGGTGTAAACACCACTGGCACCAGGCTGCCAAAATGCCAACTGGGTTTTTAAAAATTGAAATCGAGCTGCGGCTTAATGACACCTCCCAGGCTTCCAGGAACAGACAGGGTGTGATGTGCATCAGCAAGGTTTGATATCGAGCTCTAGTATTCATTCTGCCAGATGAAGGATTTAACCTTGGTGGTTAAATAAATTACCTTTTTTTTTTTTTTTTGTCGGCATTTTTCTTGAAAAAAAGAATTCTGGTTTAGAATATTTCCCCTGCAGTCAAAATCCATTGCATCAGAACAGTTATGATGCATCTTCCAGTTTTGTGGAAAAAACATGAACTGAAGAGAAGCCTCTTAATAAAAAAGATTTTAGAGCAATAATTGAGATCAAGTAGAAAACAACAACTAACCTGAAATCTGGCAGTGCTTGCATGTGCTATGTATTTAAAACTAATAGACACAAACGGAGTTAAAATGCCCGAAGTGTTTCAGGGGAATTTGACACAAATCTTCCAGGAACTCAAGGCAGAATGGGGAGGTGGGAAGGTCAGGATAGTTTATGTTTATGTTTATATTTATGTTTAATTTATAGACTACATAAGGCAACTCAAAATATTTGGAATTATACACACTCTATTCCGAAAAGGGGATTAAATTCCCATCTTTAATTCGTTCTGCTTTTCAACTGCTTGCTGCTTCCTCAGTCTTGAACCAAACACCTTTTCTTTACATTTTCTGTTCTTCAGCCAACACTGCTCAGGGTCCTGCTCTGCCACTCTGAGAGTTAAATTTAAATAAGTAGTTGGATCCTAATTATGTTTTTGATGGAGGTGTCATATCACTGATACTCTGATAAGCAGTCATCCCTATTTTTATTATTTAGTTGGCTGCTGAGATTGTCAGAAGGAAGAAACTTCCTCTTCTCCCTGCTGACACAGTCTGCAGTGTATTCCTGTTGCTCTGCCACACGTGAATTCAACATTCCTGCCCTTACAGCCCCTGTTTTCTTAAAAATATTTACAGATCTTTATTTCTGGTAATAGGACACCAAGTGCCAGACTAAGAGCATTCTGATGTGAGTGTAATTCCAGTGCCACAGTGTGACTGATGCTGAGTTAACCTGCGGTTATCACCGAAATCAACCAGAAACTGGAACCTCTTTTCTCTTTAAATTGATTTAAATAGATTTTCACTGAGAATATTTATCAAAACTATAGGAGTTAAGTCAGGGTGTTGTGGGTTTTTTTGCTTTTTTGCTTTTTATTGGTTTTTTTTTTTTTTTTTTTTTTTTTTTTGATAAGGAGTCAGAATCAACGGCAAATTTTCAAGTAGGAATTTGCAGACTTCTTATTTGAGAAAATCTAGCCCAGGCAATGCAGGTGGGTGTGAGCCTTTCCCAAATTAACCCTGCAGAGACACAGAGAGCTCCCAGCTCTGCTCCTGCTGCTCTCCACACAGACCCAAGCTCTGATAAGACAAATACAAGATGTGTTGCTGAAGGAACAGACCCTCAGATCTGTTATTATGAGTCGATTTTAAAAAATTAATTGCCTTTCAGGGAAAAAAAAATCCACAACCATCCCGTTTACACCAAGCTGTAAACAGTAAAATTTGATTATAAAAGGAAAGCCTTTGTTTTCCTGGGAGTTCCTTATAGTCATTTTAAAGTCAGTTCACTGCCTAAAGCCACAGTTATCTATATGAAAAGAGTAACTAAATTGTAGGTGTTTCTTTATTCCACCATAAATTGACATGTTCTAACAAGACAGTTTGTTTGCTTTTATTGTTCAAAAGCCCCTAAGTCTTTACTGTCTGCTTCTCCACTTGTCTTAAATGTTTGATTAAGCACTGTGAGAATTGTCAGTATTGATAAACTTCTTTCCAGTACATTAAGCACTCTAATCCTTTACATTCCTACTCTATCTCCATTGCCAAGTCACTCAGCTTCCTTGGCATTTGATTTTAGGCCAATATTTGCATTAGAAGTGGTCTATAAATAAAAATTACCGCGAGAGGAGGAAAATCTGTTTTTCTGCACCTGAAGACTCCTGACAGAAGCTGCGTGAAAGGCTCTGCTTGTTCCTCGGTGATCGCGGCACTAAAGAGCTGTCTAGCCAGCTAATTAAAAGGGGTAATTAAACTCAGCGCTTTTTTCCCCCCCAGTTTTCTAAAAATCTTAATTTCGAGGAGTGACAACGCTATTTATCTTTCCTTCACGAGCCTGAGGAGGGTTTTGGTGTCTGTGCTGTGTTTCGGATTAAACTGCATGTTTTTGGGATAATTTCAGATAATTTCGTATTAGGGCTGCTCACAACTCAGGGTGAACTCTGCCAATTTTTGGCACTGTTAGGGTCAGCATTTCGGTTTCATTTTTTTGTTGCATTCTTTTTTCCACACCAGCCCAAGATTGAAATTCCCGTGTCAAATACAGAACCTGTCAAAATCTATTATTCAGTGCTTGAGATTTCAGATTGAGGATGCAATATTGTACAATTTGATTGCTTTTTTTACTTTATTTTGGCTTTCTCTCTTTGAATTTCACTCGGGTGATCTCTGGGGATAGAAGGACATTCCAGGGCAGCAGGGACATGCTGGAAATGAGGTACATCCCTATCAGGATTACACAAACATGACACTTAAGGCAGAAAACTTAAATATTCCTAATTTTGTGAAAGTAAAACTCTAAACTCAGGTAATTTAGATGTCAGAATTATTTGGTATTTCAACATTAACACCAATATATGAGGAAATATGTTGACACAAGCTTAATATGTCTTAACCTTGTCACCAGTGATCCAGAGCTCTGCCACCTCCAGATGAAACCACAGCGTGGCCCATACTGGTTCTTTACCAAAATCTGACCAAGGTGAGTGCAGCATTTGAGTATTTCCCTCTTTAAAAGATGATTTGGGCGTGCCACATGCAGCACAGAACAAATATCAGTGATTATCCAGGGCAAAAGTGCATATCCCAGGTCCCAACCTTGTAACCTTGACAGAAAACTTTGTTTCCAGGCACAGCAATAAGAATTTTGTCCGAGTAAAGGCAAGGAGGATCAGGCTCCACGGCTCAATTTCATATGAAAATGAAGTGGATGAGATACTTGTATCAGGCTCATTTAAAATAAAATAGGAGGGCTGCCTTTTTGTCTGCGCTGCTAATAAGAAAAATATGCTGGAATAGGAGGTAATTGTAATAAGGTATGTCCCCATTTTTCTCAATTTTGCCCAGTTTTCTTTGATATGATTATGGATGTCACACATAAATGGTATTCCTTCAGCGTGGATTCATTAATTTTGGAGATGTACATTCTTTGAGTACATATCTAAGAATTGACCATTTATACCCAGGGGAAGAGGAAGGGTAGAAGACCCAGAGGAAGCAGAGGGTGGGAGCAGAGAACATTGAGTCTGCAGCATTCTTCACAAGAAACAGAAATCACACCGAATTGCCAGAGATTATTTTAATGGCTGGACCCTTCTGCTGTTATGGTAATTACTGAGAGAGTTTTAAGCCCCTCCACAGGGGAAATTCTGCATCAAAATAGTCAAATTTTGTAATGAACTTCAACTGTTATTCAGAATTCTTCCTCAGAACTTTTGGGGTTAATAGCTGCAGTAGATTTTTTTCCTTCTGGAGAACCATAAACAGTGCTTTAAAAAGCCAGCAGAAAACATGCAGGACATCTAAAATTGGTGCAACTCCTATTGATTTCAGTGAAAGGGGTGTGATTTCCCCCAAATGAATTCCTGGCTAATCTCTTCTGGATGTGGGAGAGAACAACTTGGATGAGAGGCTCCTGCACAGGCAGGGACATACTTTAAGGACACTTAAGTCCATTTAAGCCTCCAGTTCACCTGCTGGATCCCATAGTCAGTCAAGTTTGGATATGTGCAGAGTTTCTCAGCCTGCCCTTTCTCTCCTTGTGGAAATCCTGCCCAGGGAGGATCTGTGGGATCAACATTTTTGCCTCTGATTTCTGCCCATCCTGCACCAGAGAGGCAGCAGGCACCTGATGCATCTTGTGCCTGAGCACTGATTCCTGCCTGGACAGATCTTTATGTCAGTGGTGATTCACAAAGCCTTGGTGAATTTTCTGGTTCAGAGTGAGGCACTGAGCAACAGGTTTTCAGTATCATTTTGACCTTCTTATCTTCTGCCTCAGGGCTGAAGGAGTAGAAACAGAGGCTGTTGCCTCTGGTTTTGCTCCATCAGCACAGAGCTCGCCCTCACCACACTCAATACCAAAGGCTAAACTCACTGAGACTCTTTATTTCATCAATTAGTAACTAACTGCAACACATCCCATTCATTTCAGCACAAAACCTCAGTGCTACGAGGCAAAGGGGACAGAATCTGGCTCTGCAGAGCTGAGTACAAAGAATTAAAGGATCTGTTTGCAGAGCAGGTGGGCTACAAGCAAGGTGCTCTCTGGAGCTGACTGGAGGTGCAGAATTTCCATGAGACAATAAGGCATTGCCTGCTTGTGGATTTGGTAACTTCTAAATTCATACTGCAGCTTAAAGCTCTCTTGTTGCCCCTTATAGACAAGCCCCAAGACAACTGTTTAGATTAAAAAAGCTGTTCTTTCTTTAGCAGGAATCTCCTCTCTCTCTATAGGAGTATATTAAGGACAGATTAGAGGGAAACCCTCCAAATCTGCTCATCAGATGTAAACAAACCCACCAGGGTTATTACACACGTGAAGATAATGACACAAGAGTTTTCCAAGCATGAGAACATCACTCTTTGTATCCCACTAAATTAATAACATCTCTCAAGCACCTGCCTAAACCAGAAGTCTTTCCAAGAGACCAAGCACAACCTCTCTCATTAAATCAGCATTCAGGGAGCTAACTAGCAGATGCTGCTGACATGAACCCAAATGTAATCTCTTTAACCTTGTCCTGTGGGGAGCAGACATGTCATGACCGAGTAATTCCAACTAAATTAGATTTTATGTGAAAGTGTATAATCTAAATTAAATTTGATTAAAATGATTCACTGATTTGTGTTTGCTTTTGAAGGTCCTAATGTAGCCAAGGTGACCAGTTTTCAGTAATCTGTGTAATCAGATTAACTTGTTTTTACATGGTTGGATCAAGATTTTTTTTTATCCCATAGATTTTTCTATATTAATCATATTTGCTTGAATATCCATGGATAGATTAGGTGTTTCCTATTCACACAGAGGCTCGCCATAATTCAATTTTCACTGTGTTAATGAAACCTAACTGTGGTGACTATAAAGATGTGTGAGGTAAAATATCACAAACTCATCTGCCAGGAGAGGATGATCATTGACACCAAATTGTGAAACAATCCTACCCCCAAAATTCTCTTCAGTGGGAGACCTTGCTCAGCACAGACCCAGGGCAGCTCTGTGGGTGGAATTGTGCAGCTGCCTGTTTGTGCAGTGATAAATTTCCTGGGCTTAACCCCTTCACATTCTCTTCCCCTACTGGGAATTGGTGCAAGTGGGATGAATCTTGGTCACTGCCTTCATTACATCTTTAAATCTTAATTGAATACCACTGCTGCTGCTGAGTGGCTGCATCCTCAACACTAATCACAGCCTGCAATCAGCAAACAACATAGAGCTACCAATTAAGGCTTATTAAGTTAAAATGACAATTTTATCCAATATATGAAGTCAGGGGTTGCTGCTTGCTGGAGTGGCTGCTTTAATGGCAATGGGAAGAAGATCATGGGGAGGGCTCTAGGCAAGAATTTCTGTGATTTCTTATAAGAAGATGCTGGTGTCACTTTTTCAGATACCATTTCTCTGTTCCTTTCTGGTGTTTGATGGGGGATTTTTTTGTTTGGATTTTTTTCCTTCCTCTTTCTGTCATCATGTATTTCACAGCAGTGTTGACAGCCCTGCTTACACATCCACAGCTCTGCAGTGAACAGGAGCTACCAGAGGGTTACACACCATCCCTGGGGATTTAACTGCTCTGAAACAGTGCCTGGTTCTGTCAGGAGGAAAAGGCTCAGGGCTGCAGGAGAAAATGAAGGTGCACTGTTGGTGATGTCAGCCAGGTGACAGTGCTGTACAACCCTCAGGTTAAATTTTGGGTTGCACACAGAATAAACTGCCAGATACTCGAGGTAGCTGTGGCAGAAAGTTAGAATAAATCAAAGGGAATTAGGTGTTCAGGGTTTATTTGGCATTTTATTGCTTTAGGCTGTTCTTTTCCCACTCTTAATTACCACGACTTCATCTCCTTGCTCATTTTTCCTCACCACATCAACAAATCCTATGTAGACCAGGCAGTTCCCCAAGCCTGTTCCTTGCCAGTGGAACAAACTCCTTCAGCTCATGTTTAATTTTAGCTGTGGGGATATCTTCAGAGGCTTAAATGGGATTCTTCAGAGGCTTAAATTTCATGAGTTTCTGCTCTTTTCTGAAGGGGAGCAGAAGAAACTTCCTTCTTCCTCAAAGACTATGCCTGAAATCTTCTCTGCAGTGTTTAATTTGTTTAATATGTTCTTTCTCATGACAACATCTCTGGTGTTACAACCCTTACCAAGAGAATAAGAGCATGAATCAGTGAACTGCTCCCTTCTCTACATTCTCCACTGGGAACAAAGCAAAGATATTCCACCTCAGCCTCTGCACTGCTTCTGAGCCAAGAGTTGCCTTTGTCCTGCTCGTTTTTATTGAGTGGGAGAACAGAAAACAACAGAAATTGTTTCCCTGTTCTAGAGGAGCACTCCTCAACTTCTTCTTCAGTGTAATTTCTATAAAGTTCACTATGCCTCACTTCTAAATACAAATTTACCTTGGTGAGTGGAACTCTAACAGGAGCGAGGGCACTGGAGCAGTTCTGCTTTTGAAAGTGAGGTAGAAAAGCTCTTGGCTGAGTGAGGGAACAAGATCAGATGAGTGTTGCTCCAAGGAAGGCCATAAAATCCCTTCAATCACTCTTTCTCTACATTTTGCATATGATAAATGCTCTTTCACTGGATCTTGATAAGTGCCCCAAAACAAGAGGGAAGAAAGAGAGAACCTGTGGCTCCTGAAAAGCAACTAGGGGCCAGCCTCATAATCTCACTCATGTTCATTCATATTTCAACTACAGTTTTGTGTTTGAAAAGTTTGTGACCAGAAAAGTGAAGTGATTTGCAGGATTGTCTTAAATTTAAAAAAAAAAAAAAAAAAATTACCAGTCATTGTTACTGCAAAGAATAGCTCCTTATTTTTCATATCTAAAAGATTGAGCCCTTCACAATGATTAATAAAGTCTGGTTGTTATCTACTTTTGTCATAAAAAATGATATACAGAAGAAACAGTCTGAAAAAACACAAAGGTAAAACGCCAGCATGAACATTTGTACCGACACTGCTAATTAAAAGACTTAACTTATTAGTCTTTAAGTAGCAAAAAAAAGGAGAAACAAACAAGTATAATTTGGCAGATTAATTTTATGTTCTGTTCTATTTAATCAAACTATACCTATAGTGAAAATGACAAATCTGAGTTGTCAGACTACGGATGATAAGAAAGATAAAGGTCATATATTTTAATGTCACAGAAGGTCTTATTAAAGGAACCCTAATTACATTAGGTGTCCATGAAACATTAATTAAATACTGTCTGAAATAATTAGGTCCAAGTTACTGATGATTTAATTAAACTGAGTTTTTTATTTTATAAGAAAACTGCGGGTCCAGTGTGGGTCTGTTGGCAGGGTAATTGATAATGTGTCAGGAGAGCAAAACACTAACCTTGGCCAGCAGCATGGGAAGGACATTTTGGGGAGCAGAGTGTCCTGCCCCCCACCCCACTTGGGCTTGGCTTGTTCCAGAGTGTGCAGAATCCAGGAAGAGAAAGGTTTGGCCTCATTTCCTCAACTTGTGTGAAGCTCTGCTGAGACTCCTTGCAAATTTTGGTGAAGGTCTTGGCCTTACCAAGAATTTGGGCTTCTCCAGCATAAGAGAGGCACACCCAAAAGTTTGGGTTTACCCTGTCCACCACACAGCCCCAACAAAGCTCCAAACCCTTCTCCCCTTCCCCTCTGCAGAGTGATGGAGTCGACAGCTAAAGCTTCCTCTGCCTGCAGGAGGCTGTGCCAGCTCCGTGGGCAGAGATGAAGTTATGGATTAGGTGTGACTGGAGCTTCCCTGACCTTTCAGGATGAGGGAAATATTGCAGGAGTGAAGCATCATCCCCTGGTTAAAACTGCCACAGAATATATGTGAGATTACCCAGGAAAAAAAAAAAAAAAAAGAGTATTGGAAATGTAAAAAATATGCATTTGTGTGTGGAATTTTGAGGGAAAAGAGCATTTTCCTGCCTGTTCCATGAGTGGGAGCACAGAGTTGGTGGCACTGCAGGGATGGGCTCTGTGATGGGTTCTCCCAAGCCACCTCCACTGGCAAGATTTAAATCTCCCTCTTCTCCCAGGCTGGCTGGCTGATCTCAGACAAATAAACATCACACTTCAATTACTCCTCTTGTAAAATGAAAAGGAACACCTTTACTCCTTCACAATTATGAGTTCCTGCCTGGGAGTGAGAACTCTACAGAACAATAATGCTGAAATGCAAAATATTGACCTGAGAGGTCTAAAAATCAGAGGCAGCCTCAAAGCTGCAGTGAGAGCCACACTTCCCTGAGATCAGCAAGCACCCAGAGAGCCCCAGCATCATCCTTCCCACACATGGACAGTGCCTAACTGAGGAAATATTCCAGAATATCCTCTGGGCAATTAGCACTGCTCACACTGAGGGCTCTGGGCGAAGAGAACAGGAGAACCAATCTGGAATTAAAACCTCTGTGCCTCCTATTTCCACAGAGACCCTCCTGTTTTGGAAAGGGAATTAAATTGCCACTACGCAAGCAAAAAGATTTTTAAAAATTAAAGGAATGGACTAGAAACCTCCCAAGGTTTGTATGGTACAGAGTAAAGATTCCACGAAGGAACACCCAACTTATCCTCTGGATAAAGCTCTATGAGTTCAGGCATCCACTGATATGAAAAGATCACTGAAGACTTTGTTATTTCACCGTGGGAAAGTAATAAATTCCTAAAAGCAGGGAAGTTCACCACCATTATCATTGGCAGGGTGTTTTGGGGGTTTCAAACCACAATTATCACTGTGACACCTCACAAACACCTGCATTTCACAGGAGATTTGTGAGTGAATTCAAAGCGCAAAGGAAATGCCGAGATAATGACTCGGTAACTCCGAGTGAAGAGGTAAAATCTCTTCGTTAAACCCAGAGAGATGATTTTGCAATAAATATAACAATTTCCTCATCAGCTGAACGCTTCTGGGTGTGTTCTGTACTGGGGATGTGAAATATTCCAGCTGCACTGGGCACAAATACACAAATAAAAACCACAAAGTTCCTTTGTACCTGCTGCTCCTCATCTTCCTCCAGAGGTTCATGAAACTTTTCTTAGCCTTTTCCAGTGGTGAATCTCCTCTCGTTGAAGATGGTGACTGAAATATAAAGAAGGACTGATTTTAAAGAGAAATGGAATTTTGTTTGTTTTTAAAGAAAGATTTCTTTGAGTACTTCTAAAGACAAAACCAGATAAAGTTTTGTTCTCTTTCTCTGCAGACTCTGCATGACATCAGTTCCTAATTTATGATGTAAAATGCTCCTACATTTTACCCCGAGTGCTTGTGCCATCTGTTTAATTCTACCTACACAAAAATCCTTAACTCCTTCAGGCAAAAAATAAAATTTTATTATTAAATTTGTCATTAAATCCTCCTACTTCGATTGTTACAGCATAACAACAGCATGAATTAGCATGTGTACAATGTTTCAAAACCAGGAAAACTATAAATATATGAGGTATTGTGAAAAACGAGATTCACTCCATTGGTAAAATTAAAAATGTATGCAACTAAGTTTTCTAACATTACACATGTGACATTCATTTTAATATTTGAGAAAAGCCAATAATACAATAGGCACTTATAAGAGCACCAAAGAGCAATTTAGCGAGCAGATATTTATTATTATTATTATTATTATTATTATTATTGTTTTTATTATTATTATGCTGTCCCCAAATAATCTGTTGCCACTGTTTAGTAGCAGAGTACCTGTATAAAAATGGCTTTTTGTTTGTTTTTTTTTTAGTAAATCGCCTTTTAAGCTGTTTTTGCTGCACTTTTCAAAGCACAGAAATCTCCCCCGCATTTGAGGAGGATATAACCGAGTAAAGATCCCTAAATAAGGAGCACTTCCTACATCTGCTGCAAGTTAAAACAAATGTGTTCTGTGCTGCTTTTATTTTTTTGGATGCACGAACGCAGAGCGCAAGGTATTGGTTGGTCATTGTCTGCCTGCAGACAGGACACAGACAAAGCAGAGGCAGCCCCGAAAGGAGTGCGGGCTCTGGGACAAAGGGACAAGCAGATGAATTGATGACAAACTGATCACAGGGTGTCAGACAGGACCCTGCTCAATACCTACACATTCCGCCCCGCAGGGACCTCCCCGGCCAAGGTTTGGGATGTAACTCCAGCCCTGCTGCGGCGCACGGAGCCTGCAGTCAGAGACATTCGAGGTCTTTTCTCACACTCGGCAGCATCGATTTGCTCATAACCAGGCAGAGGCAGAGCTGGTGGAGCCCTCACTGGTGTTTGTTGCCTTAGGGAATTTGTTTTTACCTTTTCTTGCGCTGTAAAAACCGAAAAGATCTGAGTAAATACTATTGAATATGACACGTGGTGAAGGTATTAATTAATTTTTGACGTACAAGGTGATGAGCTGGATCCTGCTCTCCTCACCTAAGCAAACCACGAGCAAAGGAAATTCTGCTTCATTTTACTTAACTGGACCAAGTCCTGTAAAGCAGCATCCCTCTCTGTCACTGCAGCAATCAAACACTTTAGGAGAAAGACCTCTCTCGAATGAATTCTTTCCAAAGTGACATTAAGTGTCGACAAAAGAGGTGGAGAATGAAAGGAAAAGAGCTGCTTGTGTTTTACCTGTTTAGCCACCTGTTAACTGAAATGAATGAATAAACCAAGCACTGCTGGGGAGCCCCTGGATTTCCTGAAGAGTGCCCAGAAAATCAGCTTCCATTCCAAGGCAACTGATTCATATAAGTTAAATTACAATTTATCCTCCATGCAAAATAAAAACATACCAGACTGTGAAGGGTAACAACCAGCTTAAAAATGAAAAAGCTTTAAACAGTGTCAGTACCACGAATTCTAGATAGAAACAAGCTCCAACACTGACAATAACAGGCAAAATCTGTTAACTGAAAAATCCACAAGCTCTGCACACGTTTGCAACATTTCCCCCCCCACACAAGATATCTCTAAACATTGCCTTTAGACTTCAGCAGCAGTGCAGATCCAGCACAAGTTCCTTTGTGTGAGCAGAGACTCTCTGCTAGAGCTCCCCACAAAACCCTGCAGGTCTGCAAAACAACCTGGCAGAAGCAGATCTGCAATTAACAAACAACATTTGACGAGGCAGTCGCTGGATCTGTACTTATTTTCACGTTGCAAGCACTTACCTGATGTCTCCTGCAGTGCCTCGTTATAAAGATATTCCCTAAAAGATTTTGGCAAATGAATTATGTAGCTGAAATGCAATAACGGAGGGAGAAATTTGTCCTGTTATCAGTCACACACATTCAAGCAGAAACCCAGTGCAGCACAGTAGATAGAACTATAAGCTCTGGGATCTTCTCATTCAACCAAGATTGCTTCATACAAAAGTTGACAATACACTACTGAAAGCCATTGTTGATATTCAACATTTTTTAAATAGCTGAACAGAATAGACAATAAGGCATGAAGGAAAACTTGGATAGGAGGCTGGCCTGGAGTCTGGGTTCAGAAAGGGGAAAAAAACCCCCCAAAAAAACATTAAAAATGGACAATAAATATGTGATTCTCATTTTTGCCCTGTATGTGTCAATTAACTGATCTTTACTGTGCTGAAATTCTGCCAGTTTTAAAGGGAGAATAAAATATGAGCCACATTTTTTTTTTTTAATTTTATCTATTTAATTCTAGGTGTAGTTTGAAATACTGGCACTGAGAGGGACAAATGTTTTTGTGGTTCACATTCACCACCAACTAATGCAAATTAAGGACTTGGCAGAATCACTGGAAGATCCTCCCATTAATTGTCAGACCCCTCTGCCCAGGCTGAGGAGATCAAACATTTCAGTCCTTATGTCAGAAGAAGGATTCCTGTGAAATACTTTTTTAAACTGTGAAAAAAACAGTATTTATGTTTCCTGTTGCTGTGTCTGTGTTTAAATTCCTCAATTTAAAGACCTCAGACCACTGTATCCAGCCTTTGAAGAACTCCATGGCATTTCAGAGATCTTGCATGTGGCAGATATTGGCTTATTTTAACAACTGCTTGTCTTGGGTTTGTCTTGCCCAAGATTTCAGTGCCAGCAGGGGAAAATGCCACCTTGTCCAACTCTGAAAAACTGCATCAGCACAAGCACATCTCATTTTTTCTACCTGAAACACCTTTTGTAGACCATACTGGCACCAGTGGGGTTAACAGCTAGCAGAGGGTGAGTTTAAACAATTTTATTTCTTGATCATCCAGATATGGCAGCAAAACTTTCTACTTTACTCTTGCTCAAAGCTGTGTTATTTCTCCAGCTCTGCCTTGGTTTTCAGAGTATGCTGCTCCACCCATGCAGGATATGATATATTCAGTATTGCTTTCCCCAATTTTTTCATTTTTAATTTTTTTATAGGAGAACAAGCCAGACCAAGCAGTTTATGATGAATGTTGGTAAAGTAATTTAGCATGGGAGGATTTTTGTTTGTTTGTTGGTTAACCCTGTTGTATTATCCCCTAATATTGCTGCTGAGATTAGAATGTGGAGTGAAACTCCATTTTCTAGGGTGTTTTCCCCTCTTGTTTTCAGTCCTGTTAGAATTTAGACATCACCTACATTATTTAGCCTTCCTTGAAGACAGGACATTGCTTGGTTTGTCTGTGCTCTATATGTGCTGCTCTTCCAGTAAATACCTGCAAATTCAGGTGTGCCCAAAACTTGGCACTGAGCACAGATATTTTTGTCAAAACCAGATTTGTCAGCGATGTGATGAACACAAGAATTGATCAAGAGATGAGTGCCAGGGAGGGAATTCTGAGCAGGGAAGGGTGGCCTTGATTCCATCCTCCTCAATGGCTGTTACCTGGGTCCCCCTGAAAATGTTTTCTGCAAGGGCAAGGATTGAAACCAGCTGAGGAATCCTTTGCATTGCTGCAAAGCACAATGGCTGCAACCATTTCCATTTCCACCTCCATTTCCATTTCTATTTCTATTTCCATTTCCATTTCCATTTCCATTTCCATTTCCATTTCTATTTCCATTTCCATTTCCATTTCCACTTCCACTTCCACTTCCACTTCCACTTCCATTTCTCCGTTCAGAGCCCCCTCTAGGACACTCCTGGATGACATTCCTCCTTTTAGTTGTATTTTGCCAATCCTGGCTTAGGCTGGCAGTCACCCTCAGACAGCAGAGAGGAAATAGATGGAATTTAAGCCACTTTGGTCCAGGGTCCATTTTGAGACCTCACCACAAACCAGTTTTTCTCTGACCTCGTGAACAGAAGTTGTGAACAGAAGTGGTGAAATTGATGCCTTAGGTTTTAACTTTTATATTTTTCCAGCCCTGCCCTGCCCAGTGTCACTCTGCAGTTCCCTGGAGCTCGTTCAGTGCTGTTCTCTCATGCTCACACACACACAACAAAGCCTCTCCAGCTCTCCAAGGCCACCCAGACCCTCCTAGGCCCAACAACTGCAAACCACAATCTTGGCAAGAGGGGGGCAAGCTTGGGCAAATTCCATCCTTGCCTGGCTTCTGCTTGGGGAATTGATGCTGAGATCCAAGTGGGAAGAACTCGGGAGCTGTCCTTGTCCATGTTGGGATGCACTGAGGCAGGAGCCTCTGGAGGCCAGAGTGTACCTCTGAAGGCCTTTCCAATCAATCCCTCCTTGATTCCTTTATTCCTGTCTGCTCTCTGTCTCTAGGGAGCCAATTTAAAGCATCAAAATCATTCCAGCCAGGAGAGTTGGAAGGAAAACTCCTGGTCCTTACATCAGTGCAGCTGCAGGTGTCTCAGAGCAGCTCATCCATACCCTGGGATGTTAGAATTCAGACAGAACAGGTAGAATTGCACTGATATTTGTAATGCTGACTCTTACCAGACAGCCAAACCCTCTAAGTTGTCCAGCCCATTGTGAAAAATATTTTCCAAGCTAAAAAATAAGCAAGTTCGATGCCTCCATTCATATCAGGAAGAAATCAAACAAGCACAGGCATTTTGCTTTGAGCTGGCCTTCGAGTCTAAGCCATGTAACAGTTCCAGATCTTTCACTGAAATTAACTGCATTGATTTTCAGTTAGTTCATTGATGTTGGTGGACATTTTCATATGCCAGAAGATTGTGTCTAAACCAACTAGAGACATGACATCTACATTGAACACTATTCCCTCTTCTCTTGTTCCTATGAGATTATAAAACTTTCCCCAAGAAATCTAAACATCAAATATCAGTGTAATTTGCAATGCCTCTTTATGTCTTTCTTCCTTCTTGACACTTAAACTGAATAATTTTCACTGTGATTTGCAATCTAAACAATCACATAAACTTCTGGTTTTCATCAGGGCAGAAAATCTAAATTGCTGTGCAAGATCTTTTTATGCAGCAGTGCTCATAGGAAAAACCTGGTCCTAAATGCACTATGGAGTGTACTCCAAAGCTATGTGAGACGAAATCAGAACATGAACCTGAGATCTTTTTACATCTTCTCCAAATCTGTGAGTCACAGAGCATCTCAGCTTTCAAACAGGCAGAAGATTTAAATAAGGAAAGGAATCCACCATTGCTTTTCTGGGTCAGGTTCCTCCTGTGTTATTACACAGATGCTATAGACACACAGTCTGTTTAAAATTTCCCTCTTCTTAAAAGGATAAGAAATTCTGTTCTCAAGCCCCCAGTGTTTCACCCAGTGGAATTCTAAAATTGTCAGTAATAATTCTGTAAATTATGCCTACAAGAAAATTGCAGTTCTGCCCTTGTGAAGGAAGGGATTATTTTACTACATAGCTCCGTGCTCGTCTCTGAAAATCACTTATTAGGCTGCCCCTGGCAAATTCACAAACTGCAGTTGTCAGGACCATCATGAAGTTGTATGCACCATCAATTTAACGATAACATTACACTGCTTTTCCCTCCAGCCTTGCGTGGAGCCTGTGAATTTGTGGGAAAGAGATATTCAATACCAAAGTACCTGTGAACAATGCAGAAAATGACAGATCTGTGTTCTGAGGACATAACATACACCTTGTCCACATTTCACTTGGATCCTTTCAAACAACTGCCAATCCTGCTTCCAGATAAGTACAGAACATTACATGTATTCAGAAACTGTTTAAATTATTTTAAAGTTTTAGGTTACTACTTTAATTGCAAAGTCTTAATTTTCCTCTCTTCCTAAAGCCATGATATGAATTCTCCTCTCATTGTTATAATGTTCTGTGATATAAGCCTGCTATAATTTAGCACTCAACTGCACTGAATCCCATTATGAAGTCTCATCTCATATCACACAGAGTATATCTGAGTATAAAACATAAAATGCTTAGCTTGTAAGGATAGGGAGCTTGTCATCTCTTCAATTTGATCACTAAAGTGGAATTTTGGATTAAACAAAAAAAAAAGTTGGACTATAATGGCAAGATAATGCTAAATATCCAGATTTTTGAAATGACTGACACACAGTGCATTGCAGAGATAGAGATATGTGTGACCTTCACAGAAGTTAATTAAAATATGGAGAAAAAAAATTCAAACTGCTCTTTTTTTTTCCCCTAGGAAGTTTGTATTTCAAATGTCCCTGGCCATGAGCAATTTATGGGCTAGTCCAACATGTCTCCTATTTCCCATACAAGGTCCCCTTGAATAACTTCCCTCTGGAGGTTGCCACAGGGAGGATGCCTCTATCACTCTGATATTTTCATGTTTAACACAAATCCTCTTTTGCTGGTCCACAGGTGACCTTCAGGCTTTGGACATTCAGTCTGTCCTCAAGAAACCCTGGGGTACACCTTACATGGAACATTTCTGTTGACCTTGCCATAGAATCGTAGAAGTGTTTAGGTTGGAAAAGACCTTTAAGATAATTTAGCCTAATGGTTGTTACTGTGCAATGATTTCTTTCCTTAAAATAACTGTCTTAATAAATAAATAAATAAATAAATAAATAAATAAATAAATAAATAAATAAACAAAAAAATAAATAAATAAAGTATGTATTTATTTAATTAATAAACAAATAAATTTGCAGTAATTATTGCAGTGATAAGTACGCAGACTCTCTGAACTCTTCAGCAGCAGTGAGAACGAAGTGTTAGAAATAACATCACACACAAATAAAAAGGAATTTACTTGCTGATGAAATATCAGTCTGAAAATTCAGTGAGTGTCTTCAAGTAATGTGTGAGCAGTGGTCATGAAGGAGCTGAATAAATCAATGTTTGCTTGCAGTGGCTTTTCACATTCGAAGCAAATTGCTTTCTGTACACTCACTGCCTCCTGACTGCCCAACAGCTGAAATAAGTTACTCAAAAACACACAGAGCTCTGCAATACAAGGATTTGTGAGACCTGAACAGGGAAATAATGTTCTGTATTCTGGAAAGTGTTCCCAGTGTTGCCCCAGATTTCACATTCTGTTGGAGTGGAACAAACCTCGATTTCCTCCTCCACCCCAATCCCAGAGCTGTGAATCCCATGGCAAAAGCACTTACCTATGGTACAGAAGATCTGATATAATCCTTTGTTTTCCTAGTTTGTTCCACCTTTTTTGCCATAAGCACCAAGCAGTTTAAGAGATGGAATTCTCTCTGATTTTTTATTGGAGCTGTTCTAATTTGCAAATTAATTGAATATTCTTTCCCTGGGATCTAGAACATACCAAGGTCTGCTGCAGCTCAAGAGAATGATCCAAGCATGACAAGAGACTCCAAAAGGTCATGGAGCTCTTTGTACTCACTCAAATCTCATCGTCAGCTGAGTTCTTTCCACACTGTCCATCCCCATCTGACTAATTTATGTGGATTATTAAATGTTTCACACCCTCAGCAGGGTTGGATAAGGAAAATTAATGACACAACCAGCACCAACTTTGTGGTCAGGTTGGGATGGTCCAGGTCAGTGCTACAAGAGGGTCAGGCTGTAAACCAAAATATTCCAAGAGTTTGGTGTTCATGGAACACTCATTACACTTGAGAAGCCTTTTTCCAGTGGAAGCCTTACCAAAGTAAAAAGTTTTAGTTTCAATGAATTTATAATTTCTGACAAAAAACCCTTTTGTCTAAACATCCCTTGATGGTAAATGTGGGGGTGAAATAAAAGATTTGCCGCTGTTGGAAATAATATTTATAGAAATGATTGCAAACATGTTTCCATCGAGGAAAGGAAGAAGTCCTAACAATGAGTGGCTAAACACTTGCTGCTCACATAAAGAAAGACTTTTTTTTCCTAGCTCAGTTGTGGAGCATAAGACATGGAGGTGGGCTTGGGGGAAAAGATGCAATAAACAGTGGGTTCCTTTTTTTTTTTACAATAAATTTTCATAAAACTATCTACAAAAAGGCCAAGTTAGCAGTGTTGGATATTACAATGTATTTGATTAATTTTTTTCTTTTTTTAATATAAAATTGTCAGATAATCTTGTCCTGTAAAAATACTACATTTTAAAATTCACCGTGGAGCTGTCAGGCTCCCACAGCCTCTTAGAGCTGGAGCTGGTACTGAGCTTGTGCTCCTTGTCAAAATTTAATGAGAAGACCAGTCCTAAAATAATTGAATTTTCATATCAGAGCGAACCAGGATTACTCAGACAATAAAAATGCTGAGTCCTGTACTGTTACTGGCAAATACCTTTTGCTTTGCTCATGGAATCAGTATGTAAATGTTCAGGGTTTGTATTTAAGGCATCTTATGCATTTAGAGTTGTAGTACTGGCAATAATTTCAAATGGTGCTGTTGATAAGTAGCTGGGATTTTTTTTTTTTTTTTTTTAATAATGTTCAAACTGCAATTTGTTTGGTGAATCAGGATAAGCATTTGGTTTATATTTTATATAAATGTTAATGCAGTTGCAGTTTAATTATATTCCTTAACTTTGAGCATTTCAAAAGTAGAATTTGAAGACCACTCCATCAGATTGTCTTGCTTCCGTGGAATACTTATGAGTACAGTCCCAGTGAGCGAGGACTTTAAAAAGTGGAACTGTCCCCAAAGTTAATGCCTGCTCCAGAGGGTGAATATGTGTGCTGAGGCATGAAGAGCAGGACAATGCTGGATGTATTCCTCAGCTTGCAGGTTGAAAAGTCAGAGACAAAAGGTCCCCATCAGGAGTACAAAAGGATTAAAAACCAAACCAAAGCCAAAACCCCACCCCTAACCGGGATTATTTACATAAATGCTTCCAGCCGAACTAAAATGTACTTCAGCAATGCAAGGGTTGGTGCTGCAGAGAGGGCTCGTGGAGGCAAAGGGATTCCCAAGAAATCATTAGGCTGAACTTTGCCAACGCCTTTGTATCCTTTTCTTGTTTTCCAGAGGTTATTATGAGGTATAAAACCACAGGAATAAGGATTTCTAAAGTTTTCCAGTTATCCAAATGTCTGGGACTAGCATCAGAACTTTGCTTGACTGTGTGAAGTTGTGTTGAGTTTTCAACCTGTGGCATTTTTGACTATAATTCGCAAGGAGGGAGAGTTCCTAAACAACTCCCAGCACACAAAAAGTCTTTGATCCATTTTTTCGTGACCTTTCCCAGCCCATCTTCCTTCAAAGCACACCAACAGTCTCAGCGTTAACACCTAAGGCAGAGTTAATTAGCCACATATAATTTTGTCTCCTTGCCCAGCTCTCCTAATTTAATAGATGCTCATGTGTAGCTGCCCAGGGTATGCTACACAAAATCCATGAAAGAGAGAGAGGAACTCGAAAAATACTTTTCCGAGCCCAAAAAAGAATCTGTGAGACAAATTCCAAACTCTTCGACAAAAGACAAAGTGAGAAAAGTCTTGGCTGTGGCTGCTGCCCTGCACCCTCCTGGATGGCAGGAGGAGCCTGCGCTGCTCCGTGGGGGATGTGCTTCAATCCTGAACCCTGCATTCAAAAACATGCAGGAAATAGGAAATCTGAAAGGAAACTAATGCACAATGTTTCACCTCTGTGATGGTGGAGGTCTTGTAAAAATTGTAGGGCCAAGCGAACGCCTGGAATTTTTTTGTTGTTGTTGCTATTATAGTAATATTGGTTGGGAAAGTTATTTATTCACTATGGCACTAAATGGAATTGGGTGGTCAAGTGGATTTGTTTTCCAGCCTGCAACTTTAACCACTTCATAGCTACACAATTGATACTTCCCCTTTTTATTTCTGCAGATGAAGGTAACATGTAAATAACATAATTTCTCTCAGAGGAGGCTTCTTTACATCTAGAGGCCGAGTCAAATAATATGGATATTGTTCCAAGGTACTGCAAATTAAAGAGTCATAAAATCACAGAATACTTAGGGTTGGAAAGGACCTTGAAGTCAACTTGGGCAATTTCAGGCTGTCTCTGTCTTTTTTTTTTGCCACACACTGTCATTTCCTCAGACTTTATTTGTGTCCTTTGTGCTATCATGGCACCTGAGTTCCCACATCGATCCTTAAGACACAATATCATATTTACCAGGAATTATATCCTTTCTTTTTTCCCCCACTCTGCTCCTCCTGAAAGCTTTCCTAGTCGAGTATGACTTTAACAATACCTTACATATTTCTGTGCCTCAATTATGATTTTAGACGCTGAAAATCGCTGCTGGCAGGAGCTGTGTGTCAGTAATTAGGTGTCACCTCTGTGCCCCGGAGGATGCTCTTAAATACAGCAACACCGAGCACTGGACAACTGCATCGAGTGACTCGAGGAATCAGCAGCTCATTATATCCTGAAATGAGCTGAAAAAATGTTAGTGGAAAGAGACAAAGAAGAAAAATAAAATCCTGTGACAGATTCTTAAAGCCTGTAAAATAGGGAAATACCACACGGTGAGAGCGGAGTTTGTATTTTCAAAACGTGAGTTTCTACCCAAATGATCATTTGCAAGAAAATGAAGTTGGGAAATGGGCACAAGGCTGAAACTTTTTATGCAGATACAAAACAGGATAGCTTGGAAAGGCCCCGGAGTGAACAGCTGAAAACTGCAGGTTCCAGAGCAAGAGATATTTCCCATTTTGGCTAAAGAATATTGCCTTGTGTCAGAAACAGTATGTTTCTCGATTTTTGGATGGCCCCTTCTCAAATTTCCAGCAGGAAGAGCTACAGCAAGTTTGTGCAACTCAAAACTATTGATTTTTATTGGTTTTGGTTTGGTTTTTTTTTGGTTGTTGTTGTCTTGTTGTTGTTGATGTTGTTGATTTGGGTTGGGGTTTTTGTTTGGTTGGTTTTGGGTTTGGGGTTGTGGGTTTGGTTTTGGTTGTTTTTTGGTTTGGGGTTTTTTGTTTGTTTGTTTTGGGAGTTGGTTTTTGGTTTGGGTTGTGGGTTTGGTTTGTTTGGGTTTTGTTTTTTTGGTTTTTTTTTTTTTTTTTTTTTTGAGATGGGCATTAGATTTTAAAGAAAACTTGGTTTTGTGTTTAAATCCGAAGTGGAAGCAGTCAGCTGGTTTCACTGGCCCTGCTGCAGTGTTGGCAAGATCCAGAAGAGCCAGGAGAGGAGTGACTGAGCCAGTTTTGTGTCACATTTAAGCCAACTGCATAGGGTGAGTCGCTTTTGCAAAACTACTGAGCTCTGTAAATGTATATGAATGCCTTTAGTGCATTGGTTTTCCAAAACTTGCCTAAATTGTGATGGAACAGCTGAGAAAAGGCAGGAAAAGCTCATTAATGTTATTAAACAGTTCAAATTCTCTGGAGCTTAAGACTTTTCAGCCTGAACACTGAAATTCAGTGTTGCTGCTGTTAGTAATGATGCATCTTCACACCTTCCCTCCCTTTTTTTTTTTGCATTTACACTGGAGCAACTTCTCTTCAGAGCTATTGTGTAATAAAACATCATTTCTGTGTCCAGTTGTGACCTTCCTGGGGGCTCAGTGACAGAATGCTCATTCCTATTATCAGCCCAAAAATGCATTTTGTCCCATGACTAATAAAAGGTAAAAGAGTCACAGAATGCTCATTTGTGTGTATCAGCCCAAAAATGCATTTGGTCCCATCACTAAAAAAAAAAAGGTAAAAGATTCACTAACATGGCCTTTTAGCCCTAACAGACTTTAATACCCAATTTCTTTAACTCAGATCAACTTTATTATAATAGAGTAATTACACGGGAAAAAAAAAAAAAAGAAGTGATGATGATAATGTCAGGCACATTTAACCTCCCTTGGTGTCCCAGGATTCTCAGCACTGAGGGCTCAAGGAAAGGCCTTCCCTGACTTCCTGATAACTGGATGAGTGATTATCCTCCTTGTTAATGGGCAGTGATAGAGAGAAGTCCTCCATACGGGCAGAATATTCATGAGGGGGCTGCACCAGCCGAGATAAGGATATAAGATGCCACAAGCAATCACTTACGAGAACACCACCAAAGAGATATTCACACTGGGGGGCACTGAGCAAGATTTGGGGGTTCTGGGTGAGGGGGACAGGGAGACAGAGACGTGGCTGTCACCTGGGCACAGGGACTGACCCCAGGGCTGGGTTTTACCAGTGAGGAGGGTTTGGCAGTGATGCCTTAGGTTTTAACTTTTAGATTCTTCCCAGCCCTGCCCTGCCCAGTGTCACTCTGCAGTTCCCTGGAGCTCGTTCAGTGCTGTTCTCTCATGCTCACACACACACAACAAAGCCTCTCCAGCTCTCCAAGGACACCCAGACCCTCCTAGGCCCAACAACTGCAAACCACAATCTTGGCAAGAGGGGGGCAAGCTTGGGCAAATTCCATCCTTGCCTGGCTTCTGCTTGGGGAACTGATGCTGAGATCCAAGTGGGAAGAACTCGGGAGCTGTCCTTGTCCATGTTGGGATGCACTGAGGCAGGAGCCTCTGGAGCCCAGAGTGTACCTCTGAAGGCCTTTCCAATCAATCCCTCCTTGATTCCTTTATTCCTGCCTGCTCTCTGTTTCTAGGGAGACATTTAGGCATCAGCATCACTCTGGTGGAAGGTGATGGACCAAGATGGATGATGTTTAATGTCCCCTCCTGGTGAACCCAAATGGTTCCATGACTCCAAGACCATTCCAAGGCCAGGCTGAGATTCAGCTTCCCCTGGAATCACAGCCCCAAGTCCATGCAACCAAGGCAAAGCTCAGCTCTTTGTGAAGGTCCAGGTGCACTGCAGTGCTTTCTTAGGGAGAAGAATTCTCTCCACACACCAAGGGCTGCCTTTTAACAGAGAATCAGAGCACCTTGAGGTCAGGGTTTTCAAGAGGGGAATGTCATTACTCTCTTTTTTCAGTTTATTTCGATGTTTTCTTCTCAAATGAGATTGAAACACTGACATTTGTAAATATTCCCACATCAATAATCTGAAAAACATGCAGTTTTTCAGTCAAATGTTCTGATGATTTTGAGATGTGTTATTTATTTTGTTTTAGCATTTCTCGATATTTAAAAAAAAATATTTCTCCAGAAGGAAAAGCAAGTTACGAAAAGAAAATACCACATTGATAACTGTGAAATTTCTTAACTAAATTCATACATGTGAGGCACTCTCACTTTCTGTTTTTACAAATTGATGTCTTCTTAGACAAAACACATTTTGGAAAATAAACTGATGGTTATGATTCTTACTAAAGCAGCTCTTCTGAGCACACACAACAAGACTCCAGCCCAGTAAACTTTTCGAAAAATAATGAATTATGGTGGTGGGAGATGCAGTATTCCCTGTCATGGTTAATGGCTCCTCCATTCTCTGCTCTGCTTCTTTCCATTCAAAGTCCTTTTGAATAGCAATATTATGCACTGAAATAACTTGTGTAATGTGATCAGCTCAGTCAGGACCAGCCATGATCCACACTGCTCTGACAATAATCTTGCTTCCTTGACACTGCTTTTAAGTGAGAAATGGGTTTCTTATTACACAGACTTCTGTTGGTAAAAAAAAATCCATTTTTTTTTTCCATGACAGATTTTTTTGCTTTCATTAAAAAAATTATTAATCGCAAACTCTTTCCAGCAAACACATATATTTGGAGGAAAAACAACCCCAAACCAACCAAACAACCAAAAAGTGACCTCCCAAAACCACTTTCTTTTCTGATTCTATCCTACTACTATAAAGCACCAAAGCTGGATGCTTTTTCCCAGCCTGGAAAGTACCAGAGCTGAGTAGGTTTCATCCCAACAGAAAACTAAATCTGAACTGATTCACCTGAAGTTTTATTGAGCTCCTACCAGACCTTAACCATAAAATCTGAAAGGATTCGTGTTCAAGCAGCTACAAATGGGTGGAAATTCATGAGGTGACTCAGGTGGGTGGGCAAAGGAACAGATTCTCACAGTGTTGTCAGAGGCCAGGGAAGCCTGAAAGCTTCTCCTGCTCCTCTGGTGGTTTCTTTATATCCCCAGAGTTCCTCAAAAGTGGCCTAGCCAGCGACCCAGGCTTTTGGAGAAGCTCCCTCCACTTTTGGGAGAACCTGAATGCACCAGAGAGGTGAAGAGATTTTTGTTTAGTGAACCACAGAGAGTTTAGTTGTAGTTTTAGGATTTTGTTCTATGTATTGTATAGGGACAAGATGCTTTGGGGTGTTAGTTTCTCCTTCTTCTTCTTCTTCTCTCTCCTCATTCTCTTCCTCCCTTCTCTGACACCAGTTCCTGTGGTGTGTTTGTTGGTGGAAAAAAGTTAGTATAGAAAAGACATATCAATAAGATGAGGGTTTACTGGTGTTGGGAACAAAATAAAATACGTATTGTTTCTTGAATGGTTGTTAGTAAGATATAAAAGGTAGCTGCTGACTTGCAGCCATTGCCTTTCTGCCCTGGTGCCCTCAGAGGATGCTGCCTCTGCCTCCGAGGTCTGATAAGAGAAATAAACAATTCCTGAAACAGCACAGAAGATGTCTCACTTTGTTCTTTCCAACATGAAGAACAGAAGGAAGAAAATCTCCAGGGCAGAGGACAGGGACAGGAGCCAAGGGCTCCAACCCCTGCAGGGGCACCAGGCCTCCAACACAGTGTAAAGCTGAAACCCAGATTAAAAAATGTGTAGTCGCTGAATGGAAAGGTTTTTGTCCTGTCCTCTGAGAGGGAAATGCCTGCCTGTCCTAGAGGCACCACGGAGGGGTAGCTCCACCTGCACACCTCCTATTTCCAGTGTATTTTTCTTCTAGCACTGCCACCAAAATCAAGGCAAAACTTAGTACAAAAACCTCGCACAAGCCATTTTTGTGCGTCCTACAGACCCTCTGAAGATTTTTGCATCCCACAGACCCTCTGAAGATTTTTGCATCCCACAGACCCTCTGAAGATGTCATAGTTCAGATACACACACCCAGGTTGGGCCATGCAAGAGGCTGGAAGATTTCTCAGGATGCCAAGTCCTGAGCACTGGATGAGCTGTGCTGAGTGTGAATATTTTGTTCCAGCATTTCCAGAGGTTTCAGCCCCACAGTGGAGGTGGAGCTCTCTCTGAGGGCTGTGCACATCTACCTGCAGCACCAAACAATATCTAACCTTTTTTCACATGCAGCAAATAAGTTGGGTTTTTTTTTTTTCCATATCAATAGAAACATAATTTTTGTTATTTAAATAAAAAAAAGTACTAGATTTGAAAACTGTTTCTGCAGAAATCCTTTATCTGCCTCCCTTCAGAAGTGCAGAAAATCCTAATATGATTTATCAGAAGTCCTTGCTTCCAAAAGGCATTGTGGGCACTGAAATAATGAACTACTTGAAAGTCACATTTAATTTACTTCCAAAGAAACAAGCTGGCATTGCTCAAGGTTGCTGGGGAAACAGGAAAGCTGCTTTAGATCAGTTTGAAGCAGAGAAGACTTGCTGATATTTTGCAATTTGTACATGTTCACCATAACTTTAACAATCTCTCATTTTCAGAAACCCATTTCTGACTTGGTGCTAAATATTCGCCTTCATTCCCACAGCATGGCCTTGTTTTCAGTTGACTTAAAAATAAGCTGGTTTATCACAACTGTGTACAGATTTTTCCTTTGGGGGCCCATTTCTCAAAGAATGCATCCAATTTCAGCCCAGGAGAAGCCCACAGCAGGCACAAAAATCTCATTTATTGGGCATCTACAGTACCAACGTTGTATGCAATTTCAGGTGATCAGAGCCTTCCCAAAATCTTTTATTGGCTGCTCCTAGACTTTCCTGCTTTAAAGAAAAGTTCTAATAATTCCCAGAGTTGCCAAACTTGGTTACTGCATTGGCTGCCATGAAGAGAAAGAAAATCATATTTGAAAGCCACGTGCACAAGTTGAGTTCTGCTAATCCTGGAGACAAATCAGGATGCCCTTTTCCATCAGCTGCAGTGCACAGAAGTGATTTAACATGTTCATAATCCAATTTTATTCCAATTTACTCAAAGTTGCAAAGATGGAGTGAATGGACCAACAGAGAAATGGGGAAGAGGCAGGAAGAGAAGCAAATGCTCCTTCCTGGAAGAGTTTTCTCACAATACCCAGTTTTATCCAAGAGATCAATCTCCTAAAATCATGTCAGTCACATGAGTTTCATGGTAAGGAATAAAAGAATTATCTGTGCATTGCTGTTTAATTGTTATATAATTGACCTTTTGGAGTCCCAGGATTACAGCAAGCACAAGTGAAATTCAAATTTAACAAAAAAAAAATATTAACCAAAATTAAAGTGCTTAAAATAATTGATGGTTTTGAGTCTAGGTTGCTCTCAGTTGGTCTCATAGAAACACAATTTAGAAAATAGCCTAAACCAAGAGATAGAGAATATCTCTAATGTAGTTGCACCTCATGGCTTGGCTTTTAACATATGCTTAGGCAGTGTTTTGAAATATCTATCAGAAAATCCCCAGTTGTTCTATCAACACATTTTACTGCAGCTATCTGATGTCAAATTTCATCATTACCCACTTTGCTTGGTTTTGTTCATTAATTTTCCCCCATTCATCTCATCAAAGTTTTGTTGTTTTTTTTTTTTCTCTTCTTTGCCCTTATTACCCATTTTGAGATTTTTGGTGACATCCCATCAGATGCTCAGTGAATTTTGCTCTGGTTCAGCATCACTGTATTTTTTAAGGTACCTTAGTGACGTTTTTGACTGAACACTATATTTTACTTTTTAAAATCGTGGTGCTTTTATCCAGCAGTATGAACCGAAGAGAGGAGAAAGCAGAGACATGCCAAAGGTAACTGGGAGTAAGAGTGGAGGTTTGGACCAGCTCAGCTTTGAATACAACACGGACGATGAATAACAGAAACAAGGAGGATAGAGAGGAAAAATCTCTGAGAAACTGCAGATAAGGTAAAAAGGGCTTGTTGAGAAAAAAAAAAAAAAAAAAAGACTGATCTTAGGAGAGAAAGATTTACTTTCCACTGAAGTCCTGCCTGTAGCCCTAAGGTGGGAATCCTGCTGTGCCTGGGAGGGTGCGAGCAGGAAATCTGCTCCTGCCCCAGGGCATGCATTCCTCCCTCGTGCTGGGCAGGGCAGGGAGGCTCCTCCTGCCCTGGAAATGTGCCCTGATTCCAGGGAATCCTGGAGACCTGCTCGGGGTCCCCTCACAAATGTAAATGTAAAAACCCATCCCACAGGAGGGGGAACGTGGGTGTGACCCTGGAGGGGTCAGCCCTGCCACCCCTGGGGCATCCCTGAGGCTGCCCGGGCACAAGGAACTGATCCTTCCCGAGGCGCTGGTGGATTATCAAACGTGGGAAATACAAAAGTTAAGAGAGTTTCTTTCTAATTGCACCGAGAGGGGGAGTTATGGGAGATACAAAAGGTGAGAAAGCTCTCGGGTGGAGTGAGGAAAAACAGGTTTCAGAAAGAAAAGCAAAAGAATTTAGGTTCAGCCGCAACTGCAAAAGCCTGAAGATGGAAGAAGATACAATTATACAGCAAGCAAGGACATTAAACAACGGCTGGGGTTTCTAGGCTTGGCTCAGATAGGTTTTGAGGCTACAGAAAATATGCTTAGCGAGATATTTAATTTTTAAACTTAATAATGAAATATTGCTTATTGTTATTACAAGGCATACAAGCGAGCATTGTTTGTAGCGGGTACGTGTGCTTTTGATTATTGCTTAAAACACTTGTCTATAAACTTTAGAAGCATGTTATTAAAAAACTAAACTTAAAACTTTTAAGTATGTTCTGTAACGAAGAGATCCTTGGTTGCCTGTGGCAGGTACCACCTCTTGTGTCTCATCTCTGTAAATGAGGCTGATGCCTGAATAAAATAATAAAAAAGCTCCTGGAACGTTTGCTTTCTACGCCGAAAATCAAATTTAAAGGATTCCAGGAAACCTCCTGTCCCGTGTTCCTCGTGATAAAAGTCATATCGCCGATATATTGCTGCAAAAGTGGGCAGCCAAGCCAAATTCCAGAGAGAATCTCTGGTGGCCATTAACTGAACAATAGTGACAAAATACCAGCTAAAAGCAGCCTTGTGATCCTGGAGCAGGAATGATTCACTAATTAAAGTTCACTTAGAAAGAATTTCACAGCATAATTCACGACGGAATTTTGGGCTCTGTATTGTCACCCCTCTGGTGTCAGAATCCCAGAGAAGGAAGTGCACTGTGGCAGCAACAATATACTCCAGTGGTTTGGTGGCATTCTTCATTGCTTAAAAATTAACTGAAATTTTATACCGGAATAATTAATGCAAAATAGATTTTCTGGGTTGTTTTTTGGCCACAACAGCAAGCAGTTCCACTGAGAAAAGTATTGCCCTGTTATCTTTAAGATAATTCATCAGATATTTGGAAGATCACCTTGTTTTCTTGAGGGAAAAACCTCTCACAGCTGCCATTGCTCAGAAAGCACCATCTGATAATACTTCTTATATTCAGAATAAATATTCACCTAAAACTTTTAGAGCTGAGAATGTCCTTTCCAGATTTTCATCTACAGAAAGAGACATGGAACAGAGAGAGCTCCAGGAAGGGGAAGAAAAACAGAGAGGCAAAAGGATGTTTAAGGCCCCCAAAAAAATCAAAGTTGCCAAGTATAACTTGGTTATTCACTGAGAGCTAATTTAGAGAATAATCATCTACTCCAACCTGAAGAACAAACACATTATCATTGGAAAACATTACCTCCTGGAACAAATACAGATACTTACATCAGTATTAAGATATTCTCATCAGAGGTTTCTGAGAAATCTGAGTTTTATACCAGGAAAACTCCTCTTACCTACTGTTAAAACAAATTTGTGATGTGCAGACTCCTTCGTGCCTGTAGCCCTAAGAATTACACGACTATGAATAATCACACTCAAAACAGGGCAAAAATAGGTAATTACTATCTCCATATTATGTCATTGGGCAAATGAGTATATCCTGCATCTCTTTGGAGAGAAAATGAGGCATATGTTTTTGTGCTGTGTTGTAGACCCAGCAGACAATTAACTGATCCCTCATGAGAACACAGCAACGCAAAGTGTTGCCTTGTGCCAACAGAAAAAGAAAGAAAAAAGGAAGGAAAAAGAAGAAGGGAAAGGACAAAAAGACCAGGAAAAAGCATGAAATTCAACAGAGAAAGTGATTTAATTTCATTAAAAAAAATTAATATGGGGGGAAACGCTCTTCTGTGAAATTAAGGGTGTGTAACAGATAACAGAATTTTTTTTAAAAAAAAAAGCCATAAATTCTACTTGTTAATGTCAATTTAATTGAAAACGCTGCTAAATCTCCCAGTGTTACATTAGCGTGGATGTTAAGATTGGTGTGTCCATAGAGGCACTCCAAGAGGAGCACACAATGCCATGCTAATAGGGTTAGGTGCTCAGAATATAAGGTAACACAAGTGCCATTTGATGCAAGAGTTGCTAGGGAAGGCTATTTTTTTTTTTTTTTCCCCTGTTAATTAAGTGAATTTAGTGCTTTTGAAAGGTGCCAGATTGACAATCCCGGAGACTGAAGTCCTCTATTCAAGGAGCAGGCAGAGCCCAGGCAAAGCTTCCCCTCAACCTTGACCTGCAGGGCTCACCTCCAGCGATGAGCCGGGCCGGGGGCTCGCTCTGCAGCCTGCTCATTCTCCGGGCTCTCTCTGGGGAGGCCGCTGATAAAGGTGCTAATTAGGGCCGATTGTGAGGGAGGGTTTTGTGCCGCGAACACCTGTCCATTAGGGACTGAACGGGCAACACCAGCTTTTCTCATAACGAGGGAGGGTTTTTTGCCAGCGCTGCTGACCCAGGGTTGAGGGAATGGGGACAGGGAAGAAGGCAGCTCAAGGATGGCACTGGGTCTCACCCAACAAATTTTTTTTTTTAAGGGAGAAAATGGGAAAAAGTAGTTTTTTTAAAAATATTATGTCGAGCTGGTGCCTTAAATTGGTTATCTAGAAAGAGAGACTAGACAGGAATAAAGGAAAAAGGGGGTATTTATGTGAAAGGCCTTCAGAGGTACACTCTGGGCTCCAGAGGCTCCTGCCTCAGTGCATCCCAACATGGACAAGGACAGCTCCCGAGTTCTTCCCACTTTGATATCAGCATCAATTCCCCAAGATTGCGGGATGGAATTTGCCCAAGCTTGCCTCCCTCTCCCCAAGATGAAGGTTTGCAGTTTTTTTCTGAGTGTCCTTGGAGAGCAAGCCAGAGAGGCTTTGTTATGTCTATCTTAGTATAAGAGAACAGCACTGAACAAGCTACAGAAAACTTCAGATTCACACTAGCAGTAAAGGATTTGGAAACATATAAAAGTTAAACCCTAAGGCATCACATCCAGGTGCTTTGACGACTCCTTTTCCAGAACACTCATTCTTGACTTTTGCTTTTGAAATGGGTGATCCTTCATTGTCCTGTTTGAAGAGAACGTCCAAAGCTCAGGGCAAAAGCAGAGAAAGGCAATAACTATTTCAGCAAAGCAACTTGTGCTAAGGCTGATAAAAACTTGGAGAATGAGAGTGTTTGCACAGCCCCCATTTTCCCCTGCCACAAAGAGTATCCATGTCCATTTGAGAAATGGAGCAGTGGGAAGGGTCTGCTGTTGAATAAATCCTTCCAAAGGACCAATGCTGACTTCTGCATGTCTTAGGGATTGTTTGAGGGCAGAAGGTACAATACTGGTTTTGCCAGAACTACTCCCAGGATCTAAGGCACTGGATGCACATAATGACATGCCAGATAATTTCTTGTAATTCCACTTTGATGCAGCTTCTATTCTCTGGTGATGATAACCATTATCAATCTAGAAGCAGAAACTCCCTGAAACCCTGAGGCTTTTGTAAGTTCTTGCCTTTACTTGATCTAGCAGAGGGAAGTCAAACAAAATTCCCACTTTAAATAAGTGAAGAGCTGAGTTGATGCATCTACATTGACTAATATAGCTCACTTTAAAATAAAATATTCTTTAAATGTGTATGTTTTGGTTTGGGTTTGTTTTTTTCTTTTATTATCAGGAAGGGCTGACTCCAGGCCTTTATTGCTTTTCACCTCTGTAAAGGTGCAATAGAGATACAGCAGCTCAGTGTTCTTGACATCAGCAAACAGGCTGAAAAAACATTATCAGGAGAGAGCCAATCTCCTATAACAGTTGAATAGTACTCGCCCTGGTGATAAAGGTTTGGGTGAAAGATGAAATGAAAAATGTGTCTATAGCAGCTTGCAGCACAACCTGCTTTTCTGGAGCACTTTTGCCCCCTGGCTTGAGTGTTCTATTGAATGAATAGTGGGTGCTTTATGTCTCTTCCTTGTTGAATGGAGCAGTCTACTTAGCACGAACTTTCTGACGGCCCTACCTTCTGAAATGGTGTGCAGAGGTTGCATGGATTATGCATTAGTCCCATTTAACTTCCCACTTGAAGATAACACGGGCAGCAGCAGCTCTAATAAAGACTGAGCAGAGAGAGGCAAGCCGCCACCAAAACCCCAAAATTTTTTGCTCGTAGAAATAATTTCAAGTGTCCCCTGCACTGAAGGGCCTCACTCAAGTGTGGTACATGGCATCACATCTGACAGGGCAGGTGTTTGGCAATATTGCTTCCATTTTTCTCGACTCTCCTTTGCAAAATGGGAAATCTCCTCTTGGTTACTCTCCAATGTTTTCAATCTGCAGCACCTGGACTTAAACATTCAAATAGTGAAAATCACGCTCTAGGTCCAGTTGCTTTCTTAGATGAGGTTTCAAAAGATGAATGTGAGGTAGGAATCCCTTAAAAACTGTGACAGCCACATAAAAATGGCTCTAAAATATGTCCAGCCTGCTCTGAATGCCACAAGAATAAAAATTAGCTCTTGTTTCTCTTCAGTAAATTTGCACCGAGGTCACACTGGGACACCATTCCAGGATTTTGTTTATTTTCACAAGGCAAATTTTAAAATATTTACATTTTTAAAGACCCCCCCCAAAACAAAACAAAAAAACCCTGTGGGACAGAAAACCAGGAAGCCAACAGTATTTCTCCACAAGTTAAAATTCAGGATTTGAATCCTGAAATAAAATGTTCATCTTTCCACTGCACAAAACCAATCTAATTCTTACCACTGGTGCTCCTCTTCAGAATCATCTCATGGCATTTTTTTCTCCCCCAATGTCCTCAGCATTTTATGGGCATTGTTGGATCATGGGTTAAATTTTAGAATAAACTGACATGGAATTCTTAGGGTGGTGCTGGGAAATAATGAAGTGTTCATCAGAGTAAATGGTCTTCCTACAAAGAGCTGAGTACTCTGGTGACAATTAACAGCCAGAGTGAAAATTAAGAGAGGCATTAAAGGATATCAATCCTATGAACACTGACATGGATATTTCTGCTGTCAGCTGACAAAAACAAAGAAATTAATTGTTATAGCAAATAAGATGATGAAGACACACACACACACAGAGCCTGGAGTGAAAAAGCGACACATGCAGGACATGTCCTCTCTTTAAAGAGTCATTCTCAATGCTAAAGCTGATTTGATGAGGACAAAAGGAATAGCACAGATGAATCAAGGTCAGAAAGGTGAGTAAAAATAAGACAGTTATTATGTCTTTTCTGAAAGCAGAAGCAGATTAGAAAATAGGTCAGGGAGCGCAGAGAAAACGTTATTTGTATTCTGTCAATTTACAGAGGACATTCATAAATGAATGCAGAGAATTTGTAGTAACCTCTTATTACAGTCCTGGGGAGTGATGTATTCCATATTATTTCTGTTTATTACTAGTATTACATTATATTCTTAAAAGATTTTCCTGCCAAAATCAAAATCCCATTGTGATGAATGCTGCACAACCAAGTAGTAGGAGAAAGTTTCTGTTGTGAAGACTAGGGGACACAAAAAAAAATAGGAGCACTGGCATGAGGAGGGGATTTGGTTTGTCAGGAGCCATGTGGCAAAGCAGGAAATTAAGTTTTTCTCCATTTCCCAAAGCAGTGCCATACCTAGGAAAGACATAGGCACTTAACAGAGCCACTAAATATTGCACCCCCAACGTGTCAAAATGGTTGTCTGATAACAGACATTCCTTCAGTTGTCTGGAAAATGGAAATTCATAATCTTATCCACTTCCTGCTGTCTTGGCTTTAGCCTGCATTCCTCAAGAAATAAATCTGAAATGTTCTGAGGGAGTTGTTTAGCCTAGACAAGGGAAGATTGAGAAAGGATCTCATTAATACACGTGAATATCTCCAAGGAGTGTCAGTGGTGCTCAGCAACAGAATGAGGTGTAAGGTTATAAACTAAAACACAAGAAGTTCCACCTCAGCTCAAGGGTGAGCTTCTTTCCATGGAGGTGGCAGAGCACTGGAACAGCTGCCCAGGGAGTTGTGGCATCTCTGGATTTATCCCAAACAGGGACACCTGGCTGTGTCCCTGTGCCACCTGCTCTGGGTGATCCTGCCATGGTTGGGGGGTTCAGTCTGGACCATCTCCAGGGGTCCCTTCCAACCCCAGCTGCTCTGGGATTCTGTGCTGCCTGTGGAGATGGAAAAGGCCAGGGAAAAGCACTCAGTTCACTCCCTACTCCCAAAGCTCAGACAAATCTCACACAGTGATGCCTTAGGTTTTAATTTTTCTGTTCCCAACCCTGCCCTGCCCAGTGTCACTCTGCAGTTCCCTGGAGCTCGTTCAGTGCTGCTCTCTCATGCTCACACACACACAACAAAGCCTCTCCAGCTCTCCAAGGACACCCAGACCCTCCTAGGCCCAACAACTGCAAACCACAATCTTGGCAACAGGGGGGCAAGCTTGGGCAAATTCCATCCTTGCCTGGCTTCTGCTTGGGGAATTGATGCTGAGATCCAAGTGGGAAGAACTCGGGAGCTGTCCTTGTCCATGTTGGGATGCACTGAGGCAGGAGCCTCTGGAGCCCAGAGTGTACCTCTGAAGGCCTTTCCAATCAATCCCTCCTTGATTCCTTTATTCCTGTCTGGGCTCTGTTTCTAGGGAGACATTTAGGCATCAACAGTGCCAGAATTCTCAGATGCTCCATGTTTCTGCACTTCCATTGATGACAGGAATCCGTGTAAAAAACCCACACCTTCTTCCCCTCCAAGATCCCAGTCATCATTTTCATTTCCCACCACCACTTCCACCTTTTATAGACATCCAGGACCTCCCACGTTTCACACTGGAAATGTGAGCAGACATTTCACCTCTATTGGAACTCCTTGTTCATAACAATTATTGCAACCTGTGCACAGAAAGAGCTGATGTACAGCTCACAAATAAGCCTTAAACACAAAGAATCAGCATGCTGTCACCAATATTCTTCTAAACAGATGCAGAGGGCTGGGCAAACCCTAAAATCAAATCCCAAAAACCTAAATCCTGCTGTTCCACGTTATTCACTTTGGGATGTGCTGCCAGAGCACTGCTGGCTCTGCTCTGCTTCTGAAAACCTTTATGCAGAAAATGGGTGGACAGACAAACCCAAAGCTCCTGCTAACAACTGGATGGTGAAGCAAAGCTCTCAAAATTACACCCATAAATAGATTTTTAGTGTGAAAAGACCTCTTATATAAAAAGGTTTGATAAAAAAACCCCAAACAACCTGCCAATTTTAATTGGTTTAAATATTGACCCCACAATATCTTTTCCTTAAAATGAAGTAATGTATTTTAGGTAAACATGGAAAAAAATGGAAAAAAAAAAAGTGTTTCAAGTAATATTTTTTTTTAACAAATAATGATACTAAATAGATTTTAACTTGATTTGAATACCTGTGTGTTGGCTTTAGAAAGCAAAACATTTCCACAGTAAGAGACATTATCACAATGTGATTTTGAAAGCAATGCGAGGTTGCCTAAGGATTGTACTTTTTTTCAATTATATAAGGAAAAGATAAATGCAACTAATTTTTTACATACATACAAAAATGCATTAAAAGCCTTAGGAATTGTATTGTTTTGCTTTCAGAGACATTTAAAATCAGTTTTGCTTTTGAGAGCTTAGTGCCTTTCCCACATACTTCCTCCAAATTCCTGCAGCGTGTACGGGAAATGCTCCCTAGAATGCAGATTTCCTGGTGGATGTGTGGATTATTCTTCCTTAATCTCAAGTATCAATGACTGGAATCTTATCCTAAATAAGGAGCTGACATGTGTAACTAATTTTCAAAAGAACTTTCTTTAATCTTATTACCAAAGCAACTGCTTTCATTCTTAACATTTGGGCAATATAAGTAAAGGTAATTCCTTTATCACCCTGCATAAAATCCTTTATTATGCTGTGTACTAGCCAAAAATGTGAGTAAATTCTAATATATTCACAAAAATTACTTCACTGGTTTCTCACTTTATCTCTAGTCAGTATTTATTGTGGAATAATGTAGGAAAATTTTTCAGTGTGTTGCATTTGTCATTAGACACCTTCAAATGTTTATATTCTCAAAATATTCAGCCACTGTCTACGATGCAATAAAATAATAATGCAGTTAAAAACGAAAATCCTTGAGTTTTGGCTGCATAGATTTTGTGTGGTTTAATTTTTAGTGCTGTCCTTGGCTTCTAAACTCTTCATGTAACCTTTCAAAGGAGAAAATCAAAGCAGAAGGGAACAAATCAAGATTGCAGCAGAACAAGAGCAGGGGCACAGTGTTTAGAATTTAACAAGCCCAGGGATTAAAAACTTCTGATCATACAATGATGTGTTTCCATGGGAGATACAGCTCTCAGGACTGTTTTTTAACACCACAATTTATAGTACTTCACATGGTTATGAAATTAATTTTTCTCCCCTCAATACCTGTTGGTGTTTAATTTTCACTGGGTTGTTTTATTGGGCTGAGCTAAGACAAAGACACTTTAGGAACTTTAAGGTGGCTTTCTCTGCACTGGTTTGCCCATAAATGCTGCAGAGAAATGGAAATAGGAAGTCCTCTAAAATACAAACTGCTCCTGTACAATGAAGTTATTAAAATTGTAGATACACAGCCCTCAGGTTAAGCTGCTCTATAATAACAGTAGCTGTATTCAGCAGCTACAAAGGCACAGTATAATTTCTTTTGGAGGCAAAGACATTCCTGAGGTGGAAACAAGTGCAGGAAAATTCTCTGGTGTAACACAGGGCAGCATATGAAGAGAATCCCAGCAGAATTCACAAATCTGAATAGGAAAATTAGTTTCAATACTTGGGGCTATTTACTGTTATTACCTGTTCCCTCATTTTGTCTGGGAACAGCGTTTTGTGAAGGACAATGCAAACAGAGCTGTTTTCATAGAAGCACGGAATCAGTTGGGTTGGAAGGGACCTTTAAAGTCCATCTGGTCCAACCCCCTGGCCATGAGCAGGGACATCTTCAACTCCATCAGGTTGCTCAGAGCTGTGTCCAATCTGACCTTGAACGTTTCCAGGGGTTTCTCTCTGGGCAATCTCTGCCAGTGTTTCACCACCCTCACCATAAAAGATTTATTTCATAGATCCAGACTAAATCCATCCTATTTTAGATTAAAACTCCTACTCCTTGTTTTGTTGCAACAGGACCAACAAAAAAGTCTGTCCCCATCTTTCTTATTAAAGGACATATCAAAGGTCCCCCAGAGCCTTCTCCTCTCCAGGCTGGACAGCCTCAACTCTCTCAGCCTTTACTTATAGGAGAAATGTTCCACTCTGACCCCCTGGAGCCCCATCTTGACATAATGATTTTATTTCTTAACGTGAGAAAGAAAAATCCTATGAAATGTAACAAAAGAAAATAACTGGTAAACAATGAGTAATTAGGATGAGATTTGGACAGAATAAAAGATGCAGATGAGAATAAAGTTGTTTAGGACAAAGATTCAGCAGAACCAAATACTGTTAACAATTATTTTACTATTCATTCATTGGGCCAAAATGGGTGGAATTATATATAAACATCCTTCGTTTGATTTATCCTCTCAGCCACTTGACAATAGTTCTGGCTGCTTCTGGTAGGAATCAAAGTAAACGTTGAGGGTTACAAAATAATTCAGGGCAAAATGAAAGAAAATTTACCTTCTGCCTCTCCTTCTTTCCTTCCCTTCCACCCTTCCCCTCTCCCTGAAACAGTTAAATTAGAGTTGTTTACAATTTCATGCCAAAATATGAAAAGATTCATAGTGAGTTGAAATTCTGTAATCTTAATTAATTAAATACATTGCTTATGAAATTCTGTAAATGTTTCTTGCAGGGACTGCCAGTGAAAGTGTCACTGCCATTTAGGTTTTCAAGATATTTTTTTTAACTTTGGGTTTACAGAAAGAAGCAGCTGAAACACCTGGATGTAGGAATTCACATGACCAGAAAAAAAGCTGAGGATTTAACCCACTTCTCCCTCTCACGGCTGAGGGATGGTAGAAAGGAATTTACCTGAAAACTCACACCAGTCAGGGAGCTCCCCTTTCTGGTTGCTTTTCTGCAGGAATAGGACATTGAATTACTGAAAAGTGGTAAAATGCCACTGACTCGTGGGAATCTGAGAGCTTCACTGGGCAAGCAGCTGAGCAGTAACAAACAGGACCTGCATCAGTAGTTGTATTGTAGACTATTTTCTCAACCTAAATATATTTATGCAAACATGCTCAAGGCTGAACCCTTTCTTTTGTTGCTGGGCCACAGATCAGACTGCTCCTGATTTAAAATGCATGGCTAAGTTTAAAACTTTAGTAAGGGCCAATCTCTGAATAATCCTTTAAGGATTATTGTAATTAAGGGACTAATCCTTAGATGCTTCTTAATTTGTGTCCGTTTTAAAATCGAGTGCCACTTCTTTCATCACAAAAGAGAGAAGAAGAGGTGAAAATGACAAAGGTTTAAACATTAACAGCCTTTCCTGTCACCTCCTGCATCTGAGCAGCACAAACAGGTAGAATATTTAAAACCAGGAGGTCATTAAAACCAAACCCGAGCGCAGAACCCTACCTCACAAAAAAGCACCACTGAAAACCAAGAGAGATATTAAACCTGGAGACAAGTGTTGAGGGTGAGAAATATTCTGTGTGCCGATAAGGCAAATACAGTTTAAGGACACATATTTTAACTTGTGAACCCTCTTTGCATGAACCCTCAAATGCATATTTGCATCAACCCTCCCCTTCTTCCCACTAGAAGCCTGTTTGAAGAATACATCAGTGACAGCAGTTTTTCTAATCATCCCAGCGTTTATATTTATCGTTTATCACGGAAAGAGTGAATTGGGCAACCTAGGTTTTAAAATTTACCGGAGAGGGAGATGTTAAAGTAATTAAACTACTGATGCCCATGAGGGAAGCTTCATGGTCTAATTTAAGGAATGTTGGGCTCAAGATGGGTGCACAGTCAGCGAAAAGAGGCAAAGGGGTGGCATTGCTGGGCTAAAATACCTGCCAGCAGTTCACTGGCTGTACCTGGGCATCAGCTGGCATTGCCTAAAGGTGCTCGTGATCTCTCCTTGCAGCAGTCCTGCCCTAAGCAGTGTAAAGGAGGCAGGAAAACCAAGCAGCGCTGCTAGGCTTGGAAACAGCCTCTCTTCCCAATATCAGTCTAGATCTGGGTAAGACCTGCATGCCTCTGGTGCTGCATCTGTAAAACAAGAATGCTCATAAATATTTACAAAGGGGGAAAAAAGAACCAACCCACCCTAGGGATTGTTATTATGAGCAGAATGAGAGTGAGAAACAAGCAGTTCATGCAGTTTGTGCTGTGTTACAGTTGTGTGAATGTGCAGCACTGGAAGCTGCGTGAGTTGGAACAGGGGTGAGAAATCATTAGGAGACGTGGGAAAAGTCTCACTCCTGTTCATACCCCTTGGAAATAGCATCTCTTACTTTATTTCTCCCTGAAACATATAAGCACTACAAAGATTCCACCCTGGATGTTTTGGCAAGCCGGCAGGAGTAGGTGTTCAACATTCTATGGGTTCCATAAGGATGATTGCTCCATGATACACATTTATCTTTAATATAATTTATAGAGTTGGGTTTCTTTTTTTGTTGTTGTTGTTGTTATTTTTTGTGTTTTTTTCCCCCTTTCGCTGTGACAAATTACATTGTGCTTTATGGAAATGTAACATTTTGTATGAATGGCTGGCAGCAGCCATGTTGCATAGCAATGAGCAAGACAAAGTAGCTCCAGTCTTATTTGCAACTGGCTCAGACCTTTCCATTAGCAAATTAAAATCTGTTCAAATTTATTTACTAATATATTAGGAGAAGCTTCAGGCTAACCCCTGTTGACCTGTATTGTATAGCAAACAACTGTAGCAGTGAAAATAATTAATAGAATGTATTGCACCTCCTGCTTGTTTCTCCATCACACCCCAGGGTCGGCTGCAGAGTGGGTTTGCCATCTGCATTCTGTTACAAGGCCACATTTACTTAAAAATTATCAATTATATTCTGAAATTACTTCCTTTAATTGAACTCTCTCTATTCAAGGCATCCCCTGTTTTTAAAGCTTCTGAAACATGAAAATGTTTTCCTTTTCAAAACTTAAGGGGAACTTTGCAGATGCAAAAGGAGCAAATACCAACAGTGATTCCTTGCTACATCTGTTATTCATTATTATTATTATATCATACTTGTGTCATTCGGGTGGAAAATATTGCAAGAGATTTTTTATTTTGTATTTGCTATTATAAGTTTTTCTAGAGAAGCTGTGGCTGCTCGTCCCTGGAATTGTCCAAGGCCAGGTTGGACAGGGCTTGGAGCAACCTGGGATAGTGGAAGGTGGAACTGGATGAGGTTTAATGTCCTTTCCCAAGCCATTCTCTAATTCTATGAAAGAAAAAATGCAACTGGTACCCATTAAAAAGCTTGGGGTGTTACCCTCATTCAGCCTTTTCACCCTGCAGAACGACTAATTCAGAGGTCTTCATCTAACTGTTTAAGGAGAAAGTGATTATGAGATATAGAATGATAAAAAAAGGGGTTGTGAGGAAAAAAAATGCAGTTTTGAGGTGCCCCGACTGAAGTTTAGGTGCCAGTAAAGTAAATGCTGGGGATGTGTAAATGCTTCCTTTCTATCAACACAAACAGCTACAATAAAAGCTGTCTGAGGGTTATCAGCTGCTATGTCTTAGCCCTACACAACAGACACAACTTTTAAGAAGGAAGTCAATGTTCCCCTTTAACATGTCAGTGAAATATTTTTTTTATATGTATATAGATATAGAAATAAATTTGCACATTAACGGCCATGGTGACAAATTTCACACAGTGAATGTAGGCCTATTTTATTATTATATGAATAAAAACAATCATGATCTCTGGAAAACATACATTGCTAGACAATTTAATTAGTTTTTGATAACTTGGTTTCTCTTTAAAAGCAAACAGTGAACAATGACTGCTAGATCATCACTCTTTAAATGTATTTAGAAAAAGAGATTTTTTTTAACAATCTTATAGTTATTTCCATAAAGGATAGAAAATTTTCTCTAAAATAATCAGAAAATCTAGTCTGATTAGTTGTTTTTATTATAATGTGTTTCATATATAGAAAGAAGGGGTATTAGCCATTACAGGTCGCTGTTGACCTCTTGTGGTCCCATTCTGTGGTTACAGGAAAACTCTAAGACCAACCAGGAGTTAGACATTGATGCTCCTTGTGGGTCCCTTCCAACTCAGGATATTCTATGGTTCTGTAATTCTCTGATAGCCAGAAAATCCCTGGAATGCTCCCCTCAGCCTTAAAAAGAACAAACCCAATATCATTTCTGCAGCATAAGACTGGAATATAAGGTATAAATTCCTAAGAATTGCATTTAAATTTGCTTAAACAGTTCAATACTAAAAAAAATGGACTTTCACTGGCAGCAGGCAGCTCTTTCTTTTCCAAAGGGGAAAAGAACACAAATGACACAAAAAAGTAAAATTGAAAGGGATACAATACAATGTGATGTTCTACTTCTTTTCTATTAAGTATTCAGCTAACCAAGAAGTAACAATTAGCGGCAGGAAAAAAGGCAATCAGTGATGTGGTGTGTAATTACTGTGTCCCAGGTCTCATCTGGAGAGCAGAGAATCCAACAGGGGGGATCTGTCCACTGATTCCAGCAGCCTGACTGCAGTTCTGCTGTGTCAACTTATTTACACAGCATTCTTCACCCTAGCACACAGGCAAACACAGACAATTAATTATTTACCTATCACTAATATTAATATTGTGTTTGAACGTGTTAATCTCTTGAAACAAAGCTTGTGAGGGTCAGTGCTTTGTTTTGAAGGGGAAAGGGAAGAGGAGGAAGATAATAAGAGAAGAGAAATAAAAGAATGAAGATCCAGATTACTTTTAGCACTGATGAATCAGCAGTTAGGCTCCTCCACAGGAAAGAAGTTGTTCTAAGCAATCATTCCCCTTAGAAGCTCTACAAGCTCTTAACTTTCTGTGCTAGTGAAAGATTATCTGAAAAAAAAACTTTATCTGTATATTCAAGTGAAAAATAAATGTTTAGGAACTCACCCTGGCATATTGTCTGCTTTGTCACAAAGAAAACCAAACCCAAACATGTTAGCAAACAGCTGAAAAAAAGCAGCATATTTTTAATTGTTATTAAAACAAATAAACAGAGCAGAAGCCCCCTCCATCTCAATAACAGCAACTGGAGTATTACTGAGAAAGCACAATTCTGTTGAGCTACACATATTTGCTAAGAAGCTTTAAATTTATGCTTTTATGCTTAGGAGGAACAAGGATAACTGTAGGTGATCCCATGGGGTTTTTCTTCCCTGCAATTTCATGCTCCTGCCACCTGTAAAGATAAAGCAAGGCAATCCAACATCTCCCAACACGAAAGCAAAGGCATTACTCTAAAAGCAAAGGAATATTCTATACAATTGCTAAGTGAAAATAATTAATTAAAAATTAATAGATGCTGCTGTGTCTGGTGTCCCTGTTTTGTCTACTGGCATGTGTCACATTTCCTCTGGTCCAGCACAATTTCAGCAGGCACACAGTGCCTGGTTCAACCATCTGTGACCCCTCTATGACTCCAGGCTGCAGAACAGCCTCCAGCTGCTTTCCATGGGTGGGAGGGTGAATGGGCAAACAGGAGCCCTCTCCTAAGGAAATGAACGTAATCCTTTAATGGCTTAAAGAAACTGAACCGTGGTAATTCCCAAAAATGGCACGAGATGGCAAGTTAGGATTGCATGAAGCACCTCGGTGCTCTCACAACTGCAGCGAGGGAAAAATCACACTGCAATCGCTGGGATGGGAGAGGTTTATAAGAGCCACTTATGAAATCTAATGTTCCTATCAAAAGCAAAACCAGTTTTGAATAATAACGATAATTTTGGAAGGATTTCCTTTCTCTGTCTTTTAAACTTAGCAGGATTCTCTCACACACTTCTTCATGGAAAAAGTTGTCAAGCCCTGGAAGAGGCTGCCTGGGAAAGTGGTGAAGTCACAAAAAACCTGTGGATATGGCAGCTGAGGACACAATTTAGTGGTGATCATCCTGACAGTGTTGATGGCTGGTGATCCTAGAGGTCTTTTCCAACCTTATCGATTCTATAATTCTGTTTTCCTCAGGAGTTTCTGTTTTGTTTGAAGTAGCAGAAATAAAGAACCTCATATCACAGTTTTTTAATGTGTAATTGCAGAATATACGACTGTCCACTTTCAGTGAAATGGACCCAAACCTACATGATTCAAGTGCAAGTAAGTGGTTATTTTCTTGAGGACCAAGCCAGGGTGGCTGTAGGAATATGTGCCAGGAAATGTTTGGCCTCTGCATGCACACATTTGTATCTGAGGGTATGGAGGATCTCCACTCTACACCAGAATTGCTCAGTAGCCAAAAATCCCATGACTTTCGGACACATTTTGCCCACAAGAAGGATGTTTGCACCTTTAATTGATGGGAACCATCACTCCCAGCTCCTCACCGGAGCAGGACAGCTCATTAGTGGTGCTCCACCAACTAAGAGCTTATGATTTATTGTTAAATGTGAACACATCCTATTGACACTATGGTGTCACTTGAAAATTGTCTTCTTGAGAAAACAAAAGAGAACAAAACTGTTCTTCCAGGCTCTATTCCCTTTGTTCTGCCATGAGGATTCTTTGGCTGCTTTTTTTCCCCTGTTTTCCAGACAGGCAATGCTCTGCTGCACCCGGCGCAGGTGGGGCCTGGGGAGTGCCCGATGTCCTGCGCTGCCACAGATCCAACAGCGAACCTGGGCTGCGAGAGCCCTCCGATCCCAGTCTCTCCCCAGTCCCAGTCTCTCCCCATTCCCAGTTTCCCCCAATCCCAGTTTCTCCCCAGTCCCAGTTTCCCCGCTCCCAGGGTCTCCACTATCCCAGTCTCCCCAATCCCAGTTTTCCCGCTCCCAGTCTCCCCATTCCCAGTTTCCCTGCTCCCAGTATCCCCAGTCCCAGTCTCCCCACAATCCCAGTCTCTCCCCAATCCCAGTCTCCCCATTCCCAGTCTCTCCCCATTCCCAGTTTCCCCGCTCCCAATCTCCCCATTCCCAGTTTCCCCCCATTCCCAGTTTCCCTGATCCCAGTCTCCCCATTCCCAGTTTCCCCCCAATCCCAGTTTCCCTCCAATCCCAGTTTTCCCCCATTCCCAGTT
>VZTN01016468.1:410846-454797 GCA_013400515.1 Erpornis zantholeuca
GAAGCTGCCCCACGACCCCAGCAGCCACACCATGCTAGCAGGTGGGGGGTCCCGCAGTGACGGGGACGGGGCTGCGGGCCCGGCTGTGGCGGCCGCGGGGGACGGGCGGTGCGGGGGCCGTGAGGGGATGCAGCCGAGGGGGCCCTGCGGTGTCAGGGGAGGGCTGCGGCGCTGCCACGGGAGCGGCCGCTCTGGGTGAGGAGCGGGGCCCCGCTGTGTGAGGGCAGGGAGGGACAGCGAGGAGCCTCCGCCTTTGGGGGCTCTCCCTGCAGGCAGCGGGACGGGCTCTGGAGCATCTAGGGGCTCCCTTTGTGCGTGGGTAGCGATGGGGACTGGAAGTTCTGCCCGGACTAGGGTGTGCAGCGTGAGGGGAGCTCCTGAGTTCGCGCTCGGGGGAATCAGAGCTCCGAGCTGTGGTCAGGTTGGACCTTCAGGGTGTGGGATCCCTTGCAGTGGAGTTCTGCTGCCTGGGCTATCCCGGTCCGTCCCTCTCAGCTCAGCAGGAACACAATTCTAAGTGCAGATGTGAGGGATGTGTGAGCGTGACAGATGGTAAAATAAACCAAGTAAAGCCATACACCCCATACAGATTACTCTGCTGGTGGGAAAGCCCAACTGAGCACATTTCTTGATGATATGCAAGGAAAGAGCTCTTCATGTAACACCAAATGAAATTCTGGAAAATGAATCGTTCCTGAGTGCTAATGATCTAAGCAATTTTTTTTTTTCCAGAGTGTATTTTCCAGCAGATGGATGCTCGTGGAGAAGGAAAACCTCCAGGGATGAGAAGATCACTGTTGAAGCAAGGCACACTGCAAACATGACGTGCTCTTTCATGCTTGAAGCTGGATGAATCTCCCTGTCTCAGCAGGTGGAAAGTGAAACCCAGGCCTGGAGCAGTTCTGGTGGTTTCTCTGGTTAATCCCCAGGCAGTGCTCCCCACTCCTCAGAGACTCATGGCACTTTTGGGCTTTGCTCTCTTTGTTTTGATGACCTCAGTGCCACATTTTACGCTGAAGCGTGGTCCAAGAGCCCTGGGGCAGCTCAGAATCCTGCTCCACCTTCATTGCTGGAATTTCTTGCCTGGACAGTTTGGTTTTATGTGATGCCTTGTGTTCAAATGCCATTCTTACTCCTGCTCTTGCTGAGGACACTCAGTGAGTGTGGGCTGGGCATGGCTTCGAGCAGAGAAAGATTGCAAGGATTGCAAGGAACTTCCTTTCAAACTGGGAAAACACAAGGACCTTGATGAGGCAGGCACCGAGGCTGTGCCCACTGCCTGGCAGCCTGCCTTCATCACAGCTGCAGGGGCACAGAGTCTGCTCCTGCAGCCCCTCCCTCTCTGCCAGTCCCCTGCCCCTGGAGCCTCTATTTCCTGAAAATAAATGCAATTTCACCCTTCAAAAGTTTGCTTCAAAGTGACAGAGGAAAAGCTTAATAAAAATGCCAAGGTCACTTTTTCTGTGCCTCCTAAAATACTATGACAGAGCCAATATCTGAATTATTAACTATGGGTGAGAGCTTGTTTTCTTTTCAGATGCTTTCTGTCTTACCTGGTGCTCTTTTTCTCATTCTGCACGAGCCCATGGCTGCAGCCACTCCTGGGAGCCTGTGGGCAGCAGCTCTCTAGGACCAGTAGTTATTTATTGTCTTGGCAAACACTTCCCCCTCAGTGCAGAAATAGCTGTGTGAATGTTCCTCTCTTGATAAACATTTTGACAAAAGCCTGTGTGTTTTGAGAGAAAAAAAAAACACTTTGACAGAAAAAAGAACCACTTTGCAAAGGACATTTATCAGCATTCTGTTTTGAACTGGAGCAGTGCTCAGGCAGAGCAGAGACAAGCAGGATTTCAATAACCCCACTGTCCTCACCTGCCATTGGCACTCCAAGATAACACTGCAAAGACATCGCTGCAAAATGTCACTAAAATTTTCAAGGAAGTGATTTAACATTAATAAAAAGGCAAATTTTGATGGAGATGGCATTTTGTGCAGCAGATCACTTTGGTCTGTAGGTAAAAGCTGGTGGAACAGAGTGTGTGATCACTTGGTATTATAAAAAAACCTCAAAAATAGCATGTTTGGCAAGAGTGACAAATCAGCTGCAGTAACTGAGCTATCAAAGACAGTTACTGATGGGGTAATTTGGATTATTTAAGTGTGTTCTGGGAAAATGAGGATTAGGAAGAGGCATAATTAAAATATGCAAAGCCAAGGGGAATACAGAATAGATATTAAGTCACTTTAAATTAGTAATTCATGAGAGAGTGGAAGGGAGAGAAATAGATGAATTATGCTCTGAAAGGGCCCTGATATTCCATTGTTGCAGAGAGAAAAGCTATTCAGAGCCCAAGTACATCTTCTATGCACACAGAAATTGGATAGGAGAAGGTTTGAAGAGCTGTACGTCCACTGAGGGAGCCCATCCTGCCAATTCCTCTCAAATCCAAGGGAATATGTTTTTGCAGGGGCACCAGGAGTTTTCCAAGTCCCTGCATTGTGTACATTGACAGCAGAGAACCTGCAGAGCTGCAGGAGCTCGACCAGGAGAATCCTTAGCACTTCAGTGTTAGGATTGTGAGAGCTGAGAGGCAGAGTGTCCCCCACAGTGTTCCCTGGTATGCTGAAAATTAATTGCATCAGGGTGGGGTTTACCCTTTAATCAGACAGCAAGGATCATTTCAGCAAGATGTGTGTGTTACTGAGCATTAAAAGCACACTGCAAAGCTCCTAAAGGCACTACCAATAGAGAAGAGTTCTGTTATGGAGTCAAAGAATCACCAGGAAAACGAGCTAAACCTTAAGTCATTCCTCCATGGAAGCACAGAGCTGATTTCCAGATGAGCTTTCTGCAGAAATACCAGCTTTACATCAGGAGGAAGGTTGGCATCTCACTGCCTTAAAGGGATGTCAGGCTCCAAAATGAGAGCAAAATTCAGCATCCAGCTGGTCAGGAATCAGCCTGGAACCATTCCATGGAGTGTGAACCTACAGCAGCTGCCACTGTGATGTCAAGGACCATCGGGGTGTCAATGAAAGGTTGGCAAGTCCCTGCAGTGCCAACAGGACACTGCCATTCCTGCAATCCCAAACTCAATGCCTCCCTTCTGCTGTCATTCCAGGAGGATCCTTTCCCTCCAGGAGTTCTCAGTGGGCTGCCTGCAAACCAGCAGAGGGTTTTATCTGACTTTTGGGGTATGCTGGTGTGCAAGTTCTAGCACAGCTCTGCAGAAATGATCCGTCAAATCAGTGCTGCAACGTGTGGTTTTCTGTCTGTCACATCTGCAGTGTATTTTTATCCAGATAAACCCTGGCTGGTGATAGCTCATCTAGGGAGTAAGTAGTGCTTTTCCCTGGGTGCAGCATATCTGGCTCTGGGGTCGCTGTGTTCTTTATGCTCTTCCTTAGGAACTGAGCTGATTTTGGAACAAAAATGCCAGTAAGGTGCCATTAGTAGAGCTCCTGTGAACAGCTTCTGCTAAAGGGGGTGTCTCAATGTGGGCAGCGTTTGGAATGTGGGGAATCCTGAGGGGGTTCCATTCCCTACACAGGACAGTCTGCAGAGTCTAATTCCCTCCTGTCGCTGCTTCAGCCAACTTCCAAAATACAGACTGGAAGAACTTCTCAGAAGTGCTTCTAAAAAGTCTGCAATTCTCTTCAGAACTGAGGGAAAATGTCTTTTTTTCCTCCATAATTAAAGGATTTGACTAATGACAATGCGTGCTAAAATAGTGATGACCTTTGTGAGGAAATGTAACTTCCCAACAGTGTAACTCCTGAACCCAGGAGCTGCTCCTGTGCAGTGTCAGAATAGAATATTCACGTGGCTAAGGGGGATTTTGGGAAAGCTTTTCTAGGGAAATATTTTCAGCCAGCTAAAGAGAGCTAACATATGCAATTTATTAACAAAAAAAAAATAAACAAAATGAGAGAGGGAAGACTGCTTTAGCTCTTGGGCAGAGCAGAATCATTGACTATTAAAGAACAATTTACATTTTCTTGGCCAAGTTTCTATTTATTTTATTTACTGGTGAAACAGCACAAAAAATAGACAGAAAACCACAGAAAAAGATTCATCTGGTATTTTGTCCTCTTCAGCTGCTTACTGTAGAGGGATGTTGTGAAAGAAAAATGCTCTCTCATTTTGGGCTGACTTGTTCCATGGAGGGATTCCCCACAAGAGGCAATTTTCTAACAGCATCTGGTTCATCTTCTCTTGCCCACTGCAGATCACATCACCCAATTGTACAGAGGTGGATACAGGGCAGCCCATCCTTTGGTGAGTAGGAAAGGAACCTTTGACATTCCTGGAGTTTAAGAACTGTGAGCTTTGCCTGCTCCAGCAGAGTGCCAGCCTAAAAAAATGTCCATGTCTGGTTTTGCAGCAGCAGCAAAGGGATCCCTGGTTGTTTCCTCATTTTCTGTTCAAAGCTTTTAAACAGGTGAAAGTCTGGTTTTGCAGACAGAGGATTGCTGGTTTTAGCCATGGTGGAATGTCTAATTCACAGCAATTTTCAATACTGTCTAATTAGCTCATTTTAATTTAGTTTTAACAGCTTGGAATTCCATTTCAATCAAGTTTCATGATTTATCTTTAGTACAGCTGGATATATAGCTGAATATAAATAAGGTTATAATTGATAATGTAACCACTGGAACCATTGAAAGGAAGTTTTAAATAACTATCCATGTTGAGTTGCAATAGCAATCTTAGAGATAGGAATGACATCCACACTAATATTGACCAAATTTATTAGGGTTAATATTAGTGCATTAAATAGCAAGTGACTGAACAGGGCTTTGGCTAAGAAGCTTCATGCTGGTTTTGTGAGTACAGAGCAGAGAGTGTGAATAATAAACCTAAAATCCTTTGAACATTCACACTTCAGATTTTCACTTGGTTCCACTCTCCCTGTCTTTAATAAAACACACTTTTCAGAGGAAGCTTGAGGTTCACCACGAGGAGTAAGCCCTCCCAACAGCTCTGCCAGTGGGTAGGGACACCTTGGCAGATGCTGTGGTGTTCCAGCAGACACAGGCAGTGGTGAGACAGTCAGGATGTCCCCAGGTCACCAGCTCACCTCTCCCTGTTTGCTGTGGGACCTCCCTCACTGGGATTTCTACTGGAGCCAAGGGATGACATTTTAAATAGAGCATAAAGGTGTAGAATGCTGCCTTTGATTTGCTTCAGTTCTCTAAGTGGCCTCAGCTTTAAAGCAGTTGGTAAACACAGCAAATTTGGGGCAACTTGATGTAATGCTCTGCCTCTGCAGGGCAACAGCTGGGGTTGTTTTAACCCCCCCATAATTTGTAGATATTTAATTGTACTGTGACACATGTAACAGGGAGCTGAGGCTGTAGGACCATGTGCATGTCTAGATCAGTTTCTGATGTCGAAGCAGCTGAAAGTTGTGTGTAACTATCAAACCTGCTGAGTGGCAGGATGGAGACTCTCACTCCTGTCACTGACTGTCCCCAGGCCACAATGCGGGCACCAGAACCTCTGCTGGCTCCTTCCCTTCCCAGAGAAGAGGAGAAGGAGGAGGAGGTGGACAAGGAACCTCTGCTGGCTCCTTCCCTTCCCAGAGAAGAGGACAAGGAGGAGGAGGTGGACAAGGAACCTCTGCTGGCTCCTTCCCTTCCCAGAGAAGAGGACAAGGAGGAGGAGGTGGACAAGGAACTTGCAGCTGCAGAAACGGCATCAGTAAGTGCCAGCTTTGGTTTCCATTGGTACAATTCAGAGCTGCAAGTTTCTGGTCAGACAGCAGCTGCTGGAGATGCTGAGGGCTGGGGTCCTGCTGTGACATGGTGCTTCACCCCAGCCACTGGCACCTGGAAAACTGGTTTTGAACTTCCCCTTCTAGTCATCAGTTTCCCTTGCAGGATACCGGAGAAACTGTCTCCTGGATGTACCTGCCTCTCTGCACAGCCTATTTGAGAAAAATCCATGAAAATTGAACATGAAACTGGCCGTGAATGTGTGTAAAACCAGCTTTTTGTTCTCGTTCATTCAGTTTGTGACATGGACAGCAAAAACCAGTTTAAGAGCATTGGATGTGGCCGACAGCATCTTCCTGAGGGTTTGCATTTGAAATATGAGCTCAGGCGATCCCTGCAAGCTCCCTTCCTGACATGAACCAATTTCTCACCACAGATCCCCATGAGCCCTCTGCTGGGGGATGCAGGAGCTGGAGAAGACACATTTTTCAAGCGTGACACCCTCAGCTCAAGCGTTCTGAAGGAACCTGGGGTCCAGCCACAGAGGAAATCGCAGGTCCCAGAGGAAGTGTTGGAGCAACTGAGTACGTGTGGTGTGCCTCTTGTCTGGCAGAGAGCAGGGGGTGGTGTGTGTTCCTCAGCTGCAGCTGTGCCAAAGGGACAGAGGATCAGGAGCTCTCTCTGGGTGTTCCTGAGGGCAGCTCAGACTGGGCTCAGTTCCTCTGCACTTCCATCTGCCCTAAAGGCAAAAGCAGAGATTGTTTCTGGTTCAGCAGAAGGTGCTTTGACCTGGTGAATGAACTTCTGTGTGCTGATCACAAATCAAGCAGAATATTTGGGTTCCTATATTCTCTTTAGTCTCCTGATAAGTCATCAGAACATGATGAAATGAAATGAAAAATACATCATAGCAATCTATTAGATTGAAGACAAGCAGTGTGGTTCTTGAAATGGCACAGGCAAGGTCATGATCAGAATTTAGCCTGGTAATCCATGATGAGGGTCCTATATCTTAGAGCCCCATCATTATTGATTATAACATGAGATGCTGTTCTTTAAAATCATAAAGACAATCTTTTGGCAAACTGCTGAAATTTGGGAAGATCCCCTCCTCTCCTGGAAACACTTTGCACCTGTTCTTAAAAATTAATCCCAGAACCCAAGGTGCATTTAATCTTCAGAGGTATTAACCCTTTTGTTGAATCACACAAAGTGTTTATTCCCAAGCAAATAAAGGCTTTGTTGTTCCAGCTCTCTTAAATGTTGGTAGAAAACAAACTCTTGCTTTGGTACCTGGTCTTTTCTGGTTTCTGTCTCCTGTGAATGTTTCCCCACATGTTTTGTTTCCTGTCAAGGTAACTCTTCAAGGGGCTGTAGAAAATCAGAAAATCTGTGGAGCCATCTGTGCTTTGGAGTTTCCTCTGTTGTTGCTGCCCACAAAGGGCTCACAGCCAGACAGCAGGGCTGCATTTTGGATCTGCTGGAAGGTGGTGTCTCTGTTTAAAGAGAGCATCTTGCATTTTGTTTCAGGGAGCATTGTGAGCAAGGGGGACCCTCTGACGAGATACACTGATTTTGCTAAAATTGCACGAGGGTAAGTCCAATCCCAGTTACTTCTTCAAAGCCAGGGGCCAGGCATTTTGCTGCTGTAGTAACAAGTGTGAATCCAGACAAGCTCCAGACATGATCAGCCACTGGGTTTAGATCCTCCCTTCTCAGTACAGATCAGAATTAGTAACTGTGGTCAGAGGTGTTGTCAAAGAAAACAGTGGCAGTGTCTCACCTGCAGCACCTGAAACATCTCCCATCCTTCAAACCTTACTTCCTAAAAGAGCACCTTACCACCCCACAGCTGTCCGATAAAAGTTCTCAATAACATTTATTTTGAATATTTTGCTTAAAAAATATTCAGTAATACAGATTATAACCACATAGTTTAGCAACTGAAACCAGAGATGAAATAATAAGCTCTCACACTGTCACACAAAACCCCACCCTGTGTAGTCTGCAGCATGCATTCCCTGGGAAAAAAAATACACACAGAGACACAGAAAGAAGAAAACAACCCCAACACAACAGAGCAAAATGGAAAAAGAATTAAATATATTATTGTCCAGTTTTTGGAGGCACACCCTGCCCTTAGGGTTTGAAGATCTGTGCACCAGCTCTTTTCCTTCAAGTTGGGCCTCAGTTTTCCCCTGGACACCCTGCACAGCAGAGGGCTGGTGGGCTGCTGAAGAATAGATGAACCAAGGTGTTTTAAAGCACTCCAGGCAGCAGAGGTCTCCTGTCTGGGCTGGCTTTCACTCCCAGCACCTAAACCTCTTCTCCTTTCTTCCCCTCTGTTTTGTTTCCAGGGGTTTCGGGACTGTTTACAAAGCCATTGACCCAACCACAGGAGATGTGGTGAGTGCCAACATCCCCAGCACATCGTGCAGCTCTTGGGGGTTTCTCCTCTGCTGGGAGCTCTGCTGGACCTTTGGGTGGCAGTAGAGCTTTCCTGCACAAGCTGCTCCTCCCAGACCAGTGTCAGCAAAACACATTTTTGGACAGACTTTGTTCCTACTCAGTACCAGAGAGAACTCAAGAGGGGCAGTGGTATCTTACAGGGAAGGACATAATTAAGGCTTAAAATACCAGAGAATGGGTTATTTCTTTAGAAACCCAGAAAATAATTGCAGATCTAAACCTTGTTAAGGAATGCTCTTTGGAGTAGCAAAATCAAACTTCGAGAAGTCAGAAAGGATTGTATTTTTATTAACTGGTTTGATCTTTTAGGGTGAGATTTTATCCATCATGTCTGCATGTGTTTGCTTTGTTATGCAACCAAGACCAGCAACAACTGTTGAAATAATGGCTAAACCCCACAGAACTGCTAAAGGATTCCCAGCTGTTTTGATATATTTTCATAGTCACAAAATCCTGCTTGCAAAACCTGTGTGAATAACAACAGAGGTGATAAACTGAGGCCTTTGGGGAAGAATGTGGGTGCAGGGCATTGCCAGAGATCTGTGGTTGATTAGGGACCATTTCTCAGAGTTTACAAGGCAAAATGTCCCTGCAAGTGTCCTCTAAGTGGCACCCAAGCAAGAGGAGAAATCAGCTGTTTCCTGTCCCTTCCTGAGCTCTGGTGGCTCATCACAAGGTGCCAGGGCAGTTTGGCACAGCCCAGCCCCATCACTCCCAAAACACTCACTCCATGTTCGTTGTGGTCCCCTGCCGCAGGACTTCTCCAGTCCATGGTCTCCAATTTCATTTTAGGTGGCCTTAAAGAAGATGCCTCTCTGCAAACGGAGCAGAAAGGAACTCATTGTCAGTGAGATCCAGATCCTGAAGGAAAACAGCCATCCCAATATTGTCAATTATATAGACAGGTGAGTGGTTCTGGTGTGAGCATGGGAATGTTGGTTCACACACTGCAAGCCAAAGGTTAAAAAACCCCTCTGGGCACTGGCAGAACATGGAGCTCTTTTTTATTTCTCTGTTCATCTCCAGTGGATGGGAGGGGATGGTCTCCATTAATCTTTTCTGGCATATGTAGTTGGAAACCTCTTTTCAAAAACATGGTCTTACTAAAACAACAGTCTGTCAGTTCATTACCTCTGTGTAGTTTTGGGGTTTGCTTTTTTCAAGTTGATCATATTTTCTATGCCTTAATGATAAGGGATCATAAATCTTAATAGAAATTATCTCCTTTGGGCTGTTCCCATCAGTTTCCATTGCTGTGGAAGCCAGGAGGACTAAATTCTCATTTAGAACCATATAATTTGTCAGTTTTTGGACAGTTTTTCCTGTTCCTGACTGTATTTTATGCAATGTTTTCCAAATGGTCAGCCAACATCTGTCCTCAGTGGTGCACTGCCTCCTCCCATGGATAACTCTGGGAGTTGTGTTGCCTTGTTCCTGGAGTGAATGGTGGAATTGATAAGATAATGAAGCAGGTGATTGCAAGTGTCCTGGTTCCAGACTGATCTCTGCTCTTACACAACTGCATTTTTCTCTTGTTTGCCTTCTAAGGCACCTCCTTTTTCATGGATTTGCCTTTCTCATTTAAGCTGCACAGATTCCAAGTACTGCAAGGCCTACAAAGAATGTCTCTCCATTTTATTCTGCCTCCATTTACAAGTGCCCTGGAAACCAAACTCCCCTGCAGTCTTTTCCACAAGGTAATTTAGCTGTGCACATTCATCTCCATGCCTTTGGTTTCTTCTCTCAGCTACCTGGTTGATGAAGACCTGTGGCTCGTGATGGAATATGTGGATGGAGGCACTTTAACCAGCGTTCTTATCCGAGTCTTTATAGAGGAAAACATCATAGCTGCTATCAGTAGGGAGGTAAGGGACCCTGCTTGTGCTTCCAATGCCTTGGACAGGGTGGTACAGGAGTGGCTTCATGTTCAGAGCTTTGTTTCAGTGTTGCTGTTATGATATGTAAAATAAAAAGGCATCTAAGTGAGCTGCCTGCCAGTACAACTGCATTTCGTATATTCTGTTATTCTACTCATACACTGTTGTTGTACTCTCTTTTTTAATTTATTTAGCATTCTAAACTTTGCCTCTTCAAGTTGGAGTATGCCTGCACTGCATTCTTTGCCTGGAAAAGCAAACTTGCTGGTGGCAGAATTTTAAACTAACAGGATATTAAAATAGAGATTCACTTCTCACAGCCCTTAGCATGAAAGGAGAGCATTGCACCCCAAATGGTGTTTGCTTCTGAAAAGTGACTGAAAAGTGCTGCTTCCAAGTCTGCTGTGGAGGCCAACATAAAACCTTTGTTATGCAGCCTCCCACACAAAATTGATCCACTTCATAAAGAAGGGAGGGGTGTTTTCCTTTTTTACAAACCCTCCTTTGCCACCTGGATGGAGAGAGCTCGGCCACTGCAGCCATTCTGGCTGGGTTTGGAACAGACAGTCTATATCAACACCTAGAAATTCAATCTTTTAAAGCCATTTCTTTTGTGATGAAATGAGGTTAATTAATTTTTACCCTCATGGGCTTTTTGTCTCAGTGCCTCAAAGCCCTGGATTTCCTTCATTCAAAGAACGTGATCCACAGGGATATCAAAAGTGACAATATTCTTCTCAGGATGGATGGATCTGTGAAACTGAGTAGGTATTCTTGGTCAGGCACAGCATCCCCGTGTTCCCACACTTAGCATGAGGAATTCTTGTGCTTGGTTTCACAGTTCATGCTGGTTTTGACAGGATTTTTGTTTTCCTCCTCAGGTGATTTTGGCCTGTGTGTTCAGCTGACCCCAGAGCGGAGCACGCGGTGCACAGTGCTCGGCTCTCCTTACTGGGTAGCGCCAGAAGTTCTGAAAAGAAAGGAGTATGACACCCAGGTGGACATCTGGGCACTTGGGATCGTGGCCATTGAAATGCTGGAGGGAGAACCTCCTTACTTTCATGAAAACCCTGTCCAGGTAAGGTGTAAACACTGGCAGACACCACTGCCTTGCCAATCTGTGCCATGTTTTGTCTCCCGTGAGCCAAAATCCCACTCATATCAGCCTGAGATAGCTCCACCAAAGACCATTTCTAGAAATGTCCCTGCAGAACATCTCATCAGAGGAGAAGTGACATGTGCCAGTGCAAAAATATGCCATCTTGGCCTCCAGCACTGCTTGAATTCCTTCTGCTCTGTTTGATTTCTCTCTGAGCTGTAGCTCTGAATGACAGCAGCAAGTTTTTCCAATTGGGTAACTATTAGGAAAAGCATTTCAAGTGTATCTGCAGGCCCAGAAGTTGTTTCAAACTCTGACCAGTGCCTTTCAGGGAGGGTCACTGGTTCAAGTAATGCCATAATTATCTATCACGAAAAAAACTTCTAAAAGTATGCTTTAGCAAAGCAACTTGTAGTAAACACATTTTGAAGTTTTCAGGTTTAGATCCTAATTCCTTAAAATGAAATGATGAGTTCTTATACCAAATGAGCAAGGAATAGTGGAGGAATGTATGCCAGGATAAAATCTCATGACTAATATCTGAAACCAAGTTAAATGCTGCACAGTTAATTCCTGGCAACAGTTTTGAAGATTTCAGTCTTCCACTCTTCTTGAAAAAGTTTCCTGACTTTTCTTGGAAGACCACTTTTGGATTGCCTTTGCCTTGTATAAGGCAGCAAAGACAGATGAAGAGAATCATTTCCAGATCCCAGAATATTCTGAGTTGGGAAGGAGCCACAAGGATCACCAAGTCCATCTCTAAAGTGAATGGCCCATCTGGAGATTGTTGTTGTCAGCACAATGCTCTGAGCAGCTGAGCTACTCTCAGGGTCATTATCATCTCCTCTCTGGAGGCTGACAATTCCCTGCTTCCTCCAGTGTTGATCAGGGCCCCTTGAGAAGCCTCAGGAGCTATCAGAAAGCCAGGAGGGGCCTGCAGTGAAGCTGTTCACCCTGAGCATGGTCAGTGGCTGTCCCGTGTTCCCTCTGTCCCCAGGCTCAGCGCCTGATCACCCAGAACAGGTACCCTCCCCTGAGGATGCCCAGCAAGATGTCAGTTCTGTTCCATGCCTTCCTGCACTCCTGCCTGGACTCCGACCCCAACATCCGCTGGACAGCCAGGGAGCTCCTGGAGGTAAAGGGCGATGGCTGCAGGGGAAATCCTCCTCAGCTCAGCTCTGGGGCACCAGGTGCCCTCCTCTCCTGTTAATCCCCAGTCTTGGTGCTTTTCAAAGTAGAATCATAGAAGAATTTGGCTTGGAAGGGACCTTTAAATGCCATCTGGTCCAACCCCCTTGCCATGAGTGGGGACACCTTCAACTCAATCAGGTTGCTCAGGGCCCTGTTCGACCTCACTTTGGATGTTTTCAGGGATCCACCACCTCCGGGCAACCTGTGCCAGTGTTTCACCACCCTCAGCACAAACAATTTCCTCCCTAGATCTAACCTGAATCTCTCCTCTTTTTGTTCAAAACCATTACCCTTTGTCCCTTTGCAACAGGCCCCACTAAAAACGAGTCCCCTTGAAGTTTTGAAAGGCTGCAGTAAGGTCTCCCCGGGACCTTCTCTTCTCCAGACTGAACAATCCCAGTTCTCTTGGCTTTTCTTCAGAGGAAAGGTGTTCCCTCCACCCTCTGATCCTTTCTGTGCTGTACTTTGGGAATGCATTCAGTTTTAGCTGGTGGCAGGAGAACTGAAGTAGAATGGTGCCAGGTACAGAGGCCTGAAATGGTGTTGGTGAAACAGGGACCCAGTCCCAGCCAAGCAGCCAGAGATTCTTCTTGTCTTGGTGCTGAAAACCTGCACCTCAGTATTCTTCAGAACAGCACAGGCCTAAATCCTACTGGGATCAACATTTCTTGGGGGTGCTGGAGTTCCCTGAGGAACAACTTATCCTCATCTTTTCTGACAACTAAAGTAGCCCCTACCTTTAGAAAAAAGGAACCTAAGTCAATCCTTTGAGTTTTCTGAAATGAAAAAAGCCCTGAGACAGCAAGTGGCATTCCCAGAGTGCTGGCAGAGCAAAAATCCCAGCAAGCTGAAGACCCCTTGATAAATTGATTAATGAGATTACTGGGCCATGTTTGCCCCTGATAGCAAGGTCCTGAATATTAAGACTGAGGTGTAGATGGTCCCCTCAGCCCTATTTATGTGCATTTCTGGTAACCAGAGGAATCCTGCTTCATCTTGTGAGGGTTTGGAAAGTAACAGTTCCTTCCTTTCTTTTTTTTCCCCTTTGGGCAGCATCCATTTTTACAAACAGCTGCGAGTCTCTCTGTGCTGCCTGAAATGATCCGTGCAGCCTGGAAAGTCCGTGAAGACATGAAAAAACTTCATGGCAGCACTACCTGCTCCAAGAAAAATATGAAATAAAATTTTCAGTCCTTTGGGAGATCTGCTCCCTTCTCACCTGATGGTTACATTCACTTCTGGATTGCTGGTTGTTTCTTAAAGATGGGCAGTCCCATTTATGGGGGGTTTGGAAATGGGGAAGGTTCTCTTTCATTCATCCATCAACTCCAGAGCACACTGCCTCTGGAATGCAGCCCACGGGCTGGGTTTTGCCCAGTTTCAGTACTTCTGGATGAGGAAGAAAGTGCAATTGCATTTCCAACCAAAACCAGGTGAAGAGTGGGGCAGCCAAAACATCCTGTTGGATACAGGCAGCCAGCTGGGACTGTGGAGTGTTTGGAGAATTCCCTGTCCTCCCTCCACCTGGCAGAACACACTGACATTAAATCGCGGCCATAGATAAAGATTAATTACTAAATGGGGGGGTGTGCAAATGTACATAGACACACAATATACTGTAGAATTATTATATGTAGAGATATATATTCATTATAATTGTATGTATAGTGTGTTACAGAGCTATGGACATAAATGTACTTTGTACTTTATATTGTCCCTTATGCACAACCCCCCCATAACTCTCCTGCACTGTAGTCCCTTATAGATATAAATATATAATATATATGTATGTATACATATATNATCTACACCCAGAGGGCCTTCTCTAACTGTTACACACTGTATGGAGAGATATCACGGCGTGTATACGATAATGTGTGATATCCTGTATAAATGAAATCCCGGTTTTATCTGGGTGTGTCGCACCCGGCCGCGCTCAGCTCTCGGTACCTGGCCAGGGTCACACCTGTGTGGGTGGACACCGAACGCCCTCTCGCGGCCACCGCCGGCGCAGAAATCGCTAAAATGTTTTTGGTTTTTTTTTTGAAAAATTTTATTTAGGTCGTTTTATATCGAGAAGTTACAAAAGGTTGCAATGGAACATTTTACACCCACTTCCACCTGTTTGCATTTTTGAGGGGCCAATGGTGGCTCGAGTGTGTACATAAATGCAGCCCTCCCCCCCTCCCAAAAAACCAACCCCAACATCTTTTCCCACATGTTCATATTGTTTAAAAATTACAGTTTTAACTAACAACGTTAGCAGCAGGCAGCAGCACAAGCCCCTGTCAACCTGCCCTTGCTTTGCCTGGGGTTCACCTGGGAAGACAGAAGCCTCTGTAAACCAGCAGAGCCAGTTGTGTCCCCAGGCTGGATCAGCTCCTCCCGATGGCAAAACCAAATATTTCCAAAAAAATAATAAATGCAGAGCTCCAGGCATCCTGCTTGGCCCCAGCACTGCCAGTCCCTCAGGGCAGCACTGGCCAGCAGTGCCTGTCCCCATGCCACCAGGACAAACTGGGGGAATGTCTGGAGCTGGCATAATTATCAAGGCCTAAAAATCACCGTGTCTATGCCACCCTCACTTCCCCCTCTGCCAGGCTGTGCATGCCCCAGAACTGCTGGTCATGCTCCCTCTGTCCCACTGACACTGGGGACAGCCCTTTACAGAGGCTGAGGTGGGGTGGAGGTGCTGGAATTGGGGGTCAGGGCTGTGGGGCTCCAAGGACAGAGCCAAGGGACTCCCCTCCACCCTGGAGCTGAGGTGCCTTTGTGCTTTCTCAGCCAAATCGTGCACCAGGGAGGCACAAACCTCCAGTGCCATCTCAGAGGGGAACCTTTTTCAGGCTAAACACTGATCCAGAGCAAGCCAAGCCCTGGGAATGGCCCCCATGGCACAGGGAATGCTGCAGGAAGCAGCTCCCACAGCCTGGAACGGTGTGTGAGGAAAAGCAAAGCAAGCAGGTCTCACTGTAGGACTAGGACAGCCCTGGCATTTGCAGCTCCCTCTCGTCCAAGCTCCGGGTCTGTATAAGACAGTTTATGCTTTTTAAAAAGATAAATCTCAGTTTACAAACATTTCTGAGAGCAAGCAGCCCCAAAGCCACGAGCTTACAGGAGAATGTCACTTGCCTGTGGGGCTCGTAGTTCACACCTCTGACAAGTGCTCTGCTGTGCCAAATGGCCCCAGCCCAAGCTGTCTGAAAAGAGTGGGTTTAGGACTTGGTACATGCAGCTAAGCTGATGGCACTGCAGCATCATTCACAGCCCCAATGTCCACCTCTGGCATGTCAGAGAAAGCATTTTCCTACCACAGCACTGATCCTTTTGGAGCCCTGAGGAGACTTCAAAACCTTTTGTGAAAACATTAACTCTGTCGAGGGCCATTTCATGAATTATAGAAACCACACAGCGTGGCTGAAGTTGCTATGAGGCACACAGAAATCCCAATTTCCTGGCTGTGAAAAGGACAGAACAGTCCTTCAGCTTCACTTTACCAACCAGAACCTGCAGCTGTGCAGAATCCATTTCCGAGTGCCTGGCACAGAGAGCCTTGTGCACTGCCAGGGCACTGCCCAGCACACCCCAAGCAGCTGCTGGGGGAACCCTGCCGTGGGCTGCAGGGGAAGGTAAGAGCTGGCCCCAGAACCCTGCTGAGAAGGAAATGTGAAACATCACCTGTCCTCTCCATGGTACCCGAGTGAAACTTCATCAAACATCAGCCATGCCAGCAATGAATGACTGCAAAATTTTGAGTGAGACCTGACACCTGCCAGGGCACAGTGCTTTTACAAACACACCCTTCTCATGAACTCATCTCCTCCTCTTTCAGGATGGTGCTACATCTACCCAAACAAGCATTATGTGGATTAAACAAAGCAAGGAGTCTCCCATTATTGCATTTGTGCTCTGGGCAAAGCCACAGAGGTGCCTGAACTGAGAGGTATCCTTGGACAGAGACACCAAATTGTAAGTCACCAGCTCGAGGTGGAGAAAAGAAGAATCAGAAAGTCAATCTAAGAGCCTTCAGGTGGACAAAGCTCTTCTTTGTTGGGTGTTCAAACAAGAACTGTGAGATCTGCCCCTCTATTTTAATGTTGTCCTGGCAAGATTGGTCTTAAGGCCACGAGCTATGACTGAACTCCTCGAGCAGTGACATTTTCACCAAAGAACACAAATGTCATCAAGAAATTTATATCCCTCTAAGGGGAAAAAAAAAAAAAAAATCCCCCTCCCAAACCCAGCCTGGCAGTGAACGAGGACTGATGGATGGGAATCCACCTTGTGCTTGCCACTCCCCCAAGCTGCCGGTGGGTGCCCAGTGGAGCTGCAGCCATTCCCGCCTGCATCCTCACCGATGCTGCTGGGAAGATGCTCGCATCCTAATGAACCTATCTGCCAGCATTCCATTTGGCCCCTCTCCTGCTGCGTGTGCCGTATCACGAGCATAGATATGTATAAATATGCATTTCCCCCTCTCCCAAAGCCTCTCCCCCCACTACTAATGATAATGTGGAGAGGCTGGTTTGGTTTGTTTTGTTTTGTTTTGGGTTTTTTTTGTTTTTTTTTTTCCCCTTTAAAGCGATTATGCTGATGTGCACCCCGTGCTCCCGAGTCCCCGGCGCGGCTGCTGCGAGCTGACAGCTCCGTCTGGCTCCGCGGGGCTGCGGCGCTCAGAGCTCGGCGAGGTCATCGCTGGAGAGAACCTTGACGGTGATGTGACCCGGCACCTCGGCGGCTTCCCGGCCGCCTCTGCCCCGCAGCCGCAGCGTCTGCTGCTCGCGGGGGTCACCGGGGGAGGCTGCCAGCACCGCCTGCCCCAGGAACTGGTCTCTCAGGAGCTTGCTGTTCCAGACCTGGGGACGAGGGGACACAAATAAACCCGGGCTGAGGCAGCGCTGCTGTCACACTGCGCCGGGAAGGGCTGTGCTCGAGAAGGGTCACCCCCATTAACCCCTCGGAAAAGCAGCGAGGAGAGGCTGTGCATCTAAATTTAGCTAATTGTCTAGAGAGTGTGAGGGAGACTCTGGATTTGCATGCTCATTTGCATAGACTATGCAAATAAGGAGCGAAATGCAGCTTTTTGCTTTCTAGGTCACAGCCTGCCTAGGAGAGGAATAAAAATGACCTTTTTTTAGCTCTCAGCAGTAAAACCTAGCTACAATAGCCCCTCTGTGCTGCTCTGCCTGCCTGTGCTCACCTCTGCACCTCCTCAGTGCTCCTCTGGCAGCGTTGGAGCCTGGCCCACAGCCTAGACTTGAAGACAAAGTTTTCCTGGGCAGCATCATCTCAGTGCCAAGCTCTATTTCTCCAGCTAGTGCTGAGGAAAACAGCGAGGTCTAGTTCACACAGGACTAGAATTCAGAGTAGAAAACTTCTTAATAATAGCCTTAGCTTTGGTTTGGTTTCAAACACTGACTCTGGACAACACTGTGCTTTTCTTCATCTCTGTTTCATCAGGTACCACATGGGGCAGAAGGGAATTCTGTAAATTCTTTCAAAGCCTTGGAATGAAACATGCTTTCTGATCCCTAAGCCATCAGCCATCATCTGGTGTTTGTGAAGGAGACCTGGACTGGAGAACCAGCAGCAGAGCTCCAGGCAGAGCCCAGCCAGAGGAACAACAGGTTCTCACTCTTCTCTCCTGGGTATCAGTCACACAGAGGAAAAGCTGGCCCAGCGAAGCCCAGGGATGCTGCTGTGCTGCCCTCCCTGCCCTCAGCAGCTGCCCTGTGTGCTGTCTCACCTGGATGGTGACAGGACTGTCGATGTCCTTCCTGTAGAAGATCACCTGGGTGTTGAAGACGGGGCTGGTGGTGCCGTGCTGCACCGGGGAGCGCCTGCTTTGGTTCTCACACTTGATGAGCACATAGGGATCTGCTCCTGGAACACATCAGCAGCACAGCTCTGGGCACACAGGATGGCAGCTGAGACCTGCCCAGAAACCCAGCAGAGACAATCCCCTCCTGTGCCCAGCAGCACCAGTGCTACTGAGCACAGGACAGGGCACCAGGGCATCATGTCACAGCCACTGCTCCCTGCTCGGGTGAAAACACACAGTCATGGAGTTTGGGTTGGGAGTGACCTTAAAGCCATTGTTCCACTCCCTGCTGTGGGCAGGGACACCTGTCCCACCCAGCCTTGGACACTTCCAGGGATGGGGCAGCCACAGCTGCTCTGGGCATCCTGTGCCAGGGCCCCACAGGGAACAATTTCTCCCTAATACCCCATCTAAACCTCATACATGACCCCCTGCAATTGTTCAACATTTTGGGAATTCTTTGTTGGTTTTATACTGAACATGTTTATTTCTTATTAAAGTTGATATTTTCTTTCCTTTCCAACAAGGAGCATGAACCAATTTGGAAACACCTGTTTTTAAACTCAAATAGAATGGGCCATTCCACTTACTAAATGAACTTTTAATTAAACAAAGACAATACCATGTTTTGCATTTCAACACAACAATCTCTGTCCATTTCTGATGTTAATGACAGAATATCAGTTTTTTTCCACACCTTGCTACTTCTTAGATGCAGATTTTAAATACACCCAGAGTCTCTGTAAGTGGCATTTCTAAGGCTTAAAGAAATCCATGATCAGAAGCCTAAGGCTTCCTTTTTGGGTTTTTGAGAACTTCACTGGGGATCTAACCCCACCTTCACCATTGTACCAAAGCCAAAGGCTTTTCTGGAAAACATTCTTGAGTGGATGTTCCCAGATGCATTCCCACTCCTCTCTACTGCTCTCACCAGTACCCAGAGAGCTCTGACACCCTTGGCCAGAGGAAAAGGGCACAGCACAAGCAGCAGACACAGTGCTAGACATGAGCACTGCCCTGGCAATCACAGCAGCTTGGTTTGCCTCTTGCAGGTGAATCTCAGCTTCTCCTTCCTTCTGCTTCTCAGGCTGCTCCTGAGGCAGCTTCCACTAAAGATTCTCTGCTTCCAGGGCTGTCACAGACCTCAACACTCAGCTTAGAACACAAACGGTGAAAGACTTACGTCTTAAATTAAATAAAAATTAAATTAAATATGCAAATCCAACATGGAAAGGCAATAGGAAGATTTAAAGGTGCAAAAGGTGATTTGTTCTCAAAGAGAAACCTGGGGTAAAAGGCCTGGCAGACTGTAGTGAGAGCAATTTTTAGAACAGGCTTGGGAATGAGAGACAAAAATTCCCCAAGCACAAAGAGCTTCCTCATCAGCCTGCAGACCTGCCACTGTGCTTGGCTCCCAGACAGCTGGAGCCACTTCAGAACACACTCACTTGGAGAGAGGTACTTGCACCAGGAGCATCCAGGACTGAGTCTGTGCCATTAGAGTCATCCACTATTCCTGACAGCAGCAAACCATCCATTATTGTGTCCAGACAGGGCAATGGATCAAAGACAGCACCAAGGCGTTTTCCAATAAACATTTAAAATAAAGATTAAATAAACTTCCTCTGGCCAGGAGCAGGGCTCTGATGACAAGCAGCACTGAGCTATGCAATCCTCATTCTCCTCCAGTTTTGCTTATGCAGTTACTCAGAGATTTGTGGTAAGCACAGCTCTGAGATGACAGCGATAGGCTTTTGTGAAGAACAGTGCACTCCAGCCTCAAATCCCTCAACTCCAGAGACACACAAAGGTCTCTCTGTTCAGGCTGCTCTTACTTTCTGCACCTGCATACCTCCAGTGTCAGGGTCTAGAGACATCCTGATGTTTTCAGGGCACTTTGCCACAGAGATGTAATGCCAGTCTCAGTCCTCAGAAGCTCCAGAGTGATGCATTTAGAAAACACAGAACCCTGACAGAAGAACCTTACTAATCCCCACAGTTAGCTCCTTAAGAGGGTCTTTCTACTCCTGCCCATCCTGCTCACTTATAGACTTGCCCATAACTTGCTGTTTGCATCCCCATATTCACTGATCTCTCCACTGGAGCAGGTTTTACAACATGATGGAAAAACAAATCCCATTAATCCTCTGCTTGGATATTTTCTGACTGCTTACATATCAACCCAAATCATCTTTAGAGGACTGCAAAGCCAATTCCACTCTTCCAGACTTCCACTTACCTCCTGATCCATCTTGCTTCTGCAAACCCTCTGCAGAGTGGACTTTGATTTGGGTGACTCGGCGTGGGTAGCCACAAAGAAGACTCCAACATGTCATTTTAGGCCTGTCTGCCTTCAGCTCCCTGAAACATCATGGAAAAAGCAACTGAAGCAAAGAATGTCAAGCAAACAATCAATGGTTATGGAAATCTGGCATTTTTAGAACATGAGATTTGTAGCTTTTCCTCATCTGCTGTTTTTGAATTCTGTGGTGCAGAAACGACAGATGTAAGAAATAAAAATAGAGCAAAGCAAAGTAAAACGAATTTATGTTATCTTCGGTGTGGAAGCAAAAGTGGTGGAAAAAAACCCTTTAAATAATGGAAAATACTATCAAATCAAGAAATAAATTCAGTGGGTGTGCTTCATGAAGCACTGGTTCTGCTCTTGCAGCAGCCACTGGTTTCAGAGGAGATGGTCCCAGAAACAACAAGTATCAGCTGTAACCACAAACACCAGTGCTTGGTGTCCTGACCTAGAACTGGAGGCCACCACAAGAGGCAAACTAAAAAAGCCAAAAGACCCAAAATGAATTGTCCAAGAGATCCCTAACTGAGTATTTCCTGACCATGCACAAGTCTGGAGGTCCTCAGAGGTGGCCCTGATGTCTCCAGGGCCCTTTTTTGGACCCACACGAGCCAGTGAGTTGGAGGTGTTGGAGGACAACTGTTATGATGATGCAGCCCTAGTTCTCCAGGGCCTTTCCACAAACCACTCATGTCCATAGATTTTTTCAGAAGGCTTATTTATTAACATCAAGAAAACAGAACAAATCTTTCTCCCTCCAGCAGGCTCAGCTGCAGGGATTGCCTGTGTCTGTGTGTTTGACTGTGTTCTAGTCAGGAATTTACAAGAAGATAGAGAGGAAGACATTTCACTGGTCAGGGCAATCGCCTTACCATAACCATTCCTCTTACTTACATTCTTTCATCAAAGCTTTCTCCTGGGAAGCTACAAAAAGTTCCCTTAGAAAATGGATTTCAGGAGAAGTTAAGAAGAACTTGCATTTCTCCAAGTTTTTCTTGAATTTCTCTCTGAAATTTCTCAAAAACCCAACAACAAGTCACCACCACAGACAAGCAGGCAACTCCTTCCACGGAGCTGCAGCCTGTGGGGCTGTGAGTGCCACCCACCTGAGTTTTGAGGGCACATCTGTGTAGAGCCTCAGGATGAACTTTGTGGGGACACCAGGGGTATAGGTGGTGGGGATGAGGACGTAGCGGCCGTGCTGGAGGCTCCTCCTCAGGAACACGCTGCGAGTGTTGGAGTAGGGAGACGTGGCCACTCTCTCCTGCACCGTGAGCTGGTGCAGCCTGTACCTTCTGTTATCCTCCACCTGCAGCAGGAGAGGGATTAACACCAGCAGGGATAGCAGGGCTAAGGGGCAGGATTGTCCCTGAGCACCACGCAGCTTTTCACGGCCATAAAACACAAGGTGCAGTCAAGGCAAATAATTTGGCAAGTGTTTTCTCATCCTTTTAAAGCTGTGCCAGGTGAAAGTTTGGGGCCTGCAAAGATAGGAACCCACTAAGAGAGATGTGATGCTACTGCAGAGCTGTGAACAATTCCAGAGATGGACACACACCCCCAGGGCTGCACCTGCTCAGACCAGGCTGGAATCCCTTTGCCTCCTTTCTCTCCTTTCTCCCTTTTCAGTGCAGAGAGCACTCCAGCCTTTCACAGCAGGCTCCCAATCCAGATGCACACAGCTGTATTTTCCTTGCCCTTTCCTGAATGCAAAAGCCACAGAATAACCACTCATGCTTTGTTCTAAGCCTTGAAGTTGTGCTTAACATCCTCTCCAGGGGATTGGTATTTACCAGAGCACACTTAAAACCTAAACCCATCTCTCAAGCAGCTCTTGGGGCAAAGGCAGCCCTTCATTCTTTTCTGGGACTTCCCTTCCCAAGGCCTTTAGTCATGCTAATGAGCTTGGTGTGTGTTAGAATATGTCTAAAATAGAAAAATTATTGATCAGAAATAAAAATAGAGCCCTGGAACTTTTGTGAAGGTGCGATTTTCCTTTTCAAGCCTTTCCAAATTACAGGCATGAACAAGACAAGGTAAATTATTCTGCTTTCTGCAATGACACTTTTCAATATACGTGGTTAACAGTTGATTGGCAAATGAGTAGGTGTGATGCAGATGTCAGCAGATCTAGCCAACTGTTAAAAATTGATTTTTTTTTAAGGGTAGGGCCATAGATTTAATGTAGTCCCAGGAGCTGTAGCAACAGATGACAGGATTACCCCAATCCTCAGAGAAAGAGCAGAAAAATTGCTGTTTCTTTGCTTTCCTCCTTCTCTGAGTTCAGGTGTTTTCATTTTATTCAACTGGCCCTGAGAGTGCAATTAAATTACCTTTTGGGAGCCCTGTGGTTCCTTTTCCCATATATTCATTTCCTACTTGCTATTCCAGCTTTTGAAAACACTCATTTTTTCTAAGTGGCAACAGAAAAACTGCAGACTTTTCAACCTCATTCACCTGGCTGCATTTGCTGATGAAAAGGAGGCAGAAGCCTCCAGCAAGAAGGAGAAAAAACCTTCCATGTTCTAAGCATTAATATTATTATGCCTTTCTCTAGGAGGCTTGGGGGTAGGAAAAGCACTTAAAACTCTTTTGCAAGGGGCAAAAACTATTTATCTCAAATAAATGAAATTTAACCAAACAGAGTTTGAATGGAACTAAACTCAGTTGTGTTCCCGTGGCCTGTGCAGTGCCAGCTCTGGTGACTGAGTGCAGTGCCCACACACAGAGCCCAGGATAATCCCAGCTCTCTCTGCCACAGATCTCCCTGTCAGGGAGAAGCAGGACTAAACAAACTGAGCAAACCCTGCACCAGGAGTGCTGCTGGCTCAATACCTTGAGAATTTCAAAGCCAATGGTGATGTTGTCTCCTTTCCCTTCCCTCTTGTACTGGCGGCGATCCTCCTGCTGTAAGGACACCAACACTTTGTCCTCAGCCTTCTTCACATCAAAGAGGTACTGGGAGGAGAGAGGAGAGAGAAGAGCTGTTGGAATTGCTTCAGGAGAAAGCCATCATCAGGGAAATATGAGCATACAAAGGAGGCAAATGGAAATGTGTTTGAGGGAGGAAGGAGAGTTCTCTCTGTAGCAGGTATTGCCAGCGATTCACAGCTGGAAGATTAATGCTAATTGTGAGGAAATTTAAACCAAAAGTATCAGGTAAATAAAAGTTATCGATGAATAAAAGGTAAATATAATGGTAATCTTGGTGATAGGACATGGGGGAATGACCTTAAGCTGCAGCAAGGAAGATTTAAAATAGGTATTTGGAATAAATTCTCCCCGGGGAGGGTGGGCAGGCCCTGGGCCTCTGGGCCCAGGGTGCCCAGAGAAGCATCCAGAATCTCACGGGGCAATACCTGGATTAAATCACCCTCTGGAAAGGAGGCACTGAAGGAAGGCAGAGCAGGGAAGAGCTGCAGGGTGAGCTGGGAGTCTGAGGCTGCACTGCTCCAGCATCCTGCTCTGAAAACAGGGGGTGCAGGCAGAACCTCCCTCACAAGTGCAGAGGAGCAGATCCAAAACCACCTTTAATCAATCTGGACAGAAAGGTCAATTTTCAAAGTCCTTAACTAATGGAGTAAGTGCCCAGATCCCATAGACAGTAAGCAAAGTTTTATGCCTGTGCTGGGATGGAAACACAGCCCTTGGAGAAGGGCAGGAAGGTGGGAAAGGGAGAAGGAATGGATGAACAGCTTGAAATGCCCAGGTAGGAGGAGACAAGGAAAATTCTGTAACGCTGATGAGAGGCTGAGCCTGGGGAAGAGACCAGGAACTTCCAGAATCTTACATTAATGCCAAGGGCTAATAACTAAACACAGTGGATCAAATCCCCAGGCTGTTTAAGGGTGCTAAGTGAGTTCTGTCATTAGAAAATCAGAATTGTTGCCTTCCTACGACTGGGAAACTGAAAGAAGTCCAGGCAGGATGTCACTAATTCTGTTGTGTGTGTGACTCACCAGCCCCAAACATGATCAGTCCTAAATAAATACCTAAACCCTTCTGAGAAATTGCACCAAAATCACTGAAACATGCAGTGCACAGCACACTCCCAGGGCAATGAGGTTTTTGTCTAGCAGTCACTGCCAGCTCCTCAACAAGGGTGGACACTTCAGGATACAGAGTGGATACACTTCAAAACCTCACAAAACACCTGAGGGCTCTGAGGAAGGTTTTTCTGTTATCAAATACCTCACAAATACACAACACCTCACAAAATATAGGGATTCCCACCTGGGGGTTCTGAGGAAGGTTTTTCTGTTATCAAATACCTCACAAGTACACAGTACCTCACAAACACAGGGATTCCCACCTGGGGGTTCTGAAGGAAAGTTTTTCTGTTATCAAACACCTCAAAAATACAATATACCTCACAAAACCCAGGGATTCCCACCTGGGGGTTCTGAAGGAAGGTCTCTCTGTTATCAAAGCAGCCCCCAGAGCGGTTCAGCAGGGGCTCTGGATGCTTTGCCCAAGCCCCATGCATCATTTCCTTCTCCCAGGTCTTGTGGAGGCTGAAGTAGGAGGTGTTCACCATCCGGCAGATGTCCACATCCGTGAAATTCTTACACCAGTCCTCAAACGTCATCCTGCTCCACAGAACCACCAGGGAAGTCATTGTTTGTTGAGAAATAAACAGAGATACTCACGCAAAGAGCCAAAGCAGCACACAAAACCTTGCAGTAATTTGAAGAGGAGGCACTGCTCAGCTGTCCAGGGGACAAACTGATTCACTGGAAAGCTTTCCATGTGGAAGCACTCGTGAAGCCACAGGCACAGAGTTTTAGAGCTTAATTCTGAGCAGCATCACTCAGAGTGTTTGGCCAGGCCTGGATCTGTTCTGTTGCAGCTCCTAAGCCTAAAGGACAGGTTGAACCTCCCAGGCTGGATTTGATAATACATTTTACAAAGGTCAAAGAGATTCCCTGCAATTAAAGCAGGATCTGCTCCTCATTATTGCAGTTCTTCTGGTCACATCTGTCCCTCAACTCACACCTCTGCACTCTGAACAGAGCTTTTATTTAACCCCATCCCACCTGTGCCTGCTACAGGAACCTGCTGGACTGCAGAGCTGGAAAACAGCTCAGGTCTCTGAATTTCCATCATGGACCAGCTTATTAATGGCCCAGAGCCAAACCCTGCAGCTGCCAGTCCTGACAAAGCCAACAGAATTCTTTTCACACTGAGCCCTGCCAGCTCACTCCATGCAATATTGATCATCTGCTGGAGAAGCTGCTGGGCTAAGGATCTAAGCTTTAAGCAAAGTTAAAATTACTAGAGCTCTAGAGATTGTATAGAGAATGAACACTTCTCGTTTCCACTCTGGGAAATACCAACAAATATCCAAATTCACTGGCTGCAACTCTATTTATAGATGTGGGCTGAGCCACAGACAGGCACTAAAACAGGTCAATAAGCAGGGCTGTCAGTGTGTTCAGTATTTGGCATTGTGTCATGTAAACCAGCAGGTGTTCTCCTGGTTAGAGATTGTCCTAAATACAGACAGTATTGAGAGCTACTGATTTTGTTCTACTGGCTTTAAATCCATTTTTATTATCCTTCCCTGTCATGCCTTGGGAATTCGAAAGAGCTTGGGATAACTTTATCCATCTGTTTTTGAAGCTGTTAAATGGCAGATTAATGACAGCTACTCAGTGTAGCCAGAGTCTCCAAAGCCTTCCCATCACTCCCACTCACCAGAACTCTCCATCATTCTTAACAGTGAGCCCCAAGTTCTTGCGCTCAGAATCGCTGACTTTCTTCCACTCCTCAGAACTAAAAGAAAAAAAAAAAAAAAAGAAATGAAAAATCAAAACAATAAAGATGTTGATAACTTAAAATAAAAACTCTCACCTGGAAAAAGAATTGGAAGTAAAAATCTCTCTCTAGTCCCTTGTTTAAAAAGGAATATCAGAGTGCTGAAAGGGTAGGTGATATTCATGAAGAAAATGTGAGGCTTTCAGGAAGAGTTTTAAGACATTAATTGATTTGAAAGCTACTAGAAAAGAAAGAGATGAATAGGAAATGGGCACAACTAGAGCAGAACCTTATTGATTTCCTTTGTCACAGCCTCCATTAGGACTCCTCAACACTTAAACAGCTGCTTTCCAAGGGCACAGGAGATTGACTCCATTCCCTGAAGGCCTTTCAAATGAAACCTGGTTTTCCTCCTCAGGAGATCACTGAATGCTTCACTTAGAGCAGAGGATTCTCTTTGTCTTTTAATCACCTTAATAAAACAGGCCTGAGGTCTGAGATTTCCCCAGGGAGCCTTTGGGAGGAACCTGCTGGAGCCTGAGCACAGTGCCCAGTTTCCAGAGGAGCACTGCAGGGCACAGACCCTTCACAGACCCTGCAGGCACAGGGCACAGACCCGAGATTCCAGCAGCCTCCTGCTGACACCCAGCCACAGACCCCATCCCTGATGGGTTCCACCAGGCAAGCAGAGACTCCACTCCTCACTGCCTCTCCAGAAGCACTTGGAGGCAGAAGCTGAAGGTGGCTGGCAGGAGGGAAGGGAGGCTGCTCGCCCCAAAAGACATTTCCTTAACCTATTTGGAAATTGTCAATTTAATTCTGTTGGACCAAAAGCCACAGGCCATCATCAGAGCCCTCAGTGCTGGCATGGGTGGCACAGCCTCATGGAGAGCCCCAAGGGCTTGAGTTAAACAAGACATGGTGCCTTAAGTTTTAACTTTTATATTTTTCCAACCCTGCCCTGCCCAGTGTCACTCTGCAGTTCCCTGGAGCTCGTTCAGTGCTGTTCTCTCATGCTCACACACACACAACAAAGCCTCTCCAGCTCTCCAAGGACACCCAGACCCTCCTAGGCCCAACAACTGCAAACCACAATCTTGGGGAGAGGGGGGCAAGCTTGGGCAAATTCCATCCTTGCCTGGCTTCTGCTTGGGGAATTGATGCTGATATCAAAGTATAAAAAACCCATAACCTGTCATTGTCCATTTTAAAATCCACTAAAGCAAAACCCTCTGGAGCCCAAAGTGTACCTCTGAAGGCCTTTCCAATCAATACCACCTTTTTTCCTTTATTCCTGTCTGCTCTCTGTTTCTAGGGAGCCATTTACAGCATCAGCTCCACCCCTCTGACCCTGGCTTTGCAGCCCTTACCTGTCACTCCAAGCTCCATGCCATTCTTTTCTCCCCCAGGGATTCCTCAGCCTGATCATGAAGAGCTTTTCTGCCTTGAGGGAGAAGATGAGCCTCTCCCCGAGGCGCAGCTTCCTGATGGCAGTCACGGAGTAGGCATGGCCCACGATGAGCCCCATCTCTGTCTCTGCTTCGCTGGGGTGGCCTGGGGACTCCTTGGGCACGAAAAATGGCAATTAAACAGACAGAACTCGCATCTCTGAGGAGCCCAACAGCTCCAAGTTCAAGGAAAGGTTGTTTTCCGTTCCCTTTCCAAGTGATTTCAATGTGCAGGAAAATAACAGCACTGGGAATCAAAACTAGGAGCTCACTGGTCTGGTGTTGGGCAGGATAGTGCCAGACAGTTCCAGAGTTGGGGAATCCTGCCTGCTGCAGCCAGTCTGTCTCCTCCTGGATTTACAGTTAGATAAATCTCCATCAGCCCTTCCAAAATCTTGTCCTTTTTACAGAATGGCTTTTCTGGACACTGATGCCCAGGCTGCCTGGGGGTGTCCTCACCCATTAATTTAGCTGGTGAGTCCAATGGTTGTTCTCATGTTGGAATAAATTTGACACTCATGAAGAAGTACTGGCAGTGGGTAAAAATGGGAGAGAACAGGCACAGGCAGAAAAACTTCCAAGCTGTTTGAGAAGCCTGTCCTGCACCTCACTCACTCCTGGCAGGGCTCTCTTGCATGGCAAGGGTGCTTTAGGAATTGGGTTTGCTCATCATAAACTCCACATAAGAGCAGCAGTGGTCAGGCTGCCCCTAAACTAACCCTAAACCGTGCCTAAACTAATCCCAAACTGTCCTGTTGGATGGTGTAGGCCTGATCAGATGCTGATCCAAGAATACATAAAAGTAGTAAAGCTCTGAAAAACAGCACAATCTCGTTTATTATATCCAAATCTCCTGATCTAAACCCAGAAAAGCAGCATCATACAAAGATGCTGGAGTTGTTTTGATGGTCCTGGATCCAAGTTCTCCACACCCTCACTGAATCCAGCCAAGCCATCCTTGAGTCTCCCTGGGCTATCACCCACAGGGCCTGGAGACACTCATTCCCTTGGACATCAAGGAAGGAAGATTTGGCTTGGTGCAGGTTCCAATCCTTTTAATTACCTAATTAATGCTCAATCAAGCCTTGGCTGTGGTGGAGAGAGCAAGAGGTATGGCTTCTCGGTGTTACTAATGCAAATATTTAAATATAAATATTTATAATTTATCATTAGACATTAATATATTAGTATAGACATATGGATATTTAAATATAAATAACTTTTCAGAGTTATGAAATGCACACAGCACTTCCTCAGATATTTTTACCCATTTCAAAATTTAACTGCTCTAAACAGACAAGGTCCTTGTCCTGAGGCAAAGGCTGCACTGATGTAACAGTGCTCAGCCCCCAAAGGTAAGAAATCACATCAAAAAAAAGAAAAAAAAGGAGGGTGGGGAAGAGAAATTTCTATCAAATTGGAACTGACAGATGGCCTGGCAACAGTGAGAGTCTCACCAAGGCCTCTGTGCCTCTGTGCCCCACAGCAGCTCCCAAAGAAGCAGCTCGAGAGTTCCCCCCAGCCTGGCTGACATTCCCACCGGCTCCAGGCTGCCCCCAGTGCAGCACTTTCACTCCTTTCCCTCGCATTTTTCACAGCTAAAGAGCAAACCAGGAGTCCTTGACAGCACAGGGAGGCTGTAGCTTCTCCTGGTGCCTCTGTCATCCCCCAGGCTCTCCTCACTGCTGGCCTTTCCCACCTCGCGCCCAGGACATTTATTTATTCATTTATTTATTCAAATGAGATATTTAAACATCTCCTGTCTGTTCACATTTCCACATGGTGATGCTCAGGGCCATTTTGTAACCCAAGGAAAATGATGACACATTGGGAAGGCAGCAATGAAGCCACTAGAGAATTAAATATCTTCCACTATGTGTGTAATACATCAAAAAGTGACAAATGCAGGCAAACCTGGCAATGGCCTCTCTGTAATCTATGTTTAGAAGCATTTGTGTTTAATTTGGCAGGCACAAACATAATGCCAGCAATCAGTGAAAGCACTGCAGCTGCCTAATTAATTGCTTTTTAAAACACAGCTCCCTGTATTGAGTCTATCCCCTCACCAAATTCCTGCTAAGGAACAGAACTGCCTTAGCATTTGGGAGCAGCCTATCATTCCAGAAACCATGTTTGCAGTAACAGTTCACAGCAGGATCTGGCAGATCAGAGGGAGTTATTTCACATAAAAATTCAGGCCTTATAGAAATAAAAAGGTAAAACAAAACCCAAAGATTTTGTTTCTGAGCTGGGTCTTTATGTTGCTGGAAGGGACAGTTCAGGACTCCTGCTCTACCCCAGATAAGTTCTCAGGTTAGGGTTCATGTCCCAGAAGGTACCAGGTGCTCCTCTTTGGTGCCAGGCCCTGAGGCAGGACAGGGGCAGATAAACAGGTAACATCCTCAGGAACCTCCAAACACAGCTGATTTTCTGTTGTTCTTGACAATTCCACACCTCTCTCAATACTCACAACAATTTCTGAATGAATCATCTTCATTTTACAGAGGGGGAAATTAAAGCAAAATGTCCAAATGATTTAATTGAGATCAGCCTTAGCTAAGGTCTTAAACTGAAGCAGGGGCCATGGGAGGAAGATGCTGAAGTGCACTTAGATGCCAACCCTGCAGCTCCTAGGAGATCATCCCTTTTCTGTGGGCTGCCGGAGTAATGGCTCATGATAAACAGTTTTAGAAAATCATTTAAAAGCAAAGTTTTTAGGAAAATATTCAGGTGCCATGGCAGTTTGTTAGCCCTTCACATGGGATGACAGCTTTGGACTGGGTGAGGATTGCAGCACCACCCAGTCAGGGCCTGATGTTGAAGACTTACACAGAAGGGGAGCTCAGCTCAGTTTATCACTGGTTTGCTCCTGTCTGCTGACTGTGAGAACTTCAGAGCCATGGCCTCCTCATGTGGGCATTAGGAGTGAGTTACCTGCCTCACATGCATGTTTTTGCAGGGTAATTCCAGTGGGGAGGTTATCATCAAACAGCACTACCTGAACAAGCAGGTGAGCTCAGCCTTTCAGCTCAGCCCCACTGTCGCCCTGGCTGCACTGGCACAACCGAAGTCCAGGAGTCTCAGCAGCTCCGTGCCAGAACTGTTTCCTCTAAAGAGATTTTTCTAAGAAATAAAGCAATTGAATGCAGCCATCTGCTCTGTAAATTAGGGTGGATCCACCTCGGGTCAATTCACAGCAGTGACCATGCAGAAAGGAAAGAATTTCAGACACACAGTGGCAGCACAAGGAGCTGTGATTGTGTTCAGGGACTCCTGGAGCTGTACTGGGCTGGAAGAACTTGCTGCATTTCTCCATACAAAGCTTTTCCAAACGTGCAAAGGAAGGACATGATCAGTGTACCAATAATGGCAGTTCTTCCAGAATATTTTCATAGAAATAAACTCTTAAAATCCAGCTCTCAGTACTCACCGAAATGGAGCAGCTGATGAACCCTCCTCTTTTGTGCACTTTCATCAAGTCTTCAAACAGCTTCATCTGCTCAGGAATAACCTCACCATATTTGCCCTCTGCTAAATTGATGGATTCTGCCACTGCTCCAGTGAAATCCACCAGGGCTTCTGCAGCACAGCCTCCATCCAGGGCTTGGTAGGATCCAGCCAGCCTGGGGGCAACACAGAGCATTCCCAGTTCACAGGGGGCTGCAACAAGTGCTGTACCTCGGCTTGAAGGGAGGGAAGCTGTTTGTGTCTCACCAAGGGAAAAACAGAACAGGACAAAAAGCCCTGAGCAGACTGCAGATAAATCTTCCCTGGTTTCTAGGATCTGTAAGGATTTGGGCTGCTGGACTGCACTGCACTCCTTTATGATTTACGTCCTTAACAGAGACTGAAGAAAGAGTTTTCAGTCTTTTTTAGTTTCTCTACCAGCAGCAAAACTAAAAACTATGGCACTTCTTTAAGATTTACGTCCTTAACAGAGACTAAAGGAAGGGTTTTGAGTCTTTTTTAGGTTCTCTACCAGCAGCAAAACTAAAAACTGTGGGACATCTGAGAGAACTGAAAGACAAAACAGACAGGGACAGCACTGAGGGCTACAAGGACAGCACTGAGGGCTACAAGGACAGCACTGAGGGCTACAAGGACAGCAAACCAGCTCATACTTAGCATAAGCTTTCTCCAGCAGTGCACTCCAGAACTCATTCCTCACGCTGGAGTGGCAGTAGATGAGCTCCCCACGCTCTGTTGGCAGCAGATCATCGACCACCACCTCTGTCCACTCTCCAAAGCGCCAGAAACGGAAGCGGAAAATCCCAGCGTATTTCCCAGGGGTTTTGGGGTCCCATTCCTGCTCGCTGGAGTCTGGAATCACCTGGGAAAGCATGGAAGGGGAAGTTCAGCAAGTGCTCTGGGCTGAGTTAGCTCCCAGGGCAGGCTGCCCTGGAACTTGGGCTGGAATTCAGCTCCGTGGGCAGCTGACCCTACCCAGATGGAGCAGCGGAAAGGGAGAGTGAATTTGGTACACAGTGAAACACAGTCCCACTTCAAAGCATCCTTCAGGAAAGTGAAATTCATACTGATCTGCAGAGAGAGACAAAAAGAACCCACTGCACTCGCTGGATTTGTTTTGTCTGTTCTTTGGTGCTCGGTGTGGAGTGAGGAGGTCTCATAACATGAAAAATAAACTGCTAAAGGAAGGGAAGATTTGAATCCACCAGAATTTACCCTTTCGTAGTCCTAGAGAGAAAAACGCTGGCTGATAGGCAGGGAAACAACCAAGGTTAGCTTGGTTTATTGGTTTATTTCCTGCACCACACACATCAATCACCCACCTGCTGCCAGAGGCTTTTCCTCAGAGCCAGGCAGGAGCAGGCAGCCACAAACCAGCAGTTCCCCAGCTTGCCCTGGTGGAAGTCGTGGGAGCTCACTCCATCCACAAGCAGGTGGGGGTCTTCACAGAGGTCCTGGCAAAGCAAACCAGAGATTACTGGGGACTCCACTCCAGAAGTGATCTCAGCATCCTTCCAGCCACGAAAAGCAGTGGGCAATGATGCTGCTGACACCTGAGCTTTGAGCTTCTCCTCTCTTTGTTGCCATTCCCTTGGCTGACCCACTGGAAATCCTCCTTTCCCAACAGCCTGAGTTACTGCAGTGACCCCAACCCCACAGGAGGAAGAGAATACATCTTTGTGAAGCACCTTTTATTCTCATAATTCTCATGGATCTGATGCCTTAAATGGCTCCCTAGAAACAGAGAGCAGACAGGAATAAAGGAATCAAGGAGGGATTGATTGGAAAGGCCTTCAGAGGTACACTCTGGGCTCCAGAGGCTCCTGCCTCAGTGCATCCCAACATGGACAAGGACAGCTCCCAAGTTCTTCCCACTTGGATCTCAGCATCAATTCCCCAAGCAGAAGCCAGGCAAGGATGGAATTTGCCCAAGCTTGCTCCCCTCTTGCCAAGATTGTGGTTTGCAGTTGTTGGGCCTAGGAGGGTCTGGGTGTCCTTTGTCAGTGCTGTTACACCATGTAAGCCCTCAAAAGGCAGGTTCAGCCTCAGGTTTGTGTCCCCACACCCTGAGCTCAGGATGTGCAATCCCTCTGTAAACTCCATGCCATCATCCAGCAGCATCAGCTCCTGAGAGTGAGATAATGCCCAGTGCCACAGAAACAGAAACTGAGCTGCACATGAGCAAGGGGAAGAGCAAGCCAGAGCTCCAGCCTGGGGTAAGAGAAAGCTCAGCTATTTGGGGATTGAGAAATGCTTCTTCCCCCTCCTCCCTCTCCACTGAATCCTGTTACAAAATCAAATGCATCACAGACTTTTTTATAGTGTTCTTTTTTTTCCATTTTAATTTGGGCTAGTGGTGATTAACACTCAGCCCATGAGTTTCAGCCTTGCCCTGCCTATGGGACATGTGTATGTGGGGAGGATCTGAAACAATGTTTTGGAAGAAAAACCCCCCAAAAAAGTAGAATTGGGCAACGTGGTGTGTATCTTGGCTGCCCCCAGGCTTCACCTGGCCCCTGGGGCACTACAGCTGCTCTCATCCAGGATGCTGGCAGGGCTGGGAAGGGCTCAGTGACGAGCCCTAGGGCTGACCTTTTCCTGAACCTCCTAACCAAGTGTTTGCTGAAGCCCTGCCAGTCCTCGTCACTGCGGCCCAGAAATCGCTCCAGGCTACAATGAAAGCTTTGCTGTTCTCCCAGAGTCCTCAATAAATAAAGAAGTTTTATTGCAAAATGCTTTTACAAGAATTTACTCTGATTTTGGGGCGGTGATGCTCTGTGAAAAACAGGTAGATGCAGCAGCAGCATTTTAAAGGAAGTCTGAATGCAGCCATGCAGCAAAGCAGGGGAAATGTCTTTGCATGAAGTGCAGTGGAAGAGGATGGCCAAGGACAAAGCCAATCCTTAGAGCAACTCCCTGCCATCCCTTGCAGGCACACCCCGAGGTCAGGCAGGGGCTGTAAGGCCACTCTCAGTTCATCACACTCAAAGGCCACCCACTGCTCAGCTTTTTATTGCTTCCCCAAACCATGTTTGTCCATCAAATCCTTGGATGAGTTTCCTCAGATGGGGAATAAAAACAATAGGAAAAGGAGGCTGGAAGAAGTCACACACGCTTTTTTCACAGCACTGAAATATCCAGCTCTGGATGGGGAGGAAAATATTTCCTTTTGCCTGATAATGAGCATCATTTTGGCTCAGGGGCCATGATCTTGTCCAGTCCGACCTTCTGCTGCATCTCAGGGGGCTGGCAACTGATGCAGATGGAATTCTCCATCACTGCCTTTTATGAATAAGGGAATTTGCTGTTTACAAAAGAGTATCAGGCAGATTTCAGCAAAGTCACATTTATTTTCTTTATTACATTGAGTATTTCGTGGCAAAACTAAAGCCGAGTCATCTAAACATTGTCTGGAGTGAAAATTCAGATTAATCTGGGAGATGAATTGTTTTTCCTGAAGGGAGATATTTCTCCCTTTTTCAGTGGCAATGCAGAGACTTTAAAGGTTGAAAAGCATAAGTCTAAACACCACATTAAAGAGCACAAACCCCTTTAGCAACAAGTTCCTCCTTCCCACATCCCTTTTCCAGCAGGGTTTGCTTTCAGCCTAGATTCCAGTATCTACTAACCATGACATTTATCTCAGACACCTTCTTAAGGATAAAAATCCTTTATCCTCTTCTCCCAGGCTCCTCATCTTTTTCAGACAGCACCTTCAGATGTTCTCCCACTTATTTTCTTCAAGCAAAGAAATGTTAATGCGTGGGACAACAGTTCAAGGTGTATCCAGTGACACCTTCCAGACACATTTTTGGAATTGTGATCCACCCCACACCATTCTGGACTAGATGTTTGCTTCATAACATAAAAAGAGGAACTGTAAAATGACCTAAAGCCCTGAGCACAAGACACAAGCTTCTTAGACTATTAGATGAGTTGAGCTATATAAATTTTTTTTATTTTAAATTTGTTTTTAAAAGAAATTTTGTTCTCGCCAGCACAACACAACTTTACTGAGCCTCTGAAGGTTGGAGTCTATGGAGGGTCTCTGTCCCAATGTGACACTTACCAGACTTAAAATTCTAGTCTGGACATCCTTTCTGGCAAAGATCAGCCTTAGATGCAAACCAGACTGTTTGTCTTTTAGGATCAGAGAGAGTTCAAGTTCTAAGCCATAAAAATATCACCTCAAAAGTGACACAGCAGCATTCACTTTACTCCTGAATCCTGCAAGGACTTTTATGACTCAGCCAAATCAGTGTGCCATAGAATCATAAATCCACACTAACTACCAGGAAAGGATTTTATTTACACATCTTGAAAACAAACAGCAGCTTCTATCTCCAACACATCTATTTAAACCTTGTCTTGGAAAGATTTTCATTAAGCAATAAAGTTATCAGCATATGAGATAAGTTTCTTCAGTTTAGACTGAAAAACACACACCAGTGACTTCCAAAGTAAGATTATTAAGCAAAATCACAGTTGTTGTATCTGCCAGGCATTCAAGCACATGCTTTTCCTTCTATGTAGGTTATTTTTCTTGCACAGATGGCTATTAGAGGACTAAAATGAATAAAATATGTTTGGATAATATGCTGTTATACAAAGTGATCTTGAGGATTTCTTCTTTCCAGCCTCAAGAGAATTTCCAGGATAAACCAATCTGAATATGCTTCAGTGTTTTTACAGCTTTGCATGTCGCTTTGGATATTATTATTGTGCAACTTAAATGCCCAAACCATTGGAAACTCAGAGGAACCTGGATGCTTTAATCACTTAAGGACTTGTGAACATGTGGAGCTCTATCACTGTTTGGATATTCAATAAGTTTCCTAGCACCATTAATGATAACTAATTTTGGATTCTCTTCTGCTTCCAACCCAAAACAAAGATTAGAGCAGATTCAGTCAGACAGATCCATGGACAGGAGCCTTTGGCTGCCTGGGAGGACTCAGCCTCTCAGGGTGTAGTCAGAATATTTACTTGGTCATGACTTTATCCCAGCTGAAGCACAGCGAGTTTCATCTTTGTGATTAAATTGTTCAGACATTTGAGAGACTTCTTGCTTGCAAAGACACAGTAAGAAACTTTCTTCCTTGTTTATGTCATGCTGTTTCTTTCCACAGCTCTTGAGCTTATTTTTGGTTTTCTCAATCTGATACAAATACACTGATTTGAATTCACCACTTCATTTCAAATCCCTCTGTTAAACACTAACATCAGTGCCATCACTGAGAAATTGCCCTCCTGATTTACCAGCTTAGAAACCTTGGGAACCAAAAATAACCTCCCTCTTGCCTTTTGCAATAACTACTGGCAGCCACAGGAATATCCACAGTGGCCAGCCTCATAATACATCCCAGATAATCAAAGTGTTTGATTTGGAGTCATGGGTTTGAATTCTGGGTAAAACAAAAGGGATCCAGACCTCCAGTTCCTGCTATGTGTTCAAATCACCACAAGATTTCCTTTAAAGATGAAGATTCTCTGTGAATATTTAGGAATTGCTGTGAAAGCTTGATCATCTTTATTTAATCAGGGACTAAGAGCTAAAGTAGAGTCAGTGAAAAACCTAAGGAAACATTTCTTAACTCTCAAAAGACAGGAGAAGGGCCTGTTTCTAATAATGCTGAGGTTTGCCAGTGTTGCTTTTCCCTTGTCTGACAATGTAAGTATTTACAGTTCAGCCATTCTGTTCATGCTCCTTTTTAATTTTTCGCAGATTTTGGAATGTCTGCAGCAGTAGAAATCTGTGCCTTCGAGGCACACCCTTCCCCCCAGTGCTTCCAGATCCCACTCCATCCAAATGCAGAGCTGCAGGGCAGTAAATCATCATCACTTCAGCTAAACCAAGGGCTGATGTTGCTTTGTAGGAACAGAGGTGCAATCTCCTCAATCCACCTCTGTCCACAGGCAGATGCAGCTTTGGTTTGGTTCGTGAGACATTCATGATGCTTTTAGGGAAATACATGTGCTCCTTAAGAGCAGGAGTGAGAAATGCCATGGTTGGATTACATCTGAAATATTTGGATTACATTTGAGTTATTCCTTTGAGAATTAACATTGAGTTGTGGCCCAAACATCAGCTGTTTTACCAGTCAGATCCCGTGTCCAAATGTGAAAAGCAGATTTTAGGCAACTACCACTCCTGAGGAGTTTTATTTGTGGACAGCAGTCAGGGAGTGAAGGAGGAGGGAGAAGAGGCCAGAGGATGAGGCACTGCGTTCACATCTCCATTTAGGGAGGAAAATCAGATGTCCAAGGATTAAATGCTCTTTATCTGAGGGGAGGAGGGAACAGGCAGCAGTGATCCTGCACAGCAAACGGAGCTCTGCACAGGAATGGATTATCTATAGGGTTATCCCACTGACCCAGGGAGAGCAAATCCCTGCATTTTTGTCTTTTATCAGCTCCACAAGTGCTTCCATCTGTGGTGCACTCGCAGCAGCAATAAAACTCCAGACTTGCAGAGCAAAGCTCAGCCCACAGGTGGATCATTGCTAAATGAGATTTAATTTTTTTTGCTCACCATCACGGTGGTGCCTGAAATGGCTCCCTAGAAACAGAGAGCAGACAGGAATAAAGGAATCAAGGAGGGATTGATTGGAAAGGCCTTCAGAGGTACACTCTGGGCTCCAGAGGCTCCTGCCTCAGTGCATCCCAACATGGACAAGGACAGCTCCCGAGTTCTTCCCACTTGGATCTCAGCATCAATTCCCCAAGCAGAAGCCAGGCAAGGATGGAATTTGCCCGAGCTTGCCCCCCTGTCCCCAAGATTGTGGTTTGCAGTTGTTGGGCCTAGGAGGGTCTGGGTGTCCTTGGAGAGCTGGAGAGGCTTTGTTGTGTGTGTGTGAGCATGAGAGAACAGCACTGAACGAGCTCCAGGGAACTGCAGAGTGACACTGGGCAGGGCAGGCTTGGAAACAATATAAAAGTTAAAACCTAAGACATGACTGGGACTGGAGATTTAGTACAGTCTTAAGAAAAAAACCAACCCTATTTTGATAGTTATTCACCGTATCAGAGTAGAAAATGTTGTCTCCAGGCAAAAACCAGACCTCAGTGTGCCTTACACAGCACAGACACTCTTTACTAACCAGACCTTGGGGAGCCACTTGTGCACCTCCCAAGCTCAGGAAGGGTCCCTGGAGCAGGCAGTGAGTGCCCAGATGGCTCCTGGAGAGCTCCAGATGGAGAATCCATTTCCTGATGCACATGAGAAGGTCAAGGTGGCCTCTGCCACCTGCAACAGTGGCCAAAGTTCAGTGCATGGAAACTGGAAGGTAATACTTGCTCTTAACAAAATGGGTATTTCTCCCAAGGAAGGATATTTTATTTCCTGAAATCTGGAAAAAAATGCAAATTCAAAATGTTTTAGCCTTTGTGGTTAAGTTAGAAACAATGTCACATACAGGCAAGACAATTCTAAAAGGTTCTTTCAGCTGTGAAGGATTTTAAAAAAGCTTCTTCTTAGCCAAGGAAACATACATATTTATTTAATCTTTAAATGGAATTAATCTTGAAGGAAACATACATTTAGATCACAGGGACACAGCATGAAATTGAAACAAATTACTCTGCAAATCTAAGACAGAACAGCTTAACTAAACCTCAAATTCCAGGACTTTGCTCATCCCAAATACCCTTTTAAATATGGAAATAATATGAGAAAAGCATGAAGCTCTTCACACAGAAAGCATTTTTTGGATGTGGATGCTTTCCACTCTTGCTGAAGAGTGTTGACAGAACAATACCTCAATTTCCTTTTCAACTGGCATGTTTAGGCTGTAATTTTTCCTTCAGAGAAGTCAGACATTGAATTCTTTTGGAAGACTAAATCAATGAGCCAACAATTACTGTAAGAAGACTTAATGCTGGCTGGGGATCTGATCCTCAGGCTTTTTTGTTTTACAGTCTCAAAATAAATTTTACCATGTCATTCTTACCATCACCACATCGCCTCAGGACAAACAGAAGCTGTTTGAGAAACCAATTTTCATCTAATGACAGCTGAACCAACTAAATAAAACCTGACACTTTAAACTTTAAAGAAACATTCAGAGCCTTGGAATTGTGCTGTTTATGTCCTAGAAATGACATTGAGGTCGTTTAATATTCTTTTTTTCTTTAGAGGAAACAAGCACAGCAACATAAGAAAGCCTTCATGAAGTCTGAGGGAGGGAAATACAAACTGGAGAAGGTGCCAAGAGGGAAGATAACAAAATCCTGGCATCTGGAGAGCTGTCTGCTCGCTGAGCATGCATGTCATTTACAAATGTTTGCCTTTAATTATATTCCTGGAAGGCTTGGGTGAATAACTCCACTGAGCAAGATGCCACTTTCCAAACGCTGCCACTTCACCCCACCCTGATGGGAGGGTGAGGGAACCCAAGGGTGTCACCACAAAAAATGGGAGCTCGTGCCTCACCCTGCCCTGGTACCTGCAGGTGAGGGGGGAAGGAGGCAGCTCTGTCTTAGTGTGACTTTATAATGCATCCCAAATCGCCTGCTCTGTGCCCAAAACATGAATCTTACACATTTCTGTGCCTTTAAACTGCGAGGGGAGGGGAGGGAAAAAAAACCAAACAAACAACCAGAAAAACTTTTTCAAAGCAATTCAAAGTCACTGCTCCTCTCTGTTATTCTTCTGCTGTGGAGAGTGAGAGCTGCTGTGACAGGAAAGAGAAGAAGCACCTTCCTTGCTTTTCAACCAACTCTCAGCTCTTTTTCTTCAAAAAACCCAAAAAAACAGAGTTTTCCTAAAATTTGAGTTTCTTCTTCGTCTCTTCTAGACTTTTCAAAACACCAAAACATCAAAACCTCACTAAAAAAGCTTCCACTGGCCTGGAGGGGATCTCCCACGCTGACCCAACTGCAAGAAGGAGATTATTTAGTGTTATTCTTTTTATTATTTAGTATTTTATTATTATTTCCTATTAATCTTTTTTTGGTGTGCATTCATTAATAAATTCGTTAACAAATAGCTTTTTCCTTTAAAAAAAAAAAATTCTTTTCCCAAAAATACTAAAAAAATATAACTACAACCTACTTTTTATCAAAAAATATTCTCCTCTAAATCTGTCTCAAACCCAAACAAGCTGTGTGTGTGAGGATATCCTCTGCACCCCCAGCTCCTTGGAAAGCTGCTGGAGCAGGGAGGGCAGGGATGCTGCCAGGGAGGATGCCAGGGAGGATGCCAGGGAACCACTGTGGGGTTTTGCTTCCTGTCACGACACAGCCACCAAAGAAAGGCACAACTAAACCCAAAGAATCTTCTGAAGTGACCCCAGAAAGAGGATTGAGCCATCAAACTGATGTCACACGAGGCCCACTCAGTCACCAGACTGTCCTGGAGAGGTCAGACACGAAGGTTTTTATAGCTCCTTGCTCATCTCTGCTCCTGGGCGAGCCTTACCAAGACTTTCCAGGCAAAATAAAAATAAATTGATGGAATTCACAGAATAAGGGTGAGCAACAGCTCGGTTCTGGGAACATTTTGGCAATTCCAAGAACAAACATGTCACAATTTCCCCGGCTGAAAACATTAAGGATAAAATATTATGGGAGGAATGTTTTATGCAGTCAGAAACCAAGATGGAAATGTGCCAAGGGATGTTTTCATGGTGCCTCCCATGCTGTGGGGGGACAGACAAGGTGACAAACAGAGCACAGTGAGGTTCACAAAGCTTTGAAAGGGGCCAGGGACCAAAAACCCTGATAATTAATATTGAGGTGTACCAGCTAAAATCACTGGTGGGAATAAAAAATGAATTAAACTATGTTTATAAGTTTCTATGTTTTGGGAAAGGGTGCATTCTTAAAATAACATCCTTAGGAGAACAAAATGGTATCTGCTTCAGTCTCAACAGAGCCTCTTAAATTAAACACCCATCTGAAAAAAGTGAGGCCCTCCCAGGCTCTGGAGCACTGTGTTCTCCCACATTTCCATTTTTCAAACAAAACACAAAGAGTCTCTGCAGGGTGAAGCACTCTGCCAGGCCTGGGCATCACCAGCCTGCTGCAGGAAGGTGAGGAGAGACACAAAATCCTAGAACAATGTGGAATTCCTGATCCTGTTTCTGTTCACAGACCCAGGAACAGAATCTGAATGAAATCACATCAGGTCCTTGGAGCTTCGTGTTCAGGGCCACTGCACTCACCCCTGTGGCCTAGGGAGGTGGGACATGGACCAGGGTCACACAGCTGGACATGACCCCACGGGACAGGGATCCCAGCCCTGGCAGCAAGAACTGCTGGGAGGGATCCAGGGAATTGAGAGATCCCTCCCTGTTTGTTTGGCTGTGTGAGAGGAGTCCTGGGGCACCACCCACAGCTCTGCTCCTCTTCCTGCCTCCAGAGGCAACACAGCTGGGAAAGAAAGCTCTCAGCAGCACATCTGCAGCAGCCCTGGGTGTGTGCTGACTGCTCTGCCCAGTGGCTCCTCCTTGGGCCCAGCCACTTTCCCATCACTACTCTTTGCATGGAAAAAAAAATAATTTAAATTCCCCTTATAAAGCTACCACCACTCAAATTCTACAGCACAGATTCTGGGTGTCTCTGTGTGCCCTGGGGTGACAATGCAAGTCCAAAGCCTCACCCTTCTTGCCACTGCAGCACTCTGCTTCCCATGGCCCTGACCTGTGTCATAGACACACATCCATGTGCATATATCCATTTAAACACATCCTTGCCTGCCTGCTCTGGGTCCATGCCCTCACAGCCCACCCCACAGGCTTCATATTTGTGTCAGAAATTGGGTTGGTCTCATCCTAGACAGAAATGCTGTTGCAAATAAATCAAGATTTCAGCTTGCTGGGGGTTGACTTTGGAGAAATTGATAATTGCATGTGAAGTTGATATTGTTAAATTTAAAATTCTCTTCAGCAAAATGCAATCCAATACAAACTATTTGCTGTTAACAGGATTCTCTCCTGGTCCAATGCACAGCAAATTTCCAGAGACAAGCCTGTTAATTATTACTTCGAGGCTTTGGTGTCAAAGGTTACTTTGGAATAATAATAGGCCAAACCTGCAGAAAAAGTCAACACACATTTTCCAGCTTGTCTGGTGACAGCAGAGCACCTGCAGAAGCTGAGGCAGGGCTGGCAGCAGAGATGTCACAGCCACTGGGAAAGGATCAGTGTCATGTTGCACATGAATTAGCACAGTGGCAGTGCTCAGGGCATTCCAACCCTCCCAGCCTCTTTTCCTGGCATCAACATAACACATCCTCAACTGATTATTATACATTTTTATTGTGTTCAGCAAGGTATATCTGGTGGCAGCTGTCTCTGCTGCTGTGGCAAGGAAGGTCCTTCCCTTTGCACTACAGGTTGGCTCCATAAAATATCAGCTAACAAGGACACAGAATAACAATGGTAGCCAGGAACTCCTTTGGAGCCTCCCTGGTTCCTCAGGAGGCTGCTCTCAAATGCTGTGAGCTGTCAGCCACGTTTTACATGCCTAATGTAACAAAAATCCTCTTGTCTGCTCCTTCCTTTTCCATCCAGCTGTGAACAGAAAGCCCAAATGAAATTTCCAGTTGTGAAACCCAGGAACACACCCCCAAAATAAACCCCACCTTTGCTATTTCTTGGCCAAGTAAAGCCATGGACTGTAGGAAACAGCTGCCTGGAGCTCCCTGCCTTCACCTGCCAGGGTGCTGGAAGGTGTCACATTTTCTTTTCAGAATACATTCAGTGATAAAAAATACAACAACCCAACCTCAAAACCTTGGGAGAAAATAATGGGAGAAGTTAAAAAACCAAAACAAAGCCCATGATGTTTTCAATGAATTGTTTGGCTGGACACCATCAGAACATGTTGTTCCAAGTACCTTAAAAGACCAAAAAGGGAAGGCCCTTTAGAGCTGAAAAATATTTCCCTGCCTCCAAGAAATATTTCAGCTTTATTAGCATATTTGGGGAAAAGTTGCAATGTTAAATTATTAAAACCCAAAAGTATTTTAACCCAGTATTTACCCCCTGCAAAAAAAGCCATCATTTCTGCCCTCCATTTTAATAAAATGTGTGTATTCCTGAAAAATTACTTGGAACAGCCAGGACTATTTTTAATTTCAAAATCATTACAGGATCATAATTAGGGTAGCAGCAATAATGACAATGTTATTCTAGCATGGTGCCCTCTATGAGAATTTCCATTCCTGCTTGGTAAAATGAGAATTCCAGTTCCAATGGGTTCTAGTTGGTTTTTTGATCTCTGTAGATCAGCACATCTTACATCTAGTTGAGTTTTTAGCACTCTTATCTAGATTACATTTAGATTTCAACATCCCCTTCCAAATCCTGGCTGCTAAGTGCTTTAGAAAGTTTTGAATTTCAGTGAATTCTCATGCAGCTCATGCACCAATTCACAGCTGAGCACCTCTTTCTCGTGACTCCAGGGCAAAACCAGGTGGCCACCGCTTCCCTTGAAAATGATATTACATTTCCAGCTGCTGGAGAGAATGATCCAAACCAAATTGATTTCACCAAATAAGACAACAACAAAGCAGACTCTGAATCCAGCTGATGCAGAATTACAGCCACACAGGAGGGGTAAGACTTGCTCTGACCAGGATTTGAAAGACCTTGCCCTCTGCTTTTGGACACCTCCTCCTAACAGCCTAATTCCCCAGGATCTGTGTAAACCCTGCATTTCCAGGCTGTGGATCACCAAGAACAGCAATAGCTGTACAGGAGATCACTCACTCCCCTGAAACTACCCTCATTAAACAAATAAAGCTCTCCAGGCAGATTTTTAGTTGCTCCAACTTATGCCTTAAATGGCTCCCTA
>VZTN01016469.1:414-20721 GCA_013400515.1 Erpornis zantholeuca
ATTTAGGCAGCTTTTCAGTTCTAACAAATTATGTTTACTCCCCAGCTTTAAAAATAACCCTGTCCTATTTACTAAATATGATTACTATTTTCAGTAAGTTATCTTCCTTCTACAACCATCCTTTGGAATTATCTTTAACTGATATACCAAATGAATAAAAAAAGCTTCACTTTGAAATTTCCTGAACATAACTGTAAGATTCTAATTTTACCAAAACAATTTTACATTTCAATATTGTTATTTCAACATATTCATCAGCACCCGCTTCAGCATACAAAATTTGAATATATTTTAAAAAACAGCCCATGCAAACACTTATACATTTTTTTACTTTTTGTATGGTTGTTTTTTAAACCAAACACAGACAGCAAGGTTAGAATCAGATTTCAGATATTTACAAAACAGAGATATAAGTAGCCGTAACTGCAATCTGATTTTGTGGAGTATAAAGAAAAGCTATTCATACTCTAAAATTCAGCAAAGAAACAACTTCAGGAAAAGGCTTTCTACATTTACTCTCAAAGAAGTCTGTTCATGTGCAAAAACCTATTTTTCTAAATCACTTTATAGGGGTATAATAGGTAAGGGAGACTACCTACAACAGTTCTTCTGCATCAGTATTTATTCACAGGATTCCTGAATATGAAGATTCAGGTCTAAATGCAATATTTAAAACATACCCTAAACATGTTGAAACACTTGGTTTACTTTTTATTTGAAGTACAGTAATGTTTTATCCTCTTCTATGGTTTGGGGTTTTTTCCTATTATGTAATTTTTTTCCAAGGAGTAGAGTATGCAGAGATAAGCTGGGGCCATGGGGTGGGAATCCCACATTTATCATTTTACTGAGTGCACACTATTTATTCAGATACACAAAATAACTTCCAGAAGTGTCTAATCATGTTTGGTGATAGCCAGAAAAAGTCATAATTAGATCTATGAAGGCACAATACAGATAACAATACTAAACAAAATTCAGGCCCATTCAACTGTATATTAAAATATGTTACTGTGCTCTATTGAAAATGTTAATAATATGGCTTAGGGGTTATTTGAAATCCTCCTCACTCACACTTGTGAGAACACTGTTAAACAAGGTCATAGAGCCAATATGAAGAGAGATTCCTTCTTATGACATCCTGGGGGACACTAAAGAGTCACGTGACAAAGTAAAAAATGAAATGATGCTCAAAGTAACTTAATTTCAAGTGCCACCTACAGTACCGTAATAAATTATTCATTTTGAAACCCATATATCTAATCAGGAAATTAGAATTTTAATAAGCCCCTTTAGGGCCTACAGAATACAGGAAAGTTGCAGACTAAATCCTCTTCAAAAAGCCTGAAGAAGCCTCCTCATATTGTGGTTCTATTCTAATTTTAAAAAATGCTCCACAACAACTTAGAGTAAGGAGAAAAAAAGCAAGTCAAAAAACTAATGAATATAAACTACCAAAGAACCCTGAAAAATCGGGATGAGGTGAGGAAGAACAAGTGGAACTGTGAGCAACAAGCTACTGGAGCCTGAATTCCTCAGGACCTTGATCCCACCCAGAATCTCAGTCCACAGCTCTGATAAATGTTTGCTGTAACACCTGCTCCACAGCAGTCTGGTTTATAACACCATTGTTATTGCAGTGCAAGCTTTGAATACTTGTACAGTTCTGCTACTGGGTCTACCTTCTTCCCAAAAGCTTGCTCAGAACTCTCAGCATCTCCTGACCCTGAGCTCTTCAGCTTGAACAGGCTATCTTCACCCTCCCCCTGGTTTCATAAGGAAATGAGGTTTCTGCAGTGCACACTGCATCAATCCACCAGCTTCTATCCACTCCTTTCAGCTCTCAGCTATACACACACTCACAATAAAGCAGGAATACAAACCATGAAATATTTCACTGAGTTGCTGTTCAATTCAGTCCATCATCACATTTATTTTTCTATTGTTTATTCTAAGATTCGAGTAGAGGAAAATTATTTTACAATTATTTACAAATTATTTACAAATTATTTTACAAATTATTATGAACTCATAATCCCTTCTCCAAAGGGATGCATTTACTAACAGAATAATATTAGATCTGGGAGAGTAAGAGTAGTAGCAGCTGGGCAGACAGGGTGGAATAAGCATAGACAAAGTTTGGGGTTGGGTCTTGTGTTGTAAAAGATGTGTAAACTCTCAGACATTTTTCTAAGGCAAACAATGACACTCTCCCTGAAGCTCACATTTGTATCCAATGATCTGAACAAGTGGTTTTCTTTGAGGGAGGGAGTCACAGAGTTCAAGTGGAGTCAGAAAGTAAGGAGTTCTGAAACAAAATGTCTCATACAAAGTGATTGGAAAGAACATTCCAAAAGGAAAGACAAAGATTTCCTGCCTATTGTATCTCAAAATAAAAAGTGAAAATAATGCAAAGCAAATGGGTTCTCAAACCCTATGTAATTACACACCTGCCCTGTTAGCAATTGCTAAGAGGAACACAAATATTTTTTGCTTGAAAAACTACAATGGTTTGTATAACATCAAAAGTCCTCTGTCAAAAGGTCTCCAAGTAAATACTCAGATTGCAAGAGGAATCTTATCCCTACCGCATTCTATCTCTGAAAAAAGATAAAATTATATTACCAGCGTGAATTATCACCTGAAAATTCTGCTGATGAGAAAAACTGTCACTGTACAAGACCAAATGTGTCTTCTCAAGCAATGACTTGTTTCAAAGGCACCAGAGAGTCGGATACATCTAATTAACAGGGAATGCAATGTTGCAAAAGAGTAAGCAAAGCACTTCCCAGAGCTGGCTGATAACTGCATTTCAACGTAGGGCTCACCAACACACAGACCCGTGATAAGTGAGCAGAGAGGACATTTTTGACAGACAAAAAGACGATTCTGGAAAAGATTTTTTCATCCCATGAAGAAAAGCAAGCACAGCACCAGAAGACAATTCTAGCTATACCAAGTTCACATATTTGAAAATTTCGACTCTATATTTGAAGACTAATCTTTGCTACAAAGCAGACATTTTTTTCCCCCATTTTAGACTGAATACATACAATTCCAAGCACAAACAGAGATTGGGCAGAGAATGGATTGGGAGCAACCCTGAGGAGAAAGGACTTGGGAGGGTTGATTGATGGGAAGCTCAACATGACCCAGCAGTTTGCACTTGCAGCCCAGAGAGCCAAACATACCCTGGGCTGCATTAAAAGGATAGAGGACAGCAGGACACAGGAGGTGAATCTGCTCCTCTATTCTGCTCTCCTGAGATCCCAGCTGGAGTACAGCATCCAGCTCTGGGGCCCACAGCATAATGACATGGACCTGTTGGAGTGAGTCCAGAGGCCACAAAGGTGCTCAGAGGGCTGGAGCACCTCTCCTACGGAGACAGAGAATTGGGGTTGTGCAGCCTGGAGAAGAGAAGGCTCCGGGGAGACCTTATAGTACCTTCCAGTACCTGAAAGGGCTACAACAGAGTTGGAGAGGGACTTTTTACAAGTTCATGTAGTGACAGGACATGGGGGAATGGCCTTAAACTGAAAGAGAGCAGGTTTAGATTAGGTATTAGGAAGAAATTCTTTACTGTGAGGATGGTGAAATAGGTTACCCAGACAAGCTGGGGATGCCCCATCCCTGGAAGTGTCCAAGGCCAGGTTGGATGGGACTTTGAGAAACCTGGTCTAGTGGAAGGTGTCCCTATCCATGGTGGGGGTTTTGTAAGTAGATGATCTTTAAGGTCTCTTCCAACTCAAACCCTTCTAGGATTCTATGATTCTTAAGGAGAGTCAAGGGGAATGAATGCAGGAATGCACTGTTTTAAACACAGAAAGTAAAGGAAGTAAAACTGTAAGGTTCAGATTTATCAAGCAGTGCTTAGGTACTCATAAGTAAGAAGGAACTACAACATCCCTCAGCTTTCATTTTCCCAAAATTAGCTTGACCTTACAAACTTTAATAGGTGGGATCATTTCAGTTAAATGCACCAGCACATGCTGGTGCACAGATCCAACAGTGGTTACCAAATTTATTTTTTTTTAGAGGAACAGGTATGAGGTTCAATTCTGAAACTTTTTACTTCCAATAACTTTTTATTATAAAGGAGTAGCATCCATATCATCTACTACTACAGTTCCTAAAAAGCAAAGCTTTATTTCAAAATCTCACAATGACAGCTGCAGTGTCAGCTGATCAGGGTGCTTTATTAGTGTGATATAAAATACCTACCCCCACACCAACTGCAGATGCAGCCCTGAACCTCAGGGCAGAAAACTGGGTATGATCCAGCAGTGGCCACATCAAGAGATGAAAGAGAAAGTGTCCATGAGGCTTTTCTGTCATAGGTGACTCACAAAGACAGAGGCTAATAGCTCATCACTGCCACTTTTTCTTTATTTGCCTGCTAAATACATCATTATCTTGGACTGCTGAAATAGTGACTTTAATTTTCAAGTTTCTGATTACTAATTTCTCTTCTGCCTAACAGCTGCTCCCGAATGACATTTTCCTTGTGCCAGATGTCAGAACACAAAATTAATGTTTCAACTTATGAAATACTTTCCATCATAGTATCAAAACACTTCTAAGCCAAAGACAGATGACCTGTCAAAACAGGGACACCCCCATTTTACACTCAGTGAAAAATTAGCTACTGAACACCAAAAATGACAGCACAACAGCTACTTATGTCCAACTGCAGTATCTCCACTAGGGGTTTAAGTCCCTGTGTCCCCACGCAAATAAACTCTTACAAAAACCATTTTTATAAATTTGCCACAGAAAACAATTCTTGCCATAAAAACTGCTCTCAACTGTGGCCTAATAACAGAAATTCTTCAATGAATAATTCTCTTTAGTTTTGTGGTATTCTTATGTAAGCCACATACAGAACATGGAGAAGAATTCAGTGCTGTGACAGGCATTACGTGGTGATGCTCCAAGAGCATTTTTGGTTATGCAGTAGTTTTGAAGAAAACATTAGCCAAAAGCACTCTCACATGCTTCTGAAGTCCTGCCAGGATGTAAATTAAATGAACTCATGAATTCCAACTCATAGAAAGCCTCACAATTCAGTTACTTGACACGGAATAAGGCAAATTACTGGGAATGAAATAGACTTCTACACTCCACACATAATACCAGGAAACAACACAGATGGAGTAACTCTACAGGAAGTTTACATATCAAGAATCAAAACCTAAGCAATGCTCATGCAGTGCTGAATACCTTGTCACCTGAGTATGGAGAACATTCTCCCACACAGTAAGAAATGCATTTAACCAGTCTTGAAAAATAAGGTACATAAATACATGTGAAAGACCACAAGGCTCAGCAAGGCCTTGAATTTTCTCTACTCTTTCACAAACAACAAAAACAGCAGAAGGTCTAAATATCAAAATTTTCTCATCCATATAAAAAGAAATGGATTATCTGTGTCATTCACAGTCTTTCCTTGGGCTGAAAAGATTTGCAACAATGGAACCAGAAGAACATAAATATGACCAGACACCCTGATGTAACTGGGAGCATATCCAACAATGTTTGATTGCAAACTCATTTAGGAGCAGAAGAGCCTCCAGTTGTAGGAAGAAAAACAGATTGATACTCCACTTTCTAGATCTTAATTAGAATCTGCTGCTCATGGTTTAGGAACAAGACATCTCAAATTTATATATGAGAGTTTGAATTTTCACTTGGGTGAATTGCTGGCAAGTGAATTTCGATGTACCTATCCCAAAACCCAGTTTGCTTATTAAAAGAGAAATTACTGCACTGTTACCTGTCAATCATAGGCAGTGAGGTTGCCCACCCATTTCCAAGAGTGCAGAACCCCACAGCACTGATGCAAAATGTCTCTTCCAACCAAGACCACAGACCTTGCACAACATCACTGAAAATGAGCTTCCCAACTGTCACAGAACACATGTGATGTCACTTTTTTGGAAGATTCAGGGAAGTTCAAGAGCTGAACAGTATTGTCACAACAAATCTGAACAATGTTGACCCACTCACCAAAGGAATGCTTGCCAGAAGGACTCAGAACGATTCCAGATACTTCAAGTCATCTGAGGTAACATTTGGTGCAATGAGTCACACAAGATAAATAGGTCATGTATTTTAGAAGGAGAACATACTGATTTACCATTGTGGTTAGCTGAGCATGCAATCACAGAACCAAACCTACAGACTGGTATCAGTTTTATAGGGAATAGACCTCTCCTCACTCAGGAACCAAGAATACACCCAGTTACTCCACAGCTTGCACTGGTAGAGGGTTCAAGCTTTTGCACAACAGCTAACTCCAGCAAGCAATATCATCTAGGTGTCTTAACAACTCCTGAAGAAATGCCCTGAAGACAACTTGGAAGAAGTAATTCTGTCTGGTTTCAGTGGGCAGGAAGTCAAAGAGGAACAGCCTGGTCACTTCAGGAAAGCAGCATGAAATAATCTGACAGTCCAACTGCACTGAGGGAAAGGAACAAACGCCTTTGCTGAAATCAGCCTCGTGCTGCAAATGCTTCTGAACCTGGAAAGTTTAGCTAAGAAGAAGTAACAAAGCGAGCATTCACTTCCTTAAAAAACAGGTATTCGCCACTCACTCTGTGAGCAGTGAAGGAACAAAATTTGGAGCCTTTCAGGGACAGAATGTACTGGGTATAGTTGCAATGAAGTGAATTTCCTTCAGAGCAGCCTGAATGGTGCTGTCTTTTAGATACATGACTGCAGCAGCATTGATAATAAACCAAACTTTGAGCTGTCACTCAGCAGTGCTTGCACTGCACCAAGGTCTTCTTGGTTTCTCACAAAGCTTTTCCTCACTTCTGCCCTTTTGATTCTCTCCCCAGTATCACTGTAGAGAAGTGAACAAACATCTGGGTGGGAGCTTAGCCACTGCCCAGGGTCAATCCACAACAGAAGATTCAGGAGGTTTATCAGATTTCTTTTACATGCAACAACATCCAGGCTGCTGGCAGATAATAAAACATGACTGCAAAGCTTGGTTCTACTTCCACACTGAGGGATTCCTCCTCAGTAAGATCCTCTATTTATTTAAGCAACCTTAATCACCGCAGTACACATTTCCAAAAATAAAGTAATGGCTCTGACAAACACTGACCACTGGAAAGGTTCTGAGATACTAATTCAACGATCGTGAGGAATTTTCATTGCAAAAGTAAAGATAAACCTGCTTAAAGTAAATTTTTACTATTTTTCTTTGTGAAAGTGTATTATAACAAATGTGCACTGGCTGAATGCCTCTCTGCAGCCACAGAAAAGGAACCCAGGTCTCGTGGAGGCAAATTTGGAACTCACATGGAATGAAGACAACTGCTACTGTCACAATTCTGGCTTCTTAGTTCCATTTCCCTGCCACAAGTAGCTATACCCTCCAAGGCATGAGAACACAACCCTTCAAGCACACATTAACTTTGTCTTACTGGCTTTTACTGAATAACCCAATGCTGAACAAGCTACTAAATTTATCAAGTAGACAGAGAGGAAATATCTTCAAAATGCATGGCAGCACCCAAGGAGCTGGCTGCAAAAACCTGCCTGCCACTAAAGACAGTGCTGAAGGCTCTGACTTTAGGTGATGTCAACTTGTGACATCCATAGGGCCTTCAATGTCCTTTCAAGAATAAAATCCTGCAAGGTAGAGACTCATTTGATGTTTTGATGAATGGAGGAGGACCTCGACATTTCCATCTCTGTGGTAATAAGGATACAACACATGTGGAGTACAAGATGGAGTCAGTTCTCAAGTTGCAAAAGAAGAATTTGGGAAGCCAGAACATCTTGGAAAAAGAACAAATATGGAACAACTTTCTGCCACTCTGAAAAGAAAACAACTCACAGCTATGGAACACTCCATCTCCCCAAGGAAGAGCCGTGCCAGATGCATTCCAGCTAATGTGTCCATGTGTTTCCTCACTCTCCATGCATGGAGCATGAATGTTCCATCTACAGAGCCTGCACAAGGAAAATATTCCCCTTTCTCAAGTTTGCAAGTGTAAGCGGTGTGTTCAAATTCATGTGAGCCACATGCAAATACAGAACTACAAATTCTGTAGAACTTAAAATGAAAAATGCATTATAAAAGAAATATTGTTATTAAAGGTCTGAGGAAACCCTCCTGTTTATACGCTAACTCTATAGAAAAATTTTATCGACTGTACCCAAAAGGATTCTTACTCCTCTGGAACAAAGGACATAAAATTACAATCAGGGACAACTGTTCTGTACTGGTGTTCTCTGTTACCTTTTGTTCTTATTTTTGAACCTTATAAGAATTTCAATACCGAAACAGAACCAGATGTATTAGAGTAAGTCCTTTCATTCTGGCACACTCCAGCAGTGTCTGCTTTACATGACTAAACATGACTAAGCTTTAAATATTCAATCTGGGAGAGCTGCTTATCTATCAGTGACAAGCTGCAATCACTAGAGAGAACACTTTAAAAAAATTTTTAAAAAAAGAAAACTGAGGGGAAAAAAAGCTACTCCAGGAAGGAAACCAAAGCCAACACTCCACTCTTACCTCCCTAAACGAAAATTGCAACTGTTTCAAAGGAAAATCAATGGACAGGAGTTCAACTTTGGAAAAACTTACTGTACAATTCTTCCAGAAATAGGAATCACTTGTATATGAACAGCATTGACTTAGGCTAGAATCATCTTAAACTCTAAGCTGTTACTGCAAACACACTGGAAAAAACCACAAGAGTGTTATAAATGATTAATGACTAGGAAAAGCAAGGATTGCTTCACTTTTGTATCTAACCCATATGCACAGATTGCAAATTGGTGAAGAACTGTGGCACAACAAATTTCTTACTATTAAAATTATGCTATCTACCAACAAAAAAAAAATAGCATTCATGTCTGCAGACAAACTACCACGTCCAATCCCACTACTGGCTCTGGCTCTAGCACACCTTCTACCTCATCTGTAGGCCATTCATGAGTGTCTACATGTACAAGTCAACAATAACTGCAATTAACTGGATTCAGCATATATCACAATCATAACACTCCAGAGAAATGTTGAAGAAGCATTCAGAATCATTACGCAGAACCACAGGCATTAATTAGAGTATATTCAACAGCTTTTATTCAGATAATTTTTGTGATATTTGTCTATGACAAAACTGAAACTCCACTATAAATCCTCAACTGGAAGTGGCACTTCTGTTTCTAAAACCTTAAAATCAAAAGCAGAACAAACTAGTATGACATTGTTTCACAGATTCCTGCCCTAGAAGGTTATCACTGAAGAACTCCTGGGGCTACAGGCACCCATGTTTTTAACCTGCAACCTCCAGACTCAAGTACTGTACTATTATCCAGCCCTGCCACTACATGCAAAAGGATATTGAAGTGCAAAAGCCCTACAGACTTTGAAATCCTGTGGGATTTGCATGTGTAGTACAGTCTGAGCATCAAGTTGCCAAATTACTTCCAACTGCTCCTAAATGTATCCTTCCAGTTCAACACAACCACAAAGAGGCAAGATTACTGTGCATGCTGCGAGTGCCACATCAAACTACTCCAAGACATCCTTCCTCACACATTATATAACCATAATTCAGTACCGATTTTTTTCAGTTTCAGGGTTGTCCTGAACCTATCAAATGCTGTCACAGAATCACAGGATGGAGGGGACCACAGCTGATCATCTGGTCCAACCTCTCTGCTTGAGCAGGGTCATCCCAGAGCACATGGAACAGGATTCTGTTCATATGGTTCTGGAACATCTTCAGTGAGGGAGACTCCAAAAGCTCTCTAGACAGTCTGTTCCAGGCTCAGTCACTGCACAGTGAAGAAGTTCTTCCTCATGTTCAGGTGGAACCTCCTGTGCACCAGTTTCTGCCCATTGCCTCTTGTCCTGTTGCTGGGCACCACCAAGCAGAGCCTGGATCCCTCCTCTGACACCTCCCTTCAGACACTGACAAACGCTGAGGAGGTCCCTTTCAGCCATCTCTTCTCCAGGCTGAACAGGCCCAGCTCCCTCAGCCTTTCCTCATAAGAGAGATGCTCCAGCCCCTTCATAAGCTTTGTCACCCTCCCCTGGACCTGCTCCAGGAGCTCTGTGTCTCTCTTGTCCTGAGGAGCACAGACACAGCACTCCAAGCAACAGGCACTGTCAAACTGTACAGCAAAGCACTGTGAATTAAATATGATGCTACTGAGCTTTACTTTTAAAACATCAAAACTCTTTTCCTCTAGAGTGAGTTTTGACCCAAATTAGACTCAGGAAATTAAAGTCAATCAGTGTGCACTAGACACCCAACTAATGACTCAGTGCCTACTGTAGAATATACAGATTTCCTAAATCCTTTGGAGAAGTCCTCATCACCTGCAGCACAGAAGAAAACAAACTTGTCTCCGCTGTGGGAAGAACATGATCCTGTGATCTCAGTCAAGCACTTGCCAACAGCTACTGATAACATCATAAATGCACCTACAATGTTCCCCAGAGGAGAGATAACAACTTACAAGGTATTTTTATTTTCAGGATTGTCAGACCAATTTCCACATGAGACACATGCCTTCTGAATTAGCAAAGTGTGCTGCAGCCTCTTGTACTGGAACTTGAAAGCCAAAAGTATGCTGGATAAATAAAACATTTTGAAATATAGCTGGCTAGGACAAATGCAGAAAAAGGACCAAACAGATACTCGCCGTCTCAGATTCGTATATTCAGAAAGGTTTCACTACGCAGTTAGATTCTCGTAATACCTTCTAATAAGGAGATTTCTTCAACAGCAATTAACACCAGTTAAACTTTATTTATCAAACTGGCAGCCCATGCTTTCTGAAGTAAACACTACTTTTCCCACAGAGCTCTGCACTTTAAGTACTTTTTGTCCTGCACAATGTCATCCACATCCCAGTTGTTTTCAGTCCATATTTATACAACGCTCAATTAAATGAGTTTTCAAACACTCTCTCCAAACTGTCTTTCTATTTGTTATCCAAAACAGGAGCCCTTAAAATACTGTTAAACCATTTAATGGCATATATACAAAATCCCACATGGCTCTTATTCCATGACATACTTTTAATCCCTTCCTTAGTGCTCCCACCAACTATCCTCAGAGCAATTAATTCCTGGAGAAGGAATTACCATAGAAGTTTTCATATCCTATTACATATTTTTACAGAGAATTTTCATTTTCAAACCTTTCAGTAAATAAAATTTTCCTCATTTTAACCAGATATGCAGATATTTTATGAAATGAGAGATTATGGCTTTTTTTAAAGGACCCTCTTCTAGCCTGCATCTGGTTAAACATTGTCTAGATCATCCCAATTACAAACTTACATACTCTGTATTTTTTTTTTCTTGTAACACTAATATGTTTAAGGTAGTTTCCTTACTACCTGCAACCCAGAATATGAAAAACTGTATTACAAGTTTGTGAACATACAAGATTAGCCTACTTGAAATGTGAGAAACTACACCACCATCACAACTACCACAAGAATTTCAAATGGTTTTTATTCACCCCCACAACAATCCAAGTAGTATTAAAGGTCTTTCTCTCCAGTCCATAAGTAACACCGAGGAGGAGGCTGGGGAACCTGGACTAAGCTATAAATATTTCCATTTTAGAGAAGAGCATCAGGTTGCAAGGAACTCTCTACCCTATCAGTTTCCAAAGGTGAAAGCCCATTTTTCAGGCTCCATCCCGAAAGTTACTGACTTTTCCAAGCACAGAAGCCAGAAAGCACAGCAGGAGAGGGCAGCAGAGGCTGCTGCTGTGCTCCTTGACATCGTCAGCAAGAGCAAACTCAAATGTCACATCTACTAAGAAACAGCTCTGTATCTCAAGGGCTGCATCCTGTACATGCTGACAAGTGCCTGGAGAAACAAAAAGAAGGGTATGAACATGGAAAAAAAGGTACACATCCTGACTGCACATTGTTTAGCTCACAGGTTTTCAGGGAAAAAATGCCTATTCAGACACAAACTCAAACACTGTCACGCAGTAAACCAAAACTGAATGCCTGTTAATATAATACATACCTGGCTTTTTGTTCACCCATAAATTCTATACTGTGTTGAATCTTTTCTGTTATTTTGACTTTTAATGTCTTTCCTCTTCTGAAAAGGAAAGCCACCAAACAATCACACAAAATCTAGAACAAACTAAACCAAATACCAAAGCAAATAAAGATTTTGCAGTTCTTCTGAATGTGTTATCAGCACTAAATCCCCCCTACTCCACAAAGAACACCCTCCAGCCAACTACCTAGAACATTATGAACCATGCAATATGAAGTAGGACAAATGAAAAACTCAACACTGTAAGAACTCCACAATCACTACTTCACTTAGCCAATTTTCCTCCATCAAGAATCAAGGGCATTCAGAAACAGCCAGAGATGCTGAACTGGCCAGACAAACACATTTTGGGCCTTACTGACTGGATCACCATGTTCAGAATGTTATCTCCTCCAAGATGAGATATGGTGTTAATGCCTCCCAAGATGCCACCTATGATGCTGTTACAACAGGGACACTACTGCAAGCTTGAAGAACAGAAGAAAGCTCTTGAAGACAATATAGAATTTATTGAAAGTCAAAACACACCTCTAACTAAAATCTGACACACATGAAAACTTATGATAACAAAAAAATATAGTATTAGAAACTACTTTGAATAATAACACACCTCCACAGACTACACAGAAGTGTAGGCTACTCCCAGGCACTGGAAGTTCTTATTTTCTTTAACATAACCTAGAAAATAAAATCTACATTCTTGGATAATTTCATGCTGTAAAATTCTGCTTTTCATAGATTTCTGAACATCCACCCAGGTAATTTCACTGTCATGATTTCTATCTCTAACCTTACTTGTAAGAAATACTGTGAGTTAGTAAACGATGCACTTTATAGCCAGGACAGATTCTTATCTACAGAAGTGATGGGCTGGTAAATTATCACATAAAAACAATAGAAAAGAAAATGAAACAGCTATCAAAGGCAGTAAGTTTGAATTCCAGCTGTCCTTTCAGAGAATGAGACAAAATGAGGCAGGGTGGGGGGAAAGGAGCAGCAGGGAAAACCAGGATCAGTAAGTCAAGGAACAGAAATGAAATATATGCCACAGTATTTGTGATGCAAATTTGATAATAATACACTCCTCAATAAGCTTCATTCAAACCTGCTTTGTGATTCATTGTCAAACAAATAATTCTAGTGATTCATTAACGAAAGAATGAATGATCTAATGCTGCTTTGAAGTAGACAATGCACACTCTAGAGGAAGGTTGCCATAGGTTTAAAAGTAAACATTACCTTAAGAAATTAAACTTTCCATTTCTTTTCAGTTCACAAAAAAAGAAATGGACTTAACACCAAATAATTTTAAGCTTCTTTTGCTTTTTTTTTATTAATTCTACCTGTACCATGCCACTCTTAGTTTTAGAGGTGATGCAATTACTCCTTATTAGCTTAAATACAGCATATATTTTAGCAACTTCATGGATTCTGATGGACTACCTCAAGGATTTCTCTACTGGATGAATTCCAATTTGCACAGTAACTGCAACAGATTCAACTTCAGCAGCCCTTCTGGAGTTCTTCTGCACGAGTAAAAGCATCAGAGTATTTTACATCACATGGCATTTTACAAAAGCAAGAAAACAAACCCATAAAAGCAGGGTTAGTACACAAATATGCTATATATTTAAACCAGTGCATACTAGCATGGAGTTTTATTGTTTTCAGTAACAACAAAAAAAGCCTTCAAACCTAAGTCAGGTCTAAAGAGAAAAACACAAAAATATCTGTAAATACCTCCATACATACCAACAAGTTTCATGATTAAAGCTTAGGCATTTGACCTAGACATTTTATAAAGAAAAGCCTGGGGCTATTTATCCTATTTGGTTTGAAATGTTATAATGTTTTATTTCTGGATGAACAGTAGATGTTTTACTTCCCTTAGCAGCAATAACTTCCAATCATTTAATTACGTTCTGTAGAACAGCTAATGCTGTAGCTTAGCATGCCAAAAGACAGGACACACTTAAAAACTGGCTTCGAAGGACACAAATTAATATAATAAATAAAGGTAGAATTAGGTGCTCATACACTGAAAATAATACTCCATTGGTAACCAGCTCAGTCCTGCATGTAAGATATGTACAGAACAACCAAAATTACAAAGCCCGAGTTAACTACAAATCATACTAAAGTATGATTTTGTTCCTCAGTCAAGTTTAAACATTTAAGCAGTGGAGGTAAACACTATCTCTGAGCACAAAAGAATTTACTTTAAGAAATACCTTTCACATTCTTTAGAATGCACAATGCCTTTGGGATTGTACCAAGGCCTCTACTACTTTGTAGTAGGGGAAAAGACAGGCAAGATTTCAACTCCTGATGAATGAAGACTGTCATATGAGACTAACATGTCTGGAAGTACTTTCACGATTTTTTTTAAGACTACTGAGTTGCAAACTGCACATTATTACAAAATACTCACACAGTTAAACAAGTCTGTAACATAACTTTGTTTCTAAGCTACGTATTAAATGCAACCTCCTCCACAACCTGTACAAATTGTTGCAAATTGCATTTCTTCTCTATCTTCAAATGATGTGGTTTACCAGCACGTCTTCCACATTATGTCTGCTTGGCCCAGAGCCCCAGAGCAGCAGCACAGGACCAGAGGGCAAGTGGAAGTTGGTTATAAGCCACCCTTCCACTTCCTTTACCCTTTGCCTGGTAGGAATAAGACCAATCCTCAGTGCTCTGCTCAAAAAGCCCAAGGGCAGTTCCTAGACTTGCCCTTCAAGTGGCTCTTGCACAAGCTGAGAACTGCCAGGACAGCACAGCAGCACAAGAGCTTCTTTCAGCAGCGATTCATCAGCTATAAAATTACTGTGCATCAACACAATTCCAGCCCTCTGCGTTCCTTAACCTGACAAATTAAATACAAAACTCTCCTACTGCTGAACTACAACCAAACACAGCAGCAGTAGCAGGCAAAAAATCTCTCCTTTTTAAATCAATGAATCCACTGACAACAAGGGTATTCTATATCACATTTATTTCTGATGTAATGCAAAAGCTTCCAGCTTTACAATTCTGTAATAATAATCATCGTCATCTTTAACCCTGAATTTCTCTTCACGGAACCTGCGAGATCTTGTTTAACTGCTTTATTCATTAAAGAAATTATTTTTACAATGTAAGGAAAATGCCCTACACTTGCAGGTTTATTCTCTCCTTGTTTTTCCAACCTTCCCTACATAACTGGTGGCTACTGGAAGGACTAGGGGGGAGGAGAAAAAATCCCTTCACAACACAGACAAATAACACAAACAAAATCTCTTCTACTGGAACACCTGGTACAGGCACCATGAAAGGAGGAAAAAAATTACTGGAATCCATTAGTTTGTTCAGGATGACAGTATTTTCAGATGCTACCCAAAAATACATCCATACACAGCATATATTTTAGAGATATGTATCTTAGTGTCTTATTTTTGAAATATGAAATGAATGGAAACTTAGGACTGAGAATTCAGGAAATATCCACATAATGCACTGAAAATTGTTTCCGCTGGCCCCTGCATAAAAGACATTTTAACATGTAAGCCTGGGCCACAAGAACAAAGAATTAACAGGTATTGTACGTGATAAATATCGTCAGCAAAACCAAAAACTCTGTCTTGCAAACAATCTGTTTGCTAAAGCCAAAAGTTTTATCACTCTACTACTCGCCATAGCACCAGCACTTTGAAATTCCCTTATCTGATTTTCTGGTTTAGTATGCCAAATAATTGAAATACATATGAAAGCCACTCTCTGAATTTATAAACTGCAAGCTTTTTTACTAATCCAACCAGCATTTGGCATCAGTCAGAAGCCTGACACCAAAAAATGAGCATGGCAGAAAAACACTGTCCAAGACAAACAGCCTTCTCCTCTCTAGCATGTCTTTTCTTACGTACAGGATTGCAATTGAGCCATCACACACTTAAATGCTTGGGATTAGTTTAGAGAATTGAGAAGTTATGGATGACAAGACAACGCTGTGTGTACATAACCNAGACAACGTTGTGTGTACATAACCTCTCCTAACTTCAACTCCAAAAAGTCTCCATGGCAACTCAAGAGGAAAAACAGAACCTCTCTGTCAGAATGGAAGAAGAGTCTGAAGAGCATCAATACTAATAAAAGTATTGGTATAAAAGAGCTACCTGAAGGTACAACATCAACTTGACTTCAAATGTTATTAAGGTAACAGCACAGCTCCTACCCACCCTGCTCCCCCAGTCACACACTACCTACACACCTCTATTTTCCACTTCTCTTGGCTTCCCACTTAACCCCAGTCTCAACTTGATGCAAGGAAATCTTCCCCAGCCCATCTCATTACTCATCTTTTTACTTTCTTGCAGTCACCATGACAAGAGTAACTATTATTGCACTGCAACAGGAAAGTCTGAGTTACAATTTTTCAGTTCTGAATCTCAAACAGGCGCTTGACAAAAGTAGCTTTGAATTAATCAGGAAAAAAAAAACTTGCTAGATTAGTTTCCTCATTTATTTGTTACTTTCTTTTATACTGTGAATGAATATAACAGAGGAAAAAAATCCACCAATGACTTCTGAATTTTTTCTTTAAACCCTGAAAGTGCTATGGATAGCAAGTGAGGTGGCCCTTGACAGAGTTACTATGTCATGTCAAATCAATTACTATGAAAAAACCACAATTAATATGGCAGCACAAATATTCAAAGGTGTAACTCATAAAGTAATCATTTGTCTTTACCCTGAAGTAATTTTCCATGTACTCCAGCCAGGTTTCGGGTTGTGCCCTACTCACGCACAGTAAAATCATAGAACACATTAACTTGAAATTAACAGAAGTGAGAAAGATTTAAATGTAGAGGTACAATGAAATAAAAGTGGAAAATATATAAAACAATCCCTAAAACCAGAAAAATCAAGATAATGTGCCTATTGCTTTCCTCCTTCCCCCATCCTGGAAACTGGAAAGCACAATTATTTTAATTTACATGCAGAGTACAGAGTGAGGCACATACTTTTATTGTGCAGCTTGCAGGAGAGAAGTTCAGTGAGACAATGCTCTGCATGTCACTGCCCTATCACTGAACAATATTTAGCAAAAGAGTCTTCCTGACACAAAGGTAAAAAAACCCTCTTGTGTGGCAGAAGCAGGTGTTACCTTTTCATCCTCAAGCTTTCTATGCATTACCCCCTCAAGTGGCTCAACACAAACACTATCAAACCTATTTCTACCATTACTTCAACAAATGAAATGGCAGAATCCACCTGAGGGTCTGAAGGCCCCAAACATCCACAGAAAACACACAGAAAATGAAAGAAGGTAAGTTAATTCCTGGGGGTTTGGGGGTTTTTGTTTAGGGAGTTCTCTTGGGGTTTTTGTGGGGGTGGGGATTTGTGGTGGTGTTTATGGGGTTTTGTTTGGTTGGTTTTCTGTGGTGGTATCTGTGTATTTGTTTGCCTTCAAGGTCTCCCTTGGTTTTGTGTAGCTATGGGGTTGGCTTTTGGGGTTGAGTTTCGTTCAAGCAGCAGCAGAGGGACGTTACTCAATGCTTTCTAGCAAGAATAAAAACATTTTGACAATTATTGAGAAAACCTGCAGTTAGAGAAGAGACAGACCTTCTGCTACTGAACATTCATAATTTGTTACCCTTCCCTTCTTTTAGCAAAACAGTCATACAGAAATAATTTATTAGCAGCTGGTAAAAAGCTGCTTTTCAGAAATCTCAACTGAAAACTTAGCAGTCATGAAACACATTTTGTGTCCCATTATACAGTGAATGGTGTTAATTTTTAAAAGAACTTCCTATATGATTTGGCATCACCATGACTTTCAAGTGCTATATACACATCTCACACAGAAGAGGCCTCTGAGGACTTGTATTATTTAATAACTACTTATTTTAATAGAAATGGGCAAAAAGGAGGTACAAGGTTTGCAGACACCATCCTGTTACCCTTATCCTGGATTTATACCTGTCGTTATTTATTTAGCCTCATGGACTTTCTTGTTAAGTTGATTGTCAATGGAAAAGCAGAGGAGAAAAGAACTTGCTGGAGAATGAGTATTCAAACTTCTGCCCTTCCAAAGTTAAAAATCAACTTCCAAAATCTAAAAACAAAAATCCCATCATGTTTGCACTAAGAGAAAATTTAGAATGTTTAGCCATTGCTTTGGAAACAGCAAATCTTCTTAGAGATAAATAAAATGGCAGACCCCCAGTTTTTCTGATGCAAGTATATTGTCTGCTGCAGAAAATGGAAAGGAAATTACAAATTAGGATAACTACTCTCAATTTAAAAGGAGAAAAAATAAAACTTGTGCTAAAAGTCTGGATCCTGACTTATTTTAAAGAGCATCTTTCTCCTCCAGGGGGGAAAAAAATAAAAAAAGTTCCCATTCCTGGATATATCTCCAACAAGAATTTTTCTTGCCTTACTAATCCTACCAGACCCCAACTCTATTGTGTCCGTCAGAATACATTAAAAAAAGGCAACTTGGCAACTCCTTCATGACTCAAACCAGAACATAACCAAACAGAACAACTATTGAAAAAAGTTTAATTATGACCTTCAGTTTAAACTGAAGAGGCCAAAGCCACTCCTCCAATGTTCCCCACTAGGACAAAACATCAGTTCTGTGTTGCAAGACCTAACAAGGCAGCCCTACAGAAATAAAATAATGGACCTAGAATGTATTCTGTATTTCAGCAGCACAAATGGCCAAGTTCAAACCATGCTACTTGCAGGATGAGATGATATGTAGAGCAAATCTACCAGAGCAACTCTGAACAGTCACAGCAACCTCCCCCCTGCCCCCCAATATCCTCATCTACAACAACACACAATGCACACCTGGCATTTCTACACACTCTCTTTGGAGCTGCACAGGAATTCCATGTACATCTGCTACCTCAGAGCTGCATGGTTATAGGCAGAGTATGAACTGATCAAAGTTTTACTCCAGATTTCCCAGGTCTTTCTGCAGAGCCTTCCATATGCACACTGCATTCACTGCAAAAGCCACAGTGGAGACCCTCTGCAGACATATCCTCCAGGACATAATCCTTCAGCTGTTGCACTGTGCTGTCCCCCTGGCAGGGCAGGATTTGCCTTGGACTGTGCTCACAAGCTCTACAGACCTCTCCATATCAGAACAACAAGTTCTGTTGTGACAGAGCAGTATTTTTTCCCTCAGCTTGAGGATTTGGGCTTCATATCTGGTTAATGACTGAAAAGGCAAAGGTTTGTATTCTGGTTTTAAATCAATTTTATCCTTGAGATAATCTGGACTATTTTGTGATGTCTCTTTAGAAGCTCTTTATGCCTCCCAACCAAAGAATATAAAGTGTAAGTAAGTAATCTTAAACAGTGAACATGGAGCATTATATATATAGTGTTTACATCAAATAAAAAGTGCCTTGCATCTTCTCACACACAGTAATCACATATTCCATGTTCCAAAAGACTGTCTTTGCATAGAGAAGATGAAAATGCTGAATGTTTATTCTCAAGCTCAATTCTGACACATTTGGAACTCAGCTGTTTCATTACACTAATTCTTTCAGAGTTCAAAGTGATGCTTTGGTACACAGTAAAGCATCCAAATGCTTTGTAAAGGAGGATCTGTTATTTCTTTGTCACCAAAAGTGCACATGAAGGATTGAAGTAAAATTAAGCAAAATGCACATCTGTGTAAAAGATCAGCAGCAAAAAACCAGTCCCTTCTTGAAGCCAAGAAACTGGAAACCAAAATAAGCATGCATTACAGTATGCATCTTGCTTTCACATACATGGAAAAATCCTTCATAAATAACATTCTTTATACAGAAGGCAATGAACTTTCTGAAATTCTCAAGGTGAAGGTTACCAAAGCTCCAAGTCTGCTGTAAGGTTAGACACAGTGTGAGTTGATGTTTCCAATACTAGAGACACTCCACACAAACAGCAAAGTGTAACTCGTTAAAGTCGGTGTCATATATTTTGAAGTAAAACAGTCATCACTTCTAAAAGCATTTCAGGGTTGGGTAGTTGATCAATAAAAGAATTATTTCCATAATATCAAAAAACCACATTGGTTCTTAGTAAAAAGCACTTCCTTGGAATCAAAGGAAATACGTACTTGACCCAGATTTTACAAAAAAGATCCACATTTCCTGCTCAATTGCAACATAAGTGTAACTTAATGCTGTTTTACACTGGACATTCTAGAGATGGGGAATTATCATGACCTTTAAAAATATAAAATTATTTCTGGA
>VZTN01016469.1:20751-36698 GCA_013400515.1 Erpornis zantholeuca
TATTTCTGGACACTATTTGCCAACTGTGTTAAAAGCTAACATCTCCGTAAGTTCAAGATATTCTTGCAGTATATGACTAAGCCAGTTCATCTGAAATTTTCAACCTAGAGCCTGTGAAGAAGATAGCTCATGCAGCAGAGAGATAAATCCCTTCTGTCTTCACTTCTTTCTTTTGAAAGCAGTATATTNCAAATCTGAAATGTGTAAAGAAGGAATCCTCCTCATAAGGAGGCCTTTCTCATAGCCCACGCAGCAACAGTGCTGCAGAGATAACTCATTTCTCCAACTCCCTCACATTTGCCTTAAATCCAGTCTTTATCTGTAGTTCCACATCACACATCCCTGCAAATTCCTGTTTCAGAGCTTGCTCAAGCTACCCACATCTCACCCCAACCTGTAAATATTACTTAGCAAATCTCAACATGCAAGATGTTAGCTCTGAAATTCATTTCCTCCTAAGCTTTCCAATCCTCTGTATTAAGAAGCTGCCTCAACTTCTAAGTCCCTTTTATCTCTCTACTACCTTCACAGGATTCTTCCTCTGTACACTGCACACTTATCTCTAAAAGCCAATGTTTGTAATCTCACAGTTCCTCTTCCACTGCCCTTGTTCATTCCTTATTGTTATTTAAAATACTGTTTTTCTGTAATGCTTCCTGCCTCTAAGCATTTACAGAGCTGCAGTCCTTCAGTGAGAGGAACTGGAACATGGATCCATACATGCCCATGCCCCAGCAGGTATCATTCATATATATCACATCATCAAACTTCCTGACATCATACTTGATGGAAAAATTGTTCAAAACCTGCAGAATTTTGTGACTGGAAGGTCATCTCAACTGTCCACTACAAAATGATTTTTCCCTCAACTTCATAGCAGCTGCAATAGATCTTCTGGTTACTGAGATGCTCACTGAAAGTCAACATAGAATTTTAGACAGTACCCTCCTCACATGCATCAGTTTCTTTTAAAACCAGGCTTAGTTTGATTTAAAACAAAACTAAACGGACAAAAAAAATCAACACAAGTTGATTTCAACCTGTTCACTCAATCCTTAACAACAGATTTGTACTGTACACATATTTTTGCGTTGATTAAGGAATTTTCAAAGCTTTTCTTCTACTCAACACGTAAGCATAAGCAATCATAAAGGATGAGGGAGCAACTTTTCTCTTTTTTCCCAGAACTAACCAGCTGCTCAGATTTGTTTATTTAAGTCTTTGTGCCACTGCTCACCGACAGGTGACGAGGAGTGACAAGTCATTTGGGAGTTTCCCACCCTGTACATTTCCTGTGATTCCAAAAGGCTAAAACAATTAAATAATATTTTGATCTCACCAAAGCAAGATTTTTATACAACAGCTGTAAAAACGCACATTAACAATAAAAATTTCTGAGTACATTCAATGCTTTCCTCATACAAAACACTTTCAGAACACAGATGATAAATGATGCTTTACAAAGAAGAATGATTCATATATCCTGGTAGGCCAAATATTTTGTCTGGACTGACTATAGACTAATAACAGAGCAATAACAAAGAGCTTCCAGTAAGCTGAGCATATCTTATGGTCCATATGTATTTAGCAAAAACCAGCTCCTTACCCACCTGCCAGAATGCCATCAGTGTCAACACTGAGGATGGTCACCCTATGTGGTCACACTGGTGTGTGCCAGCCAAGGTTGTAAAGCAGTATTAGACCTTCTCCAGAGAATTTGGCCCCAAGTGTTTAGGCATGTTTTGCTCCACATTCTCCAGTACTCTGGAAACTGGGGATGTGCAGGGAATGGGAGCAAGGCTCCACAGTTATTGGCCTTCTGTCGTGGCTCTTTCCAAGAGCTGGTGTGTGACCATACAAACAGCCCGAGTTACACACTTATTCCAGGCCCCCAGGAACACTCTGCTGGCTGAAGAGAAGAGGACTTACCTGGGGAACACACTGCAACAGAGATCGAGCAGCATGGCTTCCAGGTCAGAATAACAGTAGCCCAGAACAAGGGGTCAAATAAATACCCACAGAATGCAATTCCATCAGTGCCTGCTTGATTGACCCCAAATGAAACAAATCCGTGCCAGCGATCACGCTTACACCAAGGGCAAACGCAAGCACATTGCCACAGTAGTCACAATCATCTCATGAAGTCATCTTGCTCAACTGCTGCATGACAAACTTTGTTCCTCACAGCTGCAGACAAGTTCCAAACATGTTTTGCTTCCGAACCGAGAACAAAAAGCATGGGTCTACTTCAAACAGGCAATCAAAATGAACACCACTGTTTGAAATACCCTCAGCTGTCCCCAGGTTAAACACTATTTGTTTGTGTTCTGGCTTGAAAAGGTTAACAGTATTTTGTTCCCTCCTTGCCCAAAGAACACAGATACCAGAGTGTCTTGAATTAAATGGAGATCAACACAAAGAATGCGAATCCTTAAAAATAATAATGCTGTTTCTAATGTGCAAGTTTCTTTTAAATCCACAGGCATGAACTTTGAAACATCACAACTGTTACTGTGCATTTTTTATTTCTTCTAACTCTAGAAGTCTTCACTAAAGCTGAACTTTGCATAATGTGAATTGCATTTTGCTCACGTAGCACATTATTTCACCTGATCTCCAAGCATAGCTAAACGAGTACTGCAAATGCTGGAAAATACTTACCTGACTGGGAAAAGACCAAAAAAAATCAAACAGGAAGATCCGAAATAAATATAAATAAGTCAATCTGAACAATTATTGTGGTATTTCAGGGTTTTTCAGAGTTCTCTTAAAACTGTAATGCAAGAATAAAGTGTGGTTCTGTGCTTGTGCTAAATCACCTATTTCCTTACTGCCATCTCCTGCCCCCTAAATAAGATACACTGCCAGGATTTTGGACATCCAAATGCACTTCCAGTGCATGCACCATTAGCAGTAAAAATAATATTTTTTTTAGCTCCTCAATCCATATTTGGCATTTGCAAGAAACCAAAGGATCTGGTTGTCTGAAATGAGAGCACAAATGAAGAAAACAGTTGAATCCATGTCCTAACAAACAATAAAATGCCACTTGACTATGGGCCCATAATTAATTAATACAACATAACCTCTCCCTTCTGAGGCTGTGGCAGACCCAGAATCTTAACTGGAGCATATTATAATGTGTCTGCCACAAAGGCAGGCAAATATTCTCCTAAGTGACAGTAAATCGTGCTCTCACAAGTAAGACTGCTACTTCCAGAGGGGTTTCCTATAGAAACGTTTGTGTGACCAATGGCCTTTAACCCAAATAAATAAATACACAGTGACCCTGATCTGAAGAAAAGTTAGTATTCAAGACACCCTGTTCCTTGTCTGTAGCAGGGCCATTCCAGACAAAAGACAAAAATGTGCAGAAAAACGTCACTAGTTCTGTTGTCTAGGAAATAATTTGCTAACTTGTTTCTCAAAGTCCCTGACTCTTAAAATATTGCCCTATTTAAATGCACTCCAAACAACCCAAAATTTCGTATGCCTAGGAATGTCAACTGAATATACTTTCTGCAAATTTATTCACTACACACAATCGTATCTACAGCAGCATTAATTCTATCTCCCACACATGATATGTGATTCATTGTGGGGTTCAATGCTCAGTTTTTGGGTTGGAGTGGGTTTTGGTTTGGTTTTGATTAAAGCTGCTGCAGGCTGAAACACAGAACATAACTGCAGCTGTTCTTTTAATACACGAGCGCATATACACAAAAATATTTTACATATATAAACATAAATTGTTTATTTTCTGAAAATGCAGATAATAAACAGAGTAGAGGACAAGGTAAGAATTCAAAGTGATCCCAAAAGACTGGGAAAAAGTNAAGGAGAACTGCAGAGCTAGGCCAGAACACCTGACTGCACATACAGGGGATGGCCAAAAAGGGGTTTAGGTAAAAAGGGTGTAGAGGTTAAAGCAGACCACAAAGTGACCCTCAGTACTGCGATATAGAAAGCTAAAAATAAAAAATAAAAAGCTCAGAGTGATGTCAATGCATGGAACTGCCCACAAAACCAGCAAGTACCAGTCTCAGTCTGTATTTCGGTAAGATTTCATGTAAATTACCACATCCAGTTTGGTCACCACGGTTCAAGGAGAATAGTAATAACAGGCTGAAAACTGTACCCAAACCCACATGACTCAAACACTATAAAAACTCTCCTAAAAGCCAGAGGAGCACTGGGATAGACTGACAAGGGAAGGCTGTGAAAGTGCTGTCATGGAGGGGTTTTGAGTTAAGGTCTGCCCCAGCCAGCAAAGGCTACAGTTCACTGTGTCTTGGGAGAGAAGGATGGATCAGGCAACTCCCGGAGATCCTGTCCCATCTGTAAGGTTCTGGATCACAGAAAGCAGGGCTGAACAGGACCTCTAGGATTCACCTCACCCATTCTTGGCCCCCAAGCTGCGAGTCCCAACACCACAGTGGTTTTGGGCGGGTTTTTTTCACAATTCCACACTGTTTATTTCTAAGTTTACTGATGCCATACCCAACATTAAGCTGAAGTTTTACAGAGAACTGTCCCAACAAATTCCAAGAACTTTTCCACTAAGTGACAATAGCTAAATTAGAGACCATTGCTATGAATTCTTTCTCACCACTGGTTGTTCTTCAGCTTGTATTTATCAAAACTGCATTTCATCCAAAATTTTAACATTCTAGTCATTCACTACCATGAGCTCTGTCTGGAGCCCTTCACCACCAGCTTTAGATTCAGCTATATTGAATTACTTTAATAACTTTCTTTTAATCATCTGCAAGTCTCAAGCATTAAGTATTCTACCTCCCTTTTTACTTGGTATTTAGAAGTTGAACAAAAACAGGTCTGCAAAATTAATTTTGGGAAGTCCATGCTACCAATTTTGCCCATGAACAGTAACCCCTTGCATCTATCCTTAACCAGCAGGTCGAGGGAGGGGATTCTCTCCTACTCTGCTCTCCTGAGACTTCACCTGGAGTACTACATCCACTTCTGGGGGCCCCAACATAGAAGGACAACCCAATCTAGTGGAAGGTGTCCCTGCCCATGGAACCAGAGGATCTTTAAGGACCCTTCCAACCAAAACCATTCTATGATCCCTTAATCTATACATAACTCTCAAGATTCTTACCATTAAATCAGGAACAGCTTAGACTCAGATATAAAAATTTGCTGCTAATTAAGTTTGGCAAGACCATGTTGACAAAAATCTTGGTCCATCTGCTGTGAAAAAGTGTAGAAACCATATGGTGCTTTGTACAACTACATTAAGATCACTAAAGTCCAAAGCTCCTCTTAGTAACCATCAAATGCAAAAGAATAAAAAAATATTCAGAGTCTTCATAAAACCATAAATCAAATCTAATAAAACATAGAATTTATGTTTTGGTCTCTGCAAATCTATTTTCAAACCTTTAAGAGAACAGTTAAGACAAAGTAGGGAGTACATAGAAGACTAAGACAGTGAGTAATGAGGGTTTCCTAATGCTCAATAACTATTGCTCATTTCAAGACTCATATAGATATTTTTTTAAAAAAAAACTATATCCTGAGTCTTCTGCTTCAGAATTTTAAAGTATTTTATTAGTAGTCATGACTTAAGTCTCATATGAAACCTAAAACAAGAAGAATTACTGATTTTTGGGGAGTCAGAGAGGGAGAAGGAGAAAAGAAGTTAGGCATGGGAGACAATTCAACCGACAGACTTTATAATAACTTTAAGAACACTGGCTGAGAATAAACAGAACACACACAACTCAGTTACAAAGGAAGACAGGGGATCCATGGGTTTTACTTTTCAGCCTCCTATCCTTAACCATCACAACTTTGGGAAATGAAACATCTCCAAGATCATTTCCACAAGACAGAAACAATGGCTACAGACCAGTTAAGGCCTTTCTTTAAAAAATTATTATTGTTATTATTACTTTTATCCGAATATTACCTCTGGCTTTTCTAACTTCAAATGATGGTAAGCATATTCTCAAGAAAACAACAGATTGTGGTAACAATAATCTTCTGAGTTAATCAAATTCTACCTCATTGTAAAGAGCAACAATCCTCATTCTCATTAGAATTAAGTATGGACATTAACTGCTACCCTCTGTCTTCTGCTAGGCTACCAGCAAGAAGAGCAGCTGTGAATATCAATAACTATATCTAGAGACTAGACAGGTGAAGCCACATGTTCTTGAACTGCAATTTTCCAAAAAAGGGCCATGTACTAAAACACTGGCCACATTTTTGCAAATTAAAAAAAAAAAAAAAAAGAAAAGAAAAAAAAAAAAAAGAAAAAAGGAAACGCAAAAACAAGCACGTACACAATTTTTTAAGAATGCAAAAACATCTCCCAAGGTCAGAAAGGCAGAAAGCATGTTCTCTGAGTTCTTTTCAAGACCACTCTCTCACAAAAAATGAGTGACAGCCTTGCCTCTTCCAAAAAGATGCCATGTGGCAAAAGAGAACAAAATGATAAAAAAACAGCCTCCACAAGATTATTTTGTTAAATATGTATGATCTCATCTCTTTTAACTATAAACAAAATATTTGGAAAACACAGTGCTGAAACAACAACCTTACAAAAGTATCACAACTTGAATGGACACTGTTTACTCAGTGGCAAACCTGGTATCATTATGTAAGCACATTAATCAAACAGGAAAGAGAATCTTTTGAAAGAAGAGTTTTGAATTCCAAATCACAAACATGTGGCTCTCTATGGCTTTGTTTTCTTTTCAGTTGCCTGTGGCTGAAACAACACGCCACTTGCTTTGGCTGTCCTGCTGAACTGCAGTGCCATCACAGCTGCAGGCCTAGGACAGAACCTACAGAGGTGCTCTGGTGAGGCCTTAGGTTTTAACTTTTATATTTTCCAAATCCTGTACTGCTAGTGTAACTCTCAAGTTTTCTGTAACTTGTTAAGTGCTGTTCTCTATGCTAAGATAGACATAACAAAACCTCTAACTTGCTCTCCAAAGACACCCAGAACAAGAACTGTAAACAATCACCTTGGGAAGAAGGAAGCAAACTTAAGAGAAATCACATCATTGGCTGAGTTCTAGTCGGTGAATTTATGCTGATATAAAAGTGTGAAGAACTCATGACCTGTCATCCAGTTCAAGACCCACTAGAGCCCAAAGTGTACACCTGAAGGCCTTTCAAATAAATACCACCCTTTTTTCCTTTATTCCTGTTTAGACTCTGTTTCTAGGTAGCCATTTAAAGCATCACTGGGATATTCCAGCTCTCTGCTGCTTCCCTGCTGGAAAGAATCAACCCCTCAGAGCTGGAGAAGGGAACATGTGCCTCGTGCCTCAATAGTGCCAGCACAAATCCAGGTGCCTCAGCTTAAAGCCTGCTCTCAGGTAGCTTGAGTCAAATCCTCAGCTCGTGAGTGGAAGAAGCAGAGAACAGGCACAAGTGTCTAAAACTGCTGCAGGGGCATCTGCCTCCAGCTAAAGGGCAAACCTGAGACCTTCACAGGCATTCATTATCTTAACTCACTTTACAAAGTGGACCAGAATTTATCACTGAAAATAAGCATTTCAGTTTTAGTCACTATCAAATACCTAGGGAAGAAACATTCCTCTGCAGCACTTTGAACACTTGCATAGGTTTCTAAACACAAACTGAATATTTACTACCACAGAAAACACCCTTTCATTCTGAGTGTATGCCTCATTATCTTATTTGTTTTGGACATACCAAAAGCATCCATTCCAAACCTTGGGCTTTCTACCACTGCTGAAACTTGCTGATCATGAGAAACACACACTAATTAGCTTCCTATTTTGCAAAAGCAAGCAACTCCTGAAAGGCATAAAATAATTCAATAATTGAACTTCTAAGAAATGTGGGGTGAATCCCAAAGGCAATGCTCAGGCAGCAGCTCTTCCCTCCCTTAACAGGGAATTCCAACTTGTTCCTCAGCTGCAGCCAGCCACAATCCAGGGCTCAGGCAGAGGCTCCAGGCTAAAATACTTTACAAAAAGCAAATTCTGCCTGGCAGCCCTCTGAACAAAACACACTGAAGAAAAAAAAACTCTCACAGAATGAAGATTCTAAGACCTTGCAGCCTAAAAGAAAAAGACTCTAAATAGATTAAATTACCCAAAAGGAAATATGGGGGGAAATGTGGGCTTAAATTCATGTTTTAGAAAGGGAAAGTATCACCAACTTTTCTTTGAAATCTTCTTTCAAATATTCTGTGTTCTTAAAAATATCAAACCTACTACTTCTCTCTTCACGAACTATGAAACAAAGAAAATGGAAATCCTCTTGTAAGTTCTTCTAGAATGCTTTGTATTAAACCTGGTTTAAAAATAGCATATACCAACAATATAGACCAGTAACAGCCCAGTCATCACACAAGCTTCATAAAACTACTACGTATTTTCTGGGAAAATAGATTAATTATGAAGAAACAGCTCTGCAGGAACAAAGCATGTGGCTTCCTTCTATTTTTATGCAATTTCAATTTGCATGTTTATGAAAAGCAGTCTGTGTAACAGAACTAAAAAACACAGCTTTCCTAATTTAACCTTTCTTAAAAAGTACAGTATGCCCATTCAACAATATTTCAAGAATTAAAATTCCATTACAGTTGAATTTATGACAAGATCACAACTTTGTCTTTTGAGGCTTGAGTATTTTGTTAGTCACACATTCAGCTTATTCTTATTGCCATTCAGGAATTAGATTTACAGTTCAGAGAACAATAGTCATAAAAAAGGATGAGTGTCTGCATTTCTTGGTCCAAAACAAAAATACACATGTTAAATGTACAAATTTAAACTGTGGAAGACTTCAATAACACAGTGGTCAAGCTAAAAGGTTTATTGGGCTCTAACTGGGGCAGTTATAACAAACTAAGAAACCAGAGTGCAATGTTCTTTAGATACACAAACAGCTAACAGCCATAAGCATCACTAACCTCTAACCTCTTGCTCTGTAACTATTTTCAATTAGTTTTTTCCTCAGACAAACTAAATGCACCAAATAAAGTCTCAATGCTCAACATCTGTTTCCAGCTCAGTTATTTCAATAAAACTTCACACCAAATACTTCTTCTGCTTCCAAGAAATAAGGCTGGGGAGAAAAGGAATTTTTTTTTTTTTTTTGCCTAAACTAAAATTCTACCAAACATTCTTTTAGACCCAAAATTTACAAAAGGGACCAAAACCCAGCCCTGGTGTTTGTGTGATTAATTGAAATTTGTTTATTTAAAGATGAAAACCATAAGAAATCAGACTGAGTGACCAAGAGGACTTCATCTCAGAAAACCACAGAGTAGAAAAAGAGAGTTAAATGGATACTGAGAGCAAGAGAAGGAAGGAGAAAGTGAGAGAGATGATAAGGCAGAAGATTCTTCCGGGGTAAACCTAGAAGACAGAAAGCATTCTAAAATACCAGAATGTGTCAGAGTATGCAGGAGGAGTGGCCAGTGTCTTATGGAGAAGGGTTCCTAAACCACGAGTAGTGACCAGCAACCTCTACAGAGTCTGACAACTGTCCATACTCCTGGCATCTGGCAAGAGGAGGTCAACAAAACCCGTTTTCCAGATGCACAACCTTCCACAACTGAAGCCAAGGTTCCAGAAAGAAGAGTTCCATCCCTTTTAATCCACAAGCACCTGAGAAATCCTCTGCCACAATATCCCAGCTTCCTTCCAGTTACTCTTCCAGCAGTCCCAACCCGACACTAACATTTAAAAAGATGTTTTCTATCTTGCTGAAGATCTATTCAAGTGTCAGATAATGGATTTTCTGGGGTTTTAAATCCTAGGAAACACCATATGAACCACAGTAAAAGGGCGTGATAAGGACATTATTCCTAACTTCTATATTTTTCCCCCTTGAATTTCTTTCTGAGTGATTGATTTTGTATGCCCAGTAACATTCCTTTGTCTCTTTTTATCCACTGAGGTCTCCCATGGTCCAATGGGGTTTTGCATGCAACTACCCTGAATTTGTATCTAAAACTTTGTTTTTTCTGTCCCTTAGCTTTGCTCCACAACAGCTGCACACAGCCCCAGACTGCAGAACCACCAAGTGCTGGTTCTGGCTGCAGGAGTGACAGCCTGTCACTTGTGCCCAGCTCAGGGGAAACCCTAGTTAGTTACTCTGACACCTTGAGCACAACACTACTACAAAGCCAACAAAGAATTTAAACTCTGTCCAACAACTGCATTTTTTCATAGTGTTCAATCTGCAGAAGATTGAAAAGTGAGAACTGTAAACATTAGGGACATGAAATCATGATCTATCTAGTCACTAGCAGATAAGCAATAACCAGCATGTTCTTGGCTCAGTGAGCAGGGATTTAGCTGCCAAATCCCAATCAACACTAATTGGATTGTCCTTGACTTCAGAATATACCATGGTCACCACAGGAGTAATTTATTTCAACAAACACATATAAATGGAGCACAATTCCCACAACACCAAGCAGAAGAAAATTAATCTCATCAATACTTATAATGCTATTGTTAGAATTTTTTTTTCACTATATAAGTGAGGAGCCTGAAAGTCTCGTGCTACTGCAAGGAGGAGTAAAAGGAGAGATGAAACAAAGGAAAACCTCCTACTAACCAGTACATGTTTGCAGGATACAACTTCCACTGACAATTATCAAGGCTGAACTGTGAATCTGCTGTTACATATTTTACATGATTTTTAAATGATTCCACAGTGACTGTGGTTTTCCTTTGTAAGCACCAGTAGTTGGGGAGGTAGTTGGTACTTTAAATTCACATCAGAGAACTACCACAGCAGTATAATTCTCTTCCTCACTGTTATAAGACAAGACTGTTATGTTTGGGACGTTGGAGAAGTTAAATGTCAGTCTCATTGTCCCTCCACTGAAAAATATGATTGTGTTTATAGAAGGCCAGGGCTAACACAGTATTCAGGCTTGCATAACAAACTGTTTTCCATGAACAGGCTGCAGGAAAAGTGCATTTTTGTCAGATAATCCACAAAAGTTAATCCAGGACAGAACAGGGGAGAGAGAGTTCCTTGAGTGCAATTTAGTCACAAAGATAGGAAATGCTACTTCCCTCAACATCATCTGTGTCCTCGGATTTCAGAACAAATGAAGATAGCTTAGAGAGAAAAAAAAATCAGCATCCATGAATGTTTTAGTTTAAAATGAAAGGCTGAAAAAAAGTATTTTGACTGTTGTTGTTATAATGGCAATACTGAGTGAGCAAAGAGTCTCAAATCCAAGTTCTTTATAAATATTCATTACAGACATGTGAGGGAAAGAAGATTTACATGATCTGCATTGATTTTAAGATTTCTCAAAAATTATAACAAATCCATAAATTGAAATCAAAGGAATTTTTTTAGTCAACATTGTGTACTAGAAGAAACTGCTTGAATACCTTTTATGAAGACATTATACCAAAAAATACTGGGGGTCTTCCAAGCAGACTTTCAAGAGAGCTTTATCTCACAAAAAAAAAAAAAAACACCAAACCAAAAAAACACAAAACAACAAAGACCACCACAATCAAAACCGCACAAACAAACAAACAAAACCACATGCAATAGAAATATTTTCTCCTCATTCTGTTTCAGCATAGTATTGTGGAATCTGTTGTATTTGAAAAGTAAAGCATGAGGTCTGGAGGAAGAGAAAATTCCATTTACTGCAGCAACTAATTTGTTTACAAGGCTTTTGTGCTGCCATGCCCTATCCAGGCAGAGCCAACTACAGTCACCTCCTAGCAACACACAGTCACACTTCTGCATTCTGCTCCAGTTCCAGATCTACACTTGATGCTTCATTCTACTACAGCTCCAAGAATTCTCCTGTCACCATGAGAAGGATTTCATTTCTGTTGCTTTTTTAATCCCTTTGAGATTTCCCTGGACTGCATTTGAATCAAATTAAGCTGCAGCACAGATAAGAAAGCCACTGAAGTAACAGCTTTAATCCCTTATTTTTCTACATTTTCTGTTCTACAGAGATTGCATATCACGGCATCAAGAAATCATCCACTCCTTATACACACACTAGCTCAGTGGAATACCCAACTACGAACATACAGCAAATACACCAAAAAATCCTCATATATATACAGTATACTCTTCACAGGCAAAATGTACTCACAGGGAAAAAAATAAATAAATTAAAGAATCAGACAACTCCATTTAGAAACTTCTCCCACTCCATCAACAATTGCTTGTCTTGTTTCAAAATCCACCAAGATACGAAGCTATGTTACACAATAAAGGCTTTCCTGAAGAGGAGTTGATAAAAATCAGAACAGAAACAACCACAACAGAGCCTACACATGTTACACCAGAATTTATCAGTTGTGACAGCAGCCAAATAAAACTGCTATACTGTAGCAAGCCTGCTGTCCTACACTTTGCAAGTGCACAAAAAAACAAGCACAAATCATTCCTCTGTCTTCTTAGAGCGACCAAACCTCACAGAAAACATCTTGCTCCACGTCACAGGTTTTCTCCTTTAACTTCTGGGCACACAACAGCATCCTACAGGAAAGCTACTATGGGTGCATGAGCAAATTAATCAAACCCAGTCTTTGTATCCTCTCTCCTTTATCCTTACCTTTCAGCTGCTGAGCTAAGAAAGACACTGAATGTTCCCTCTTTCACCTTTTCCAAGTATAACTATATGTAAATTCTAGGGATAGATTTATGATTAGAGCTTATACCAGCAAAACCAAGCAAAACAAAACAAAAAGGCATTTTCTCATGCCCTTGTGTGATCTTTGCAAACATCTGTGTTCTTCCTAAATCCCATCCACATTCCATTACTCAAACATATTAAATGGGAATTTTTTGGTGAAGCACATCAAACACAGTTCAAAATCCATGAAAAAAAATACAATGGATAAACAGTAAGGCCTCCTGGGATTTCTTGTAGCTGTCAACCCAGAATGCCTACATTGGTAGCACCTTTGTTCCTTCCAGAGACTTCTGTAGTTGCCTTTCGTAGCCAGTTATGTAACAGCTTTATATTGTACCAATATGCTGGGGGGAAATGTGATTATCTACCCTAGCCAAGGTTCAGCTGAAGGCAAAATACACCAAGGCTGATTGCTTTACTGTGTGTCACTGAAATCCTTCAGGCTTTCACTGTTAGAACAAAAAAAAAAAAAAAAAGGGTTTAGGAAAGCTGGGGGATTTACAAATCTGGTTTCTCCAACGCTGTCAAGACACTTAACATGTACTTCTGACAGCAGCTACTGCTGCTGCAGTTCTGAGCAGTGGCTCAGAACGAGTTCTTAAAATACACAACAGCCATTAAAACTATGATCTATCTAAGCTTAGTTTTACGGAGAAAGACACTGACTGAGCAACTTAAGTGGGAATAGACCAGTGTACCTGAAACACAGAAAAAGCTGGGTGAATCAGGTCATCCTTTCCAGCACAAAGACCTCTCAGTGCCTGCAATTCTACTGACACTTGTCAACAGCAAAGCTCATTCTCCGCTCAGGCAGAGCCTCTGTGCATCTTGCCAAGCACGAATAAACTGCCTGTTAGGCAAATTATCCAAAGGCTCCCGTTAGTTTCCTTGGAGCATGTAGGAAGGAGACTGAGGCACCTCACTAACATCTTTGTGCCCAAGGCTCTAGGACCATTTAAACTCATAGAAATTCAGGGTGCATTGATCTGTCTCACAGCATGCTCCTGACCCTCCTTTATGCCAATACTGGCGTTCATCTGACATCCTGGTGAGCCAACGCTGTTTGAAAAATTAGCAGAAAAGTAACTCAGGGACAAAATAATACAGCAACACAGGTAAAACACCCAGCAAGGAAGGTCTTTGGATAGGTCAGCATCCCAGAGTGAGATGGAAATCAAAGGAAGATTTAACACAATAGGAACGGCAGCATTAGGACTGCTGTAACATCAATTTACACAGGCCTAGACCAGAACAGGAATGGGCTTTCAGATGTTTAACTCCCCAAGGACAAGCTCTCTGGTTTATTCGAGGACAATAAACCTGTTCACTCCCCCTGAAGACTATGCTGGATTAAAATTTCTAGCATCAGTAACAAAGTTGTTCCAAAACAAGAAAAATCTACAAATCTGCTCCCAAACTGCACAAATACTGCATTTCAGACATTTATAGCGAACGTTTTTGAGTAAAGCCAGATGAGCTGCCCAGCAAATCAGCACCTTTACCACATTTTCAGGGGTATTGCAGATATTGGCACGCAAATGCATCCATATAAGCAGTGAGAGCAGAGGAGAGCCAGCAGACACAGTGGGGCTTTTCTGGGAGAGCAGTCACTACTATAAACACCCTTCCATATAAACCACAAGCGTTTATCATCCAAACACTGCTGACACACAGGTTGGGGGGAAGGGTACAGCATTTTTGTTTGCTTGTTTACACAAAGCTATTCTACAGATTATGCCTGAAAAAAAAAAACAAAAACAAAACCCTACAAAATGTAATTACACTCAACATTAAAAAATAGGACAGAAAAAAAGGAATATACTTAAAACACATAAGCTTCAAGGGTAGCTAGTTTATAATCCTAGAAATGTTTGTCTCTGCTTTTCACATAAAAGGAAGCATAGTAAATGCATCAAGAAACTACCATTTTATAAGAAAAATAAAGGTCAGTACTCCATGTATTATGGGATTGCATGTGGGGGTAAAGGAATTTGGAAAACAATGCATGCCTAGTCTTCAACAGAATGTTGTTCCTTCAAGCATTTTTATTATGAAGCATTAAAGTAGCAACAAGTAATTCAAATAATAAGTCTAAATAGTTACTTTCTGGGCATGACCTTTTCAAATTAAGGTTCTGGAGTTATTTCTGAATCTGCTCAATTTCATCCATGCAAGCAATTCTACTAAACTTCATTAGGCAATTAATGTAGGGGAAGTTAAAGACATACTTAAATGCTACAGATGAAGACATTTTACAGATATAAAGTTTTCCAAGGCAATCTGTAATTTCATTTCACATACTCTGTCACATTGATCATACCTAAGAAGCAAGGAGCTTTGTCTTCTTAAAAGCACATCTGTTTTTTTTAGTTGCTTCTTTGTTTTCATTTGGGTTCTCTCTACTGTGTCAGGGAAAACGTTCCAAACATTTTGGAGAGAGGTAAAGGGAAGGTCTTTATTTTTAACATAAAATACCCCCCGTTTCACACATCTTAATTTTGACAGTACAATTAGGAAAAATCTATTATCAAATGGGATGGGAGGGGAAACCAGGCTGTAATTAACAGAATCATAATGCAGAATAGTAAAATACAAGAGGCCCTTAGCAAAACTTCGTAAGACAGTGCATCTTTAAGCACACAGACATAATGATTTCTCTAAAATTACATTTCTTTTTAAAAAATCCCATAGTCTGAGTTGATTAGCTGCACTTTTAGAATGAACTAATACAGACTACACACAATTGCTACTTCAAAGAATTACTCTGAGTAACAAACTTGAGTGTTGTTTGGTTTATGCAAGTCAAATAAATTAGGGAACATTCAACTGTTTAAAATATTGTTTATTAACAGCATACATTCAAAGGATCGTTCTGAAATACTCAGCACAAACACATACCAGTTGACAATCACTTCATTTTCCAATCAGTTTAAACACTGATTTGAGATCTCTGCAGCAACAAAGCTGGTATCACAACGGAGAGTTGCGTAACACAAATCACTCTCTCTTTGCCCACAAAACGACAGCAGATAACACCACTTCCCTCTCCCCCGAGCAGACAGAACGTATCCCGAGGCTTTAGGAAAAGCAGCCATTCCTGCAGAGCCTCCCGGGTGCCACGGCGCTTCCCCGGGGGATACGCGGCACCGTTCAGCGGGCGATAGATGAGCAGCGAACGGGGCAAACCCCGCTGCTCGCCGAGCCCCCTCGGCAGCCTTTGTTCTCCCGGGAGGCGCGGCTGTCGCGCCCCGGCCGGCGGGACACAGGTGGGGACGCGGCGGGTCCGGCCGCGGGG
>VZTN01016469.1:45123-78270 GCA_013400515.1 Erpornis zantholeuca
TTTTACACGGTATATATATATATATATATATATTGCATAAGGGCATTTTAAAACATTGTATCCCCTCTATTTTTCATATCGTGAATGTCAAACGTTAAACTCTTTTTCCATACCTTTTTTTATCTTGCATTCCAGACTGGTGAAAGATATAGAGAATGTATCAGTTGTTCTCCATGGGTAATATGTGAAATAAAATAAACACAATTACATAAAACACTTCAGTTATGTTGTCTTTAGTGGGGCCAGTGGTTAAGATGAATCATTTCTCCCTGCATTCAGTCCTACTCATAGCATGGCAGTCCTGAGGCAGACCAAAACTCTTCCCTTGCAGACTTTGTTAGCAGCCACCTTATCTCATCCAACGGAGTAAACTCTGAGCCAGCAATGCATCCTAAAATTCCAGGGCAGGTCTGTTGAGAAGGCTCTAAGGCTCTTTTCTGCCCACATGTTCAAGCCAGGGCTGAAACGTGTCACAGCTTGGATTGATCGTGCAAGTTTATTTTTTGCCCTAATTAATCAGAGAAACAACTGCACACTTCAACATTGCACAACAAAGTAACAGATTTATTGAGGCAGCACGTTCCAAAAATGGTCATGGCAGCTTCCAAGGTTATTTATGTTGAAGGATTTCCTGGGCCACAGTTCAGGTTAAAGTTAAACGGCGACCGGTTCAGTGCAGGGAGAACATTTTGGATAAAAGCTTAGCATGAGGGATTTTGTTGTTTTGTTCTTTTTTGTTGTTTTGTTTTGTTCTCTCTCTCTTTTCCTTTTTTTTTTAACAAATTCCAAGCACAGACCAGAAAACAAATGTGAAACTGAACCTTATTAATGCACCACCAGCACCATCTATTGGTGTCTTCTCCTTGCACTCCAAGGAAATAAACCTAAAACCTAAACAAGTGTATTTGAATAACTTCTTGAGTGAAAAATAGCATTTCCCCTATTTTACCATATCTCTGAACATAATTAACATATATAGGAGAGGAATGGGGAACAGAAGAACTAAATGCTGCTACAAGAATTTTTTTTTTTTTATTTTATTTTTTTTTTACCTAATACTAAGTTCCTTAGTAACATATATTTATGAGAAAAATTGAAAAGAGCTGGCAATGACACCTTTCTGGGTAGGGGTCCAGTGGCAAGACACCTGGCATGAATTCATTATTTTTCTCCCCAAACTTTGAAGTTCTGTTCAGAATTGCCTAATTTTAGTTACTTTCTAAGCATTTTCAACTCAGACTTTTGAAATCCTGAGAGGTGAGTTTTCCACTTGAAACATTAGTTTTTAAAAAAGAAAATCAAATATAATGACACTTTGCCAGTTTTAATTACCTGTTTGTTAACAGCTGGAAGAGAATTTGCCTGTCTCCTGCTGATGGCCTTTCTGATCCAGATCTTGTAAGATGTAAGGGATGACACAAATGCATGATCTTCAGTACAGAGTATAGCTGCCAGCTGAGAAACAAGCAAGTGGCTATTCTCAGATCATGGAAAACCTGGAAATTAGAATTGTTGCTGTTACAAGTTTTGCGGTGCTTGCAGTGAGAAATTACAATGTGTAGGCAACAGCAGGATCCTACTTAATGGACACAGCACAACCAAAACAATGGCAACAGGACCATCCAATTTAATGGCTACAACAATATCTTCCTTATAAGTTCCAGAGTTAGTATTTTTGCCATCTAAATTTGGGACAGAAGGCTGGATTGGGCTACAGTGTGGTTAAGTATGTACTTGCCAACTAGTTACTTTTGTTTGTATTGGTCTTTTTTCTTAATTTCCTGCCAAAACCCCACATAGAGAACCCTTTCTTCCCTCCTTTGCCCTTCACTAGTGGAAAACACTTCACTCAAAGCTGAAAGACCCTGCCCTGAACCAGACAGGGCTAAAACCAGCCAGCTGGTGCAGGATGGCACAGTTCTGACCTGACTGGAGTTTAGGAAGTGCAGCTCTTGTTTGGAAGGACCAAGAGCACCACCTGCCGTGCCTGTAAGGAGAAGCAAAACTCTCTGGTTGCAATAAATACCAACCAAAGAAAAGAAAGACTGTTTTCTTTAGTTCCCTCCATTCCCCCACCAATCTTTGAAACCATATGTTTTAAAGCACAAACACTGCTGAAGAAAATATGACAGAAAGCAGTGAGTAGCCCAAAGACGGCACAGTCTTTGAATGTAAAGAGCAGACAAGGAAACCCTGGAAACATGATGGTGGTGGATTTTGGTGGATTATCTAGCCTGGATTTTGGCTAACCCAGGCTAGATAAGCTGGAGGAGAATGACAGAGCAGGAGGATGGCAGCCAGGGACTCTTTCCCATTGCACAGCTAACACCATACCCTGGTTTCAGTTCCAGTTTTCAGGGAATGGGTTTATAAGGGGTAGAATATATCAAGACAGCATCCTCCCTTCTTATCCATTTCTGCACCAGCCCCAGGTGTAAGCTGTCCAGGTGAAAGCTCTTCCTCCTGCCCAAGCAAGGGATAATACTGAAAAACCCTGGCTAAGCATCTTGTCACTACATCCCATAAAGCAAAATGTTAGGCATGAGTGCCCAGCAGGGGTGAAGTTCATCCATGAACTAGACTAAAATATCTGAGAAGCCTGAGGATTTGGGGTTTCAGGGAGAACAAGACTGTGAAACAGCTCATGAAACTGAGCATCCTCCTGTAATTGTAGAAGTTCAAGAAAAACTCTGCACTCAGTTCGAAGCCAGCTTATGCTGTAATGTGACAGATGAGAAGTAGAAGATGTCATCAAATGCGTCCAAAATCAAGAGTATCTGTTTACACAACACCTTAGTTAAAATATTCGTTTCTAAGAACAGTCTGGTGTCCCACAGGACAGTATTTCAAAGGCTGCTAAAAACATGACTCGAAGCTCAAACAAGGTTCTAAATTAAAATTTTGCAATGGCAAATATGTACTGGAGCAGGCATTCATCCTTGTCCACCAGTCTGTTCAAGAGACAATGCCAAAGGAGTGGTCACCATTCTCAGCACAGCCTCCACAGTGAAGTGTCAGAAGAGTTCATGGAAAACTCTTTATGAGTGATTATTGTGTTCTGTACCTACCCTAGAGACACCCTATGGCAGACAAAAAAAATTCTTCACTATAGACAATTTTTCATTACCAAAATGGATTTCAAAGTCTATTTTTATTTCAGAAATTTTTTTAGGCTTCATTATTAGTTCTATATGGAATGATGGCAAGGTGCCTAAAATGCTGATATACAAGGGCTTTTCCATGAAGCCCTAGTGCAGGTCCCCTAATCCGGAAGAGGAAAACAAGTAATTATGTTTCTTTCTCCAGCTGGTACCACAAAACTTTCTTTAAGCAGCCGTGTCACGCGAACAACTGCAAAAAGTGTTTGTTCTCCAGTTACAACAGAAAGTGGCCAGAGCTCTTCCACTGTTACCTAGGAACGACTTCTACTGCATCCAAAAAGTGGAGACATTGGTGTACTTTCAGATGATTATCAAAATCTGCAAAGCATCTCAGCCCGTGCTAAGAAGAACTGCAGTCAGGTGCCAGATATAAACTCTTTCTGCAAGCACAATGACAGAAAGGGGAATACTAATGAATACTTTGGCACATATGAAGCCTTTTCTGGCTCATTGAGTACCCAAAGGACAGCAAGTCATAATTAAAGCCAATAATGGCAACTCCAGACAGCCATCCAAATAGTTTCCTTGTGCCGTCAATTCACCGTTTCATATTATCTCACATCATACTTAAGTAGTGTAGAGCACACAGGCATCAGGAGAAAGAATTCCAGCATGACTGAGTACAACCAATAAATAAATCCAATTACGCCTAATTAAAATTCATTTATTGTGTTCACAAGGGTTTGCTTTTAATACCCAAATATTTTTTAAGGAACTGGGCTTTTTTCACCAAATAATTTGTTTCGGCTTTGAAATTGTTTTAATTTTTACATACTTAATTCTTTGGAGTGAGGCCATGTATCCTTCATGAGAAGAAGGAGCATAATTTGTTCATGAGGTAAAGAACTTTGCTATGTAAAAGTCTTTTTACTACAAGCTATGTACACTAGTCAAAATGCTTGATAATGTCTCCAAATGAAAAACAAATGGTCCCATTAAGACTAGAATCAATGTTAATGATTTGATAAGACTGGAGTGTATTGCATGCAACATTCCCAGCAAACACAACAGCAATGAGGAGGCCAAATCAAATTTTTTAACTTTTTTTGATTCTGTGATAACTTTTACAAAATATTTAACTAGACCTCCCTGAGTCTCTCATCCACTTACAAAACCCTGGGGTTTTCCAGAGTCAGGATAGGTCTGTTCTACCCACTGAAGGCACATATTTTGTAATAAATTCTGACTCTCAGAATAGGTTTGCAAAATAAGTATTCTTCCAATACTTTCTGCAAGTTGTCAGTTCGCTGCAAATTACAGGCAACTTTTTCATCAGTTATAAGAAGGTTTATATTTTCTTCCTACTTTTCTAACATGGTGTGGAAACAAAGAAACAAATGTCTGGCTCTTAATCTCTGACGGCCGGTGATATTGGCAGAAATAGGAGAACAAACAAACCGGATCTTATCTGTTAGTTCAGGAGCAAACTAAGCAGCTCATCAAACAAACACCTCTTATTGTCCTTTTAAGAGGTGTCCGCTGTGACAGGAGTTCCATGAAGCTGAATCACTCCAAGACTGGAAGGCACCGTGTAATTCACCCCACAGCACAGAAGGGTGTGTGGGCTCCTCACTTCCCCTGACGTGACCCACGTCTGGTGTCTCTCTGCAGGAAAGCACCAAACTCTCAGAGGCCACCACACTTCCCTGAGAGGGCTCAGGAGCAGATCTGAGTTGCACACTGGAAGAGGACAGCTGCACCTTGTAAAATATGTCTGTTCTCATTAGAGGATCCCCCTCATGTGAGGGATTTTAAGACACTTTTTCTAAGTAATTTTCTTTCCCGAGGCTGTGCAGCCCTGCATCTCATTCTGCATAAGGAACACATTCATAGTCTGGCCCTTTATTGATAAACAACACGAAAAATATGCAACTGGCATATATCATCAGTCTCCTTACTGCCTACAGACATCAGGCATGCTGGTGTGATGAACTGGTGAGCCAGATAGGAATCTCAGCACCAAATCCCAGGCCTGAGACTGATCCCATCTAATTGAAACAAAACTTCTACTGACTTCAGCAGGAAGAAAATCTAAGCCCCAGCTTTCTTTCAAAAACATGTCTATTTTTATACCAAAACACTGTATTGTAAATTTTGCTTTATACTTCATTTATTCACAATTTCTGGTTTTGAACAGGGAAGAAACTAGTAAAAGATACAAGTAAGGAATGGGATCCCTGTCAAAAAGAAGGAACACAAACCCAGACTCTTCATTCAATCTGAAATGAGCTCAGCAATGTATGCATATTGCTGCTGCTCTTAAGTGGATGTGGTGCTGCTGGCAGTGACAACTTCAGCAAACATACATGTGTCAAGTGCGTCACTAAATGTGTTCATGAGCAGGGATGGAATCCCAGGAACTTCCAGTCTTCTTGTCCAAAACCCAGACTTCATTTTTTATTTAATGCAGTAGACTTTGGACTGTTTTAAACACTAAGACTTTATATAGTAGCATTTTCCTCCTCCTCTTTCTTCTCTTTATGTTTAAAAACAAATCTTGCTACCTGTTTTGAAGTGTTGGAAAAAGATGTGTCTGGACAGTTCAAATGAGAGAGGGATACCACAGCTCACAGCAGAGACTGGCAGTCAATCAAAGTGCACATGCCAGCACTTGGTTGCAATATTTGCACAAGGCCATCATCTGTTTAATGAAGGATATAAAGAGATTTGCACAAAGAAGTGAATCCTACAGAGATGAAGATGATTTACTGAGATAAATAATTCACATCCTCTCACCCCAACCTGATTTAATCAACTCCTGGCAATGGGGGAAAAACAACCCCTTATGTTACAAGTGCATGAGGGCCAATAAACCTGATTTATTGTCTTAACCACACTGCAAGACAGACAGAAACAAATGATATGTTTTTTCCATGGAACGTTGTTAGAGTGTGTGCACGAAGATATTTTCCTTCTTCTGGCGCATCTGTACAACTTTGCTGCCATCTGCTGCCTCCTGAAGACAAACAAATCACTCTATAAAGAGAGCTGGGTGCCAGTGGCACAGAGCTGCTGCCAGTGGGGAGGGAGGCTTGGCTTTAAAAGTGTTTTATAGCTGCCCTGGGCTGGTTACTCAATATGCTGAGTAAGGCAGAGACTCAGATTTTTCATTCCTCCAGAGATTTACTCAGAAAAAGCAGGAAGAGCACAATACCTTTACATATTCTCAGGAGATGGACAAAGGAACTATTCTGTACTTTTGTTCTGAGCAAGCTCAAGGGTTACATTTTGCCCAGTGGATGCCTGGATACCTCTGTCCTGGTACCACTTTTGCCACTCGGGGCTACCAAGAGAACAGTAGCAGCATTTTTTGAGAAAATAATGTTTTCAAGGTGTGACATGAAGAGATAAAAGGAGAACATTGGCTCCTGTGTTGCAGGAAGGACCTATGTATTGAAGAGTAAAGAAGGCTGAAGTTAAAAAAGACCAGTAGTGCCTTTTCAGGAGAACTCATGATCGGAGAGATGTGCACATGCTCTTCATTTCTAGACAAAGAGCTCTTTCCAAGGCAGGAATCAGGACAGTGTGCTGAGTCAGACTGACCTGTTTCTTTACCTAAGACATAAACAACACTATCTCAATAGTAGCCAGGTGTGAGCTGTCAGCTTTCACGATCAAAGAACTGAAGTTGTACACGTAACTGTTACAAACAGAAGGGATTGTTTTCAGGAAAAAAAAAAAAAGATGGATGGAAATCACAGTTGTATTTACTCTACATTATTATGTAACTTACATACACTTGATACAACACAAGTACTCTTATTTTAATAAATGAGGTGTTGCAAAATGTTTTCATTACAACATAATCCAAAACCACTTACACAACAAGGAAGTATCATATCTGGTATGAAAGGATGCTTCAAATTCTACCCTGAGGAAGCTAGAGACTGTAGAAATTACTTTCAAAAGATTGTAAAGATCTCTTGGCTTATATGAAGGATGTCTAAATTTTATTTTTAATCCTGCTGAGTAACTCAATCAGGCATTGAAAAATGAACCTTCCATCAATATATTTCTTTTCATCTCTATAACTATAGAGTTTATTAAAAAATTATAATCTGTATTATGCTGACATACAAGATTCAACCCTTTATTCATAATGGGTCTAAAATAAGTAGTTGAAATGGTTTAGAATCAGTGCTGGTTCCAGTTGCTCTCTCCTGGATACACAGTGATTCACTAGTTGGGGCACAGCACAGACCTTCAGCCAGGACATTACTTCACAGACTTCACAGAGATGATGGAAGCACAGAAACACAGACAACTAAACAAACACACCTGTCCAGGTTTGAGAAACGGGCCTGCTGTCACCTACAGGGCACGGCATTAGTAATAACCATGCAACCCACACATATATCAGCCCTCTTCCATTACAGGCTGGAGATCACTGGAGCAGGCCCCCGAGTGAAGAAGCCACTGAGAACCTAAAGAGCAGCACCGAGCAGCCAGGGCAGCCTTCCTTCAGTCCTGAAGTAAAGGCCTGTGCAAAACTCAGTCTAAACAGTCCTTCTACTGCACAAATAGTTGCTAGGGGATGCCAGATCTCAGTCAAATTAATGTTCTGAAATAGTAGCTTTTATATATAAGTATGTCTGGAAAGGGTTTCAAATTGCTGTTTCAAATTTTGTTCTAGATCTAGCTTTGTTTTCCAGTTAGGATTCTATTTTGTTTTCTGATTGAAACCACAGCAATTTGAAGCCACCAAGTTGTTAAATTAGACTGGATTTTAACTCTGACAGCTGTCATTTACCATTCCAGGTAAATGGGACTGGAGAGAAAAAACATCTATGACGGAGAAAGGGACCGGAGTTGTGCTGTAGGCCACATCAGAGATGCTGAGGGAGAAAACTGACCTTCCAGCTCAGTGTCCAGTAGCAGCAAGTTGGACATCATCAGGAAGGGTACTGAGAATCATTAAGGTGATTGATAAGGTGAATGTGAAGTGTCACTCATCAAATCCCGCAATATTAGAGCTCAGGGGGAGGCAGTCACCGAAACTAGCAGGGAATGGTATCACAGATAACGTTATCAAAGCAAATACTACAGGCAACAGGCAGAGGTGTGCTCCTTAATCCAGTGCTGCTGGAAGAGTATGAGGAGAACAGAGCACAGGAAGTGGCCAGGTTCACACAATGTCCCTAAACAGTATCTCCTTTCACTGCAGGAGACTGGCCCGGCACACTGGCCCAGACAGGCTGCTGCTCTAACCCAGGCAGGCATTTCTGTGCTATTCTGGATAAAGCTCCTCTGTTGAGCATCCCCTCCATGCAGGAAAATCCACTCTGCTGTGCCATACTGGGAATGTGAATGGTGCCTGTGCTGTAGCAGATGACTGGGAAACTGGTTAATGAGGGTGTATGGGGTTAGAAACACACATTTACACCATGACAGACACCAACAGAGCTGCTCAATCTGTGTGTCCACCCTCCAGCAGTAGCTTGAAACTCTAGGACTTAAAGGTTAGAAGAAAGTTACCTCTTCTCTGTGAGGCCTTGCAGTGTAGATAACAAAAGAGACTCTCGAAATATCTGGAGGCAGAACAGCTTGTGTTGAAGAGTCAGTAATTGTTACTACTGTCACAAGTACTTGGGAGGGTGTAACAACTGTTTAACTGCTTCAAAAGTGCTGCAGAGTGGAATAAAACATATTAATAGGAACTATTTTTGCCATGTTCTGCTTTCTCTTAATTGCTGCTTGTTTATGAACAGTGTTTCAGTGCTTCTTGTCAACCACTGTAGCAAGAGACAAACCACTTTTTTGGCTTCAGCTGAGAACAGAAGAGATCTGTGATGTGCTCTTTAGCTGAACTGAATGATTCAGTAAAAGAAAAAAAAATGCACAGGTAAGAAGCTGCTTCTTTGCTTTCATGTGTTTTCCATATTTTTGAAGGCACAACTTTTTGTTGATTAAGGAGTTTAACTTTTACCCTGCTTTCTCACCAGCCTCTGCTGATGAAGAATGAATAGGGAAAGTGTTGACCTTTCTCTCTATGTCCCAGTTAATAAATACAAATAACACTTTCTTGTATCTGTGCCCAGTTTGGATAAAACACAGTCTGATAGATACTGTATCCCAGATGTTACATCTGATAATTAGGCAGTTTTAAAATGTAACATAGCTGAATGTTATTAAAACCACTAAAATAAAATTAAACCTTCATCCCTGTCATATTTTCTATTCTGCAGGAAAACACAGGTTTTGCCTTGAAAAGGTCAGAGTAAAGAAGAAGCATGATGATGTAGAGGAAGGTAACTTTCAATTCTGTATTACAACTTTCAATTCAGCTTTCTCAAAGTATCAAATACTTTGCAATAAACTGCTCATGAGATGCTTGTCATAAGCAAAACAGCCAGTTGGTGAGCTCTGTTGCTTTTGTGTATTCTAACACACTTCCAGCATGATCCAGAAAATCCAGGCAAGGGGTAATATATGCGATTACATGACTTGTTATCTTAAATGGTTTCATATGTGGTATTTGCTCCGGTTATTTGACATGACTCAAGTTGACCTCATTGTTTGTATGCTTGAAAGGGAACAATTATGCAACTACTAAATGGTATGGAAGACAGCAGTGCCATATGAGACAGGAAAGAAAATAGGAATGCGATGTCTACTAAGCTGTCAAAACGTCTGACACCAACATAATAAGTTTATTTTCTTTGTATGGTCCCATAGTACAGAGTAATGAAAAAGCTAACATTCATGCTGTAAATCTGAATTAATCATGACAACTTGTAGCTCTTATTGTCATTTGGAACCTACAATTTTTGTGTTTCTCTGTATATTTTAAGACAAGTTATGTATTTGCCAGAAAAACAACAGAGAGAATTACTAAAGGAGACAACAGTGGCACTAAAAATAGCATTTTATGACAATGCTGTCAAATGATAGCATACATAAAATGATGCACATGTATCTTTAGCTACAAATTCTTTGTGTATACTTAATGTGAGTTTGGCAACATCTTACGGAGGATGTTGAAGCAAGTACATCTTTAGTTTTATCAGTGGTTTATAAAAAACACTGATGAAATAACATAGCATTAGTTAAAATTGGACAAGATGCAAACACTATAACTTTCTTGTTAGCACTGACCTACTTCTCGCAAAGCATTTGTATTAATAAGTAAGAAAATGAAGGATGGAAGAGTCCTGGAAAAATCACTGGTATCTATTTAATCTGATTTTAAAGTTCTTTATTTCAGTTTTCCTGGCAGCTATTTCATGTTTTTGTAAGGGAAAGCATGTAACATCTTACGAAACTGCAAGGCATCCTCTGAAAACTATTCTGCTCGATTTCGAACCACCTTGAAACCTTTACAAAGGTTACAGAACAAGGACATCCTATTGTTCTGCAGCCTCTGGCTCCAGTCTCCTCTTATCCAGCATCAGTAGCCAGTGAGTGACTGACTGGCCAGCACCCAGCTGAACCAGAACAGCTGGCAGCGTGCTGGGGCTCCAAGGTGAGCGCTTCCTGCTGTCTCCATAACGAACCAGCTTAACAAGCATTGCCACAGACTGCTGCAGGTACCTCCAGACAGTGTTAAACCATGCCATGATTAAAGAATTTTCTGAGCATTTGGCACTGATCCCAGTGTCCTGACAAAAGCCCACACCTGAGGAATTTCACACTGTATTCCCCAGTTCTTCCTTCTCTTTCTATGTTTTCTCTTCCCTGTTCTACAGGTCTCTGGGGATGGTATGCATGCTCAAGAAAGTGCTCCAGTGAAACACTGGAGAAAGGAAACTTCAGAAAAAATAGTAAAGTCTTTGACTTTCACACAGTCTTGGCCATCAATGTGTGCAGGTTTGCTACACAGCACAAAAAGCTTTCCTTGTCCTAGTGGTAGAATCATCGATGCACATGTTGAAGACAAGAGCCTAGAGAAGATGTGTGCTGGTTTGGAGCTGACTGAGGTAACTTTCTGCACAGTGGCTGTGTTTTGGCTTTGTGCTGAACACAAAGTTGGTAATATAGAGATATTTTTGTTAGTGCTGAGCAGGGCTTGCACAGAGCCAAGGCCTTCTCTGCTTTTCGTACAACCACGCTGGTGAGGGAGTTGTGGGTGTGCAAGAAGTTGGCAAGGGACACAGCCCTGGACAGCTGACCCCAACTGACCAAAGGATATTCCATGTTGTTTGGCATCATGCTCAGTAAATAAAGTGGGGGAAGAAGAAGGAAGAGGGGAGACATTTGGAGTGATGGCGTTTGCCTCTCCAAATCCCCGTTACTGTGAGGGGGCCCTGCTCTCCTGGAGATGGCTGAACACCTGCTTGCCCACAGGATTAAGGTGGATTAATTCCTTGTTTTGCTTTGCTTGTGTGCATGGCTTTTGCTTTCCCTATTAAACTGTCTTTATTTCAAGCCCATGAGTTTTCCAGCTTTTCCCCTCCTGATTCTCTCCCTGTTCCCACAGGAGAGTGAGTGAGTGGCTGCTTAGAGCTTGGTGGCTGGCTGGGGTGAAACCATGACAATATGACAAAGCGTTCTTTTAGAACATGGAGGCCACTGCTGCCAGCTCTGAGGGAGGCAGACACTGGTGCCTAAGGATTTATTACAATTTTCCCCAGATGATCTTGCCTCCAGTTACTGGTTTCTTTCAATATATGAGTGGGAAGATCAGTTTTAATTAGCTTGACTTTAAAGCTGACCGAAGCAAATACCAATTACTGTCAGTCGACAGGGTGATTACAGCTACCTCAGACACATTGCAACAAAGGAGTGGTTGCTTTATTTATGTGTTAGAAGTGGATGGCAAAGGAAAGCAAACATCCTGATTTAGCTCACAGCCTTGGAATCAAGAGGAGGAGAAAAATATTTTTGCTTACTGTGACACATTTAATGTTTTGTTCTGGATTTCCTGGGACTTCTCACATATTTTTGGGACACAGAAACAAGAGATAAAAGTAAATATATCAGAAACCCTCAGAGCAGAGGGCTTTTGTCTTGTTTGTAGCACTCATTAGCCCAGGTGTTCCCTCCTAAGTTCACTGCTATGGCATTCCTTGTTGTAGATTTCAGAATGATTACCCCAAGCAGAACGCCTTGCTAAGGCAATGGATTCTCTGCATGTGTCTAGGTCATTCTGACCTACCCCCCTTCCTGTAACATTGTCAGACAACTGGCTCACTGCCAGAGTGCTCAACAAATTTAAAATGCCATTAGAAAGATTATGGTCTGTATTCAGTACAGATTTTCTGCAACTCCAACTGTTGTGAAAATGTCTGGAATATTTAAATATTGCTTGTCCTGGGCAGAGATAGAGCGGGATTTTTGGTTTTGTTGACTCCTGTCTGAAAAGCTCCTCCATTCTTTGAGTTATTTTTATCCATGTCTAACTTGGAAGAGTTTTGAAACAGCATTTAGCTAAAAAGGGAAGCTGACATAAAAGTGTGTGCCAACTTTCCAAATGCTAAATTACAATTACTTTCCTGCCTCACTGCCACCTATGAAGAATGTGGCTACACAGATAACCTAGGGATTGAGATACCAATCTTCAACACCACTGCACTTGATGAAATATTTCAGGAACTACAGAATCAGAAAGATGAGCTGATATGATGGCACAGTCTGTGAGCTTCTGGGGACACCTCCGTCCCTGAATTGTTACATTTTTAGCAAAACCTTACTCTTACAGGGCTTGGTGACATTGTTTCTTGTTTCTTGTATTCCTTTGTTGTGTACACTTCACAGAACAAGAAGACAGGTTCCTTGTGCAATAAAAGCTGTCCAGAAAAATAAATTCAAGTAATAACACACACTATGGACAACAATGCCTAAACCAAAAGATCTAAGTAGTTGGGAAATTACATATGTGACTAAGGACATCTTTTATTGATAACAAGAATTAAATAAATGCCTCTAAGAAGTGATAAAATATATAGAATCCCAGCATACCACAATATTTAGTATCAGACATATTTAGGTGTGGACTTCTCTGTAAGTTTGTGGAATGTTCAGCTAGAGGCATAAAAGTCCATCTTCATTTGTTTACTATCTAAGAATAGTATCTGTGACCCTAAATGGATTCCCAAAGTACATAGTTGCTCTGCACTGACCTTTGAAAATTCCAAATGAAATCTGCATGTGTATGGCAGTGTCAAGATGTTACTGTTTGGCTTTGGAAAAAGCTGATTGGAAATTTAAGAAAATGGAAAATGCATCAAGTTTGAATCTATTGTGTTAAGCTTACAGGACTATCTGGTTTTATTTTTTGGTTAGATTCCCCTCTATATACAATTCTTTGAGAAGTTGTATATACGCATGGTTAAATAGGTTGGGCAGTGCATGCAGACATCACCTTGCTTTGGCAGAAGACTTTAAAATTCAAAAACACAAACTGGTAAGAGAGTTCATAAAGACTCTTTCCTATTATAATAGAGAGTATTATATTTAAAAGGCATAGGCTTGTGGTTTACATTGGTGAACTCAACACAAATAACAAAATCCCCCCAGAGTGCAGTTCTTCTCCAGAAAAGTGCCACCTTCTGCCCCACATTTCTCTTTCTCTCTATCAGATGCCATTGGATGGATCTCTGTCTGTCTTTTTGGTTACTAGAAGGCACTGAAAAGAATACAGACAATAAAGAGAAAGACTTCCTGGTCTCCCAGAAATATCAAGGCACAATTTAGCCTGGATCGGCTGTGTCAAGGAAGATGCATATTCTTTATCTTGAGAGCTGTAATCTCTGCTCCCCTTGTCACTGACCACTGGAAAAAGCCCATGGCTGGTACTCCTTCTTCAGGCAGCACCAGAGTTTGTCTCATTGCATTTTGCCAAGATGGACATTTTTATTGAAGCAGTAAAGAGAAATGTCTATTGCCTGCAAGCACATTTCAGTGATGTTTTCAAACACTGATGCAAAAAAGCATCAGGGAAGATGTAAGTTTTCAGGGGCTGCCAGGCAGGACAAACCATACACTGCCTGTGGCTCTGGTGACACATTCATGTTCTGCTTCTGAAAGCTCTGCAGGAACTGAGAAGCCAGTTTTTCCTGGCAGAGAGCAGTTAACCTTTGGAATTCTGACTTGAACATTACAGCAGAGGCTTTGGTGAATACAGCACTTTGAGGTGATCTCTGTGAACACAGACACAGTTCAGTTGGTTACCTGTCTTTAACACCAACACTGACAGACTCTTCTTGGCCTTATCCTGGATGTCCCCTCTGGGCTCCTGAAGCAGCAGCTGAGCTCTCTGTGACCTTACTCTAGGACAGAGTTCCAGATATGCAGCCTTCCCCACGTTGGTGTTTCTGGCAAGGAGACTGTTACTCTTGCAAGAGTGGAAATGGGAAAACCTGCATTTCTCCAAAATCTGTATACCCAGGAGTCAAGACAATTCTTGTAACAGACTGCCAGCTGGACCAAGAATAATGAACTACCAAGGTTTAAACAGTGGTCTGCTCTGGCTATTATTGATGTAAAAAGATACTTTTACTCTCCTCCCCTCCAGTTCTCCTCCCACTCTTTTAATTTTTTGGTTCTCTTTCTTGGACTTCTGCAGATTAAAATCAGAAAACAAACAGCATCCCTTCCCCCACTCCAGAGGCACACATTTTCCTGCTTTTCTTAGCTGATTGCTCCTTTCATACTCCGAGGGTATCCTTGGGATATCTCCCAGGGCAGGCTCTGCAGAAGGCCCAGCACCAAGCAGCATGGCTGTGTAGTGCCTACCAACACTGACATGACCTTGAGTGGCTTAATTTTATAATTGCTGTCTCTTACATAGTATGGGAACTCAAACCAATCTCCAAGTCTTATAACCACATCCCAACCTCCTGAAAGGATCAGGTGCTTTCACTGGTCTCAATCCCCTTTCTGAAGGTTTCAATGTACAGAGCCCATGCTCTTTGTTTTCCATTCATGCAATTACAGGAAATCCCAGAGAGCAGAACAAGAGATTTCATTGTTTTCCAAAACTGGTAACACCTTGATAGCTAATTTGGTTTAGGGAAAAAATAACTAAAAAAACCCCAAAGAAACACCCTCTTCACCCATTTCACCACTGTGGTAGAGATCCATGATTCATATTCTCAAATTCTTTCTAGGAGTGTGAAATCAGAGACCACTTGCCACAAACATCTTCTGACTAACATCAACAAGGGATCACAGTGTTCTAAGGGAGTTGATCTCCTTCTGTAACTGATTAGATTCAGAATTAATTAATTTCTGGATTATACCAGAGATTTAGAGACCTTAGCACTGTTTCAAACCCTGGAACCAAGATGCTTGAAATCATGTAGTTCATAAGTATTAGAGAAGCATGTTCTGGTAGCTCCTCCAAATTTTGACCAACAACTGAATAGCCTGGCAAATGTCATTCAGTCCTTCAAACACAGAGGAAAAACACAGAATTTGGACAAGATTGCACTTCTATTTCTTGGCCTTATCACAATCTTTACAGGTATAAAAATGCATCCAACCAAAATAAAATCCATCACAACATTTCCAAAAAATCTATCAGATAGTGCAGGAATTTGGCCTTGTCTGGCAGCCAGATGCCCACCAAGTTGCTCTATTGCTCATCTCCTCATCACGACACAGGAGGAGAAAATAAGACAGGACAGAACTTGTGGATAAAGGTAAATGCAACTTAATAAAGCAAAACCAAAGGTTGTGTGCAAAGGAAAATCAAAAGTTTTATTCTCTACTTCCCAACAGCAGGCTGTGCCCAGACACTTCCTGGAAAGCAGGGATTCATTACATGGAGCAGGGGGCAGATTTTTAACTGATGGTGGCCTCCAGCTGCCTGTCTATGATTGTCCTTTGCTCTTTCCCACAACAGCAAAATGGAATAAACCATCCATCCATCCATCGATCCACCGATCCATCCATCCATCCACCCATCCATCCATCCCTCCATCCACCCATCCCTCCATCCACCCATCCACCCATCCATCCATCCATCCATCCATCCATCCATCCATCCATCCATCCATCCATCCATCCATCCATCCCTCCATCCATCCATCCATCCATCCCTGCAAGCGTTCAAGGCTAGGCTGGGTGGAGCTCTGAGCAACCTGGTCTAATGAAAAGTGTCCCTGCCCATGGTGATCCAGATGATGTTTAAGGTACCTTCTCAACTTAAGTCATTCTATGATTCTGTGGTTTCTCAACTGTTCTTCTATAAAAGGACTGATTCTGTGTTATGGAATGTGGTGATTTGGGACCAGTTTTTCAGGCAGTTCAACTGTCCCTACAGCAGATGTGAAAATCTTTGGAAGAAGCAAGTCACAGATATTGGGAAGGCCTCTCCTTGCAAGCTGAATTCCACTATGTCACTATTGGTGTTATCAGCTGTCCTAGTTTCCATGCAAGAAATTAACAACTTATTGTTTATGAATCTGAACAGAGAATTTAATTCCTCTAAAGACTTGGGACATGAATAATACCTCCCTGTGACAGACCAATGATGACAGTCATTTACAACACACATTGGCATTTAAAAATCAGTGGAAAAATGAACTTATGCTGTTCAATTGCTAAGTAAATTGAAATACATTACCAGATCATTCTCATCTAAAACGTAAGAGAAACTGCACTATTGCAATTCTGCTTGCAACAGAAGGGCCATGATTATAGACCTTAAAGGACAGCAAATTAATTTACAGACAAACCATCAATACAGCAAATATATGTTGGTTCTTAACAGCTTTTTCATGATTAACAGTCAGGATGTAAATTAGAACTCATGTCTCCCACTGCCCATCCTCAAGTCCTAAGCAAAATAATTATCTTACTGATTAGTTACTTAATAAACAAGGTTTTGGATCAAATGTTAATCCAAATTTAGAATCACATGGCTTATTTGGAAATATGGAGAGAACTGGGAGTCCGACTGATGCCACATGCATATTGGGAAGAACCTAACATATTTAGGTTAGAGAATTTTGACTAATTTAAATTTTAAATTTTAATTTAAACTGCGAAGTTCATAGAATATTGAGACCAAGGTAAAGGAATATTGGAAGGAAGCCTTTCCCTTTCTCAAGAAGGATGGGTTAGAGAACACCTGGGCCCTGATGGGATGCATCCACGAGTGCTGAGAGCTGGCAGACCTCATGGCGAGGTCACTCATGATCATCTTTGAAAAGTCCTGATGATCAGGAGAGGCATCTGAGGACTGGAAGAAATGTAACCCCAGTCTTCAAAAAGGGCAAGAAGGAGGACCCAGGGAACTACCAGCCAGTCATCCTCACCCGAATCCCTGGAAAGAAGATGAAGCACGTCATTCTGGAGGCCATCTCTGTCCACAGGGAAGATAAGAAGGAGGAATCAGGTGGATTCACTATGGGTAAATCATGCTTGACCAACCTGATTGCCTTCTATAATGAAATAACTGCCTGGCGGCATGAGGGGAGAGCAGTGAAGATTTTATCTGCCTTGACTTCAGCAAGGCTTTTGACACTGTCTCTCACAACATCCTCATAGCCAAACTCAGCAAGTGGGGACTGGATGAGTATATAGCGAGGTGGATTTAGAACTGGTGTGTTCTCTGCAAGTTATGGAAGAATGGTTTTTAAGTATTTCATTAAATAAATTATTTACCAGTAAAGAAACTGGGACAATTCTAAATGCTTTCAAAAGTTAAGCAGCTAAAATATTTTACCATAGGAACCACATAACTTATATCTAATATTCAGAAATTCATTATCATTTCCTCAGTAAAACACATCATTCCCAATAATTTTGTATTAATTAAATGTACTATTAATTTTCATAATAATAAAGTACATAATTGGAGGTAAATGGTAATTGTAAATTGTGTTCTCCAGCATTTTGTTGAAGGTGGACTATTTTACAAGGTTTCCTTTTTCACGGGTTAAGTAATTTTTCTCGACAACTGGGGCATACCTATAAATTACTGTCACTGTTTGTGGCAGCAGATAAGCACCAGTAAACTCAATTTAGAGGCTATCTCCAGCCTCTAGATCTTTTTTTTGGTTCACCCACACCTCTGAATTCCTGTCAGCATCAACTTAGGAATTCCCCCCTTTAAGTGATGTTACATTCTGGGTGATCTTTGCTGCTCTCCTGGCAGTTTTGTCATCCCCTGCAGCTCATTCCCTTTCCCTTTGTTCCAGAATCACTATCCAGGTCTACCCTTTTCTTGCTGAGTGAAGCTTGCAAGCACCCTCCACCACACTGTGACAACTAAATCCACTTAGGATTTAGTCATGAGCCAGATACATCCCACAACATGCAGCTCCATTATTGCTTCATGCATCAGACATGTCCCCCCTTGAACTGCAAGAGCAGGAGTCTTAATTGAGTCAATTTTAACTTGGAATTTTCTCTCTAATCTAATTTCAAAAGGTTGCATTAAAAAAAAAGAAAAGATATGATTGCTGTTACATAATGCTGCAAGTTTGTTTCCCTCCCCTAAACAGCCTTTTAATTTTATTGGAATTAATTGCATAAAGCAAACTGGATTTAGCTCAAGTTCCTCATGTTCTTTCTGTGGATTTTTAGCTTTAGATTAGATAACTTGTGATTTTTGTCCAGTGAGTATGAATATGAAAGATGACAAGCATGTGTTACTGAAGACACTTCAGCAATGTCAGTGAGAAGGCAGGTAAGTGTTGAGTTGAACTGGAAGAACTTACTGTGAGGTGGTGGGCTGAGGAATTGTTTCCCACAGGATGGAGCAGAGCTCTGCTCCTGGGATTTCTAAAAGTAATTTCAGTGCAGGAGCATGAGATTGAATGGGTCTCAGTAGTTAGGAGAACACAATAAACACTTTTTGGAGCAAAGTTCTAACATATTATATTCTTTATATCAAATGATATTTGCTGCCTTAGTGTCACACTAATTAATTTCATTTAATAACAAATAAAATGATCCATGTTGCTTTGTTTGTTTTGACATAGTCCTGTAATTGATCTGTTTGCTAAAATGGTGTTGTGTTCAGGTATCAGTGAGATGTAAACTCCCCCTCTCATGATGTGGTTTGTGTTACAAAGAAAATTAATTTTTGGGGAACAAGACAACCCTGCCTATTCTATTTTTACAGGCCTACTCTATTTTTATTTTTCATTGCTCTTTTTTTTTTTTTGGTGATGTGTTCTCATCTACAATAGATACTTATCTGGATTTGGACCTACATTCGGCATTCATGGACCTCATTCCCTTTATATTTTCTATTGAGATCAATATTCTGATGTGACTTGTGGAGCTACAGGGGTATGAAAGCAGTTTGATAGAGGTGTCTCACAGGAGCTGAAGGAAGGAAAAAGCCCAAATCTCATCAAAACCCTATGAGAGCTAAGCCCCAGCCTTTGGTCCTGCTGTTCTTAATTTTTTGTGTTTTATTCCTTCCAAAAGGAATGTGTGGCCCCCTGGCAAAAGGGAAGCAGACAGATTCAGAGATGACCCCTGCCTCAGAAAGTGATGATTACTGGAATTTGGGAAGATATGCAGAGAAAGGGTGACTCAACACCTGCCTTGTCCTTGTGCACTTTGCATAAGCACCCATTAGTTTCGCTTTAGTCCCTGTGACTTTATAATTATGTTGTTCAGTGCTCATGAGCCATGCTCACCAGTTTTTATGCTAGAACACTTTAATATTAATCTAAACCCAGAGTATAAATCCATAAACAAAGTAAAATTCACAATCACTTTCATTTGCAGAGCTATTCATTGGAGAACATAAACCAATGCAAAACCCTTATGCAGGACCTTCCCAAAGAGATTTTGGAGGACAAAGGCAGAAAAAAACCCAAACCCAAGCATATAGAACAGGTAAAACCTTGCAAATATAGCACATGGATCCACACAGACCTTGGGAATGTATTTTGTGCAGAATCCCTGTACCTGTGCACAGCACAGGGCCCTATGACCTCATTTTTGGAAGCCTGTATATGAGGCGTGTGATTTCCTCAGCAAATAACAACTGAGCTGCTATTTTTAAGAGAGATTTTCCCTATCCTGAGGATGCCTCTGGAGAATCTCAGCACTGGGCTCATCAGCGTTTTTGCAGGGCTGGTGGAGGCTGCAGTGCTCTCCTGCAGAACTGGGGTGATTAGTGGAAGGAATCACTGCTTCCGTTGGGCAAAAGAGATACCTAAGAGATATCTAAGTCTTGTGTTCTACCCCCTCTGAGACCATCTTTTTCCTCTACCATCCCTTCCAAATTATTATTTTTCTCTTCAAGGACTGAATCATGGCGCCCTGCCTGTGTCCTTGTTAAGATCTCAGCTAGAAAAATGCTTTTGCTTAAGAAAATAACATCATGGGAAAGGCCATGGCAACACAAACACTTGTTTTGCCAGAACACATTTATACTGGATGGGTGGATAGTTCAGATGGCCATGAACACTTAATAAAGATCATTTTTCTAGTAATTCCCCAAGGCACTTCCTTCAAAAAAACTATTATAGAGAGACAGGCATTTCAGTGGAAACTGCCAGACTTAAAACAAATACGATTATCCTCTTTTCATAATTTTTCCTGTCACCTTAGCAATCTAGGAAGGGCAATTTCTAGTCTAAATAAATTGGATTGTATTATGCCTTTTCAAATCTTCAGTATTTTCTTTTATTTTTGCATCCAAAATCCTAGTAACAGCCTGTAACACATTTACATTCCTGCATTCTTGCCTCTATTTTGTTGGGTACACAGTATTCCTTTTCTTTTTTTTTTTTTTTATTTCCCCTCCTCTCTCTCCCTCTGGTAATATGACCATGCTGCATTTTTCCAGATTTGGAAAAACAGGAATGTTTTCAGCCTTCAAGTTAGTGTTTAAAGAACAAGAACTAAAAAGGCACCTCTGGCCTTCAGGCATGATTTTACAACATTAAACTACATGCAGAAAGAAGCAATATGAAATCTAGGATGAGGAAGTCAAAACTGTCTAAGAAATTTCACAGACTGTGAGAATTTAAGGGCAGGATGAAACAACAGCTCTCTGAGTTTGACTCCTGTTTGTGAAGGTGATTACTTTTTACCCATTTATTACTATGCTGAGATCCACAGCTCTGTTCAGCTGAAGCATTGCTTCCAGAAAAGTACACTTCTTTGAAGTGAGAACATCAAGAGGTAGAAAACCAGCACCTTCCTTGACACCTATTAATCACACACACTGTTAATACCACACAAGCTTCTCTTTTGAATTTCCTGCTTTCCCCCTACTGCCCTCTGTTCTCATTTTTCCCTCTTTCCACAATATTAGAGAGTCCTTATGTTGTGATAACTTCACACAAAGGAATTATTTGTGGAACAATCTACTCACCCTTGGTGCACAGATCTGTTCAAACTGCACCAGGGTGTGCCCTCCAGACTGCTGTGCTGGATTTCATGCCCCTTGTACCACCTTTACTGCTCTGCCTTTGCATAACCCAAGAAATACAGTGTGTATTTTCCTGACACATCCTAAATCCCTTGTTACAAGTAGATACCACATTGTCTGGAGCTACCTAGAACCCTGCTCTGAAAGCTCCAGGCAGAGGGTCTCCTGTATAGTCCACTTGCTCAGGTCTCACTTCCTGTAGCTAATTCAGACTTCCTGTCTCATGTTTCCTGTTTTTTGAGGTTTTGTTCTCCTGAAGAAACATTTGGAGTAAAACATTAATCTAACTTCCTTGTCTAATTACTTAGTCAAACTAAGATTTGAAATAAAAGACTCCCTTTCATTCCTAATCTCAGACAGAAAGGCTTTCCTAGCAGATGTGGATACACATTCATGCACAGGTATTAAAAACAGAGAAAAAAATCTATTACATAAATAACATTCCCTCAAATATCACAACTATTATTATAATTTTTTGATCAAGGTAACCTTTTATCAGGTCCCGAATTATGAAAATAAAAGAAGCAATGCTTCTTTAGTTTCTGATCCTGCAGGATTAAAGACTGAAAAACCTGTCTGTGAATGGTGTGAGAAGCTGACAGGCTGGGGCTCACCACCCCAGACAGTATCTCAGGGCAGGTCTGAGAGAGGAGGTTCTGCCCTCGTTGGCTCCTGTTGCCCAGCAGATGTCCTTGTCGTTTCCCCTTCTCCACAGCTCCTGCCACACGTCTGGAAACAACACACTTTTCCTTCAATCTGTCACAGTATTTAAGTCTGCTTAGAGGACAGAAGTGTCTGCCACAGGGAGGGAACAAACAGCAAATTGCTCTGTCCAGTTCAAAACAGATCCAAAACCCCAGTTCTTTTAAAAGATCCTCAGAATGAAATGTCAGAGTTGGGCTGTGACATATTGGGAGTAAGCGAAACAAGCAGTGAAAAGGCTGGCAGAACAAACACGGGAATGCAGTGGGGAAACACTCCCTTGGCATTGGGGATGTGAAAAGTCATTCTGCAGAGAAGGGCAGATTCCAGGATTAATGACTGCTTGTCTGAACCTAGGAATATGTGATGCACTTAAACCATCAAGCTGCACCCTGATACCAGTGCGTACAGGCATTAATACCTAGAGGATATCCTATCCTTTTGTACTACTGTAGCTCACTCAGGCTTACAACCACCATCATTTATCAGCTGAGGAAACATTCCCATCTTGACTTTCAATGTTAATTTTGCATTTTGATTTTCTTCTTTACAGTTTTCCTTTTGTTGCTATTCATTCCCTTTCCTTTGGAGTTTTCCTTCCTCTAATAATTCCTCATTCTTCTCATACTTAATTCTAATTGCCTCCAATCAAAGTTTTGCTGAGCATTCCAAGTCATGCCATTAGATTTTAGGGTTAACTGTTCAAAGACAACTAATGTCATTCACAATGTTATTTCAAGTTGCCTATTTTAGACCCCTGAAGAAAATGCTGCAAAAGTTTACAATGAGTTCATGTTTAGAATATTGCAATGTTTTTTCTTCTCTCCAGGGAAGGTGATGGGTGTAACCACTGTAGCATAAGCTATTCCACAATACTTGCTCTTAAATAACTAGTTGCAGCTTTTAGAAAAGCTCAGAAATAGTTTATGCCACAAGAGCTGTATCAGTCGATTTCCTTGTGTAGACAGAGGCTTTGTAAACAGGACAGGACCTGCTTTAATGTAACCTTTAAGTCTGGAGAAACTGGATATATCATGGGTTTGTGCACTACATCAGCTGGGGAAAATGGAAACACTCCACTGATTCAGACAGGTCTTTTCTAGTCTCTTTTTTATGAACCACACTGTTGGCTCTCCTCTGTCCCTAACTGTTCTATTACAAACTTTCTGGCCTCCAGCTCTTTGTTCTAACGATTAAACAAGACTAACATTTTTCTGAGGTCACAGTGATAATATGATAGTCCCTTTGAAGGGATTCAGTAAGTACAATACAGCACTAGTGCACTGTGGTATTATCAGAACCTCAATTTTGACTTTTGGCAATATTATCACTGAAGAAACTTTGGTTTTAAAAACTTAAACAAATAGTGGGCAGAAGAACCACCAATAATAACCAAAACAGGTTTGTAAGATTCAGTTTACTTTCCTGAGCACACTGGGCAACCTCTAAAAGGAGTCCAGCTATTAAGTGCTTCTTAGAATCATGCCCCTCCTGTCTAAGATGGCCATCCAGAAGTAGCTTCCAAAAGAACTACGATAACTCTGACTCACTCTGACATTCCTGGTAAGCAACTGATTTTCAGTAGTTACTGCTGGCCATGTGGGATTGGCTCCAGCATTCTTAGGCACCTATGTAGAGATCAAAATAAACCATTTTTTTGGACAGCATTTGCTTCCTCTTATGGACTATAAAGAATCTTAGAACACCAGCTTGAATTTAGCCATTATCTTTCAAACATCCAAAGCTAGGTCAGGTCAGCTCCCATGCCCAAAGCCTGCCCTACCTTTGAATTACACATATATTAGATTGCTAAATGGACATTAGGATTTAAATTAATCACTGCATGATGTCTAGGAAATCCATAGGACTAGACCAGACTTGGACAAGAAAAAAAAAAGAAAAAAGAAGAAGAAAAGAAAAAAAGAAGAATGATTATGGGATGCTGATTTCTGTCATGGACCCAAGAAGAGGTGGTTTGTCTCAGAAACATCAGTGGGTCCTCCTGGTGTGACACCTTCTGTACTCTGTCCTACATCTGCCATGCCTGAAGAAGCTGTTAGGTTGGCTCAGTCTCTCCTTTGACCCCAGTTTTTTCTCCATAGGGCAGCAAAATTCTCTTGTGCCTTTTTGTTGAGTTGTTGATCTGCATTCACCTTCCCAGGTTACATTAGGAGAATAAAGCCAGTCCAATAATTTGAACAATAACTATAAAAATCATGTTTCTTTGTCACTAGAAGTTATCCACAGATGCAGAAAATGACAATGTGAACATGTAATGGGAGAAAGGACTGTGGATGAAAAATGCTGAGCAATTATATCTGAGTCCAGCACGAAAAATTATGAGGAAAAAACATCAATGTAAATTGTGTGCATGTCTTGTGTGCATGCCTGCAAGCTGATTGCTGAGTTCTGCACCCGGGCAGATAACAGCCAGAAAAGCTTGCTGCAGGATTTTGAGGGGAAAAGTATGAAACATGCAATATGGCCTCTTCCCAGCCTTCTAACCAACTCCAGAGCACTGCATCAGGTTTGATATGCCAGCCTGTCAGAAAGACAGCTCACAGAAGGAAGGTCAAGCTACAGAGAAAAACTGATTAAATGTATGCCCTGAAGCAGCAGGCAAGGGAGCAGCACAGGTATTGGAGGGATCTAAATGCCAAGCAGAAATGAAAATACATAACTGGAAATGATGATATATGAAAGTAGCTGAGGATAAATATACGAAAACCTTTTGTCTAGACTTGGGTGTCTCTAGTGAAGTAATAGAAATCTCCACATACAATTTAACACTGTCAATTCTGGCAGCCATAACTGTACATTTTTTAAGAATCAAGAACTGTCAGGAATTAATATAAAACACTAAGAGCTGTTTTCCCTCTCTAACTGTTGAGTCAATATCTAGGTGTTGCTCTTGCACGCAATGTCCAAACCCCATGGAACTGTAAATTTTAAACACTAGGTGGCTCCATTGGCTTTTTAAATGCAGCATTTCCCAAACTAGCACGAAAAAATAAATACCATTGACAGTCATAGATACTACTAAAAAAAAAAAATTTAAAAAATTGTCTTCAGCCTTTGACCAACTTATAGCCTGTGCAAGGGGCAAAAAGGCTTTCAGTTTCTCCACTGTATTATACTGAATTTTCACAGTTACCTGTGTCCACAGGATGCCTGTGCAGTGCCTACGGATGGAAAGCAAAGGCTGTGGATTCTGACCCCTTGCATGGAGAAAATTGGCAAAAGTGGTTTAAGCTGTTGATATGCTCTTCTGACCTTCTGCACCCATCTGTGTCACACTGGCAGAAGGAAAAGTCATGGAAGCACCCACTCCTTCCTACTGCACTGCAAAATGCTGAAAAGTTATCTTGAGGGATTATCCCTGAACAGATTCAGCACATTATGAACTGTTAAAGCACATCCGGAAAAGCAAAGAGATAGAATATATGTGCAGTTTACTCTTGATCTTTTAGCAAATATCCAGTTTCAGTACAGATTATTAAATGAATGCTTGCATACAGTAAATTTACCTTTCCCCATTGTTTTGGGGTACCACATATAAGTTAAAAATTTATACTTCATTCATATGAGTTTTGAAGAAAAGCTAAACTGATCTGAAAAAACAAAGTGGAAGAAACACCAACGTGATTGTTTATTTTTAAATTATCTACTCATTTAAGTTCTAGATTCCTCTGATATTTCTGTTTCATAAACAAAAGGTTGTTGAATCTTAGAAATTAAATATTAGGGAAGGCAGGCTTTGAATTCAACACCTCTTCTTTTCTTCCACTTCGGTCTAGCTCTGAGAAGCCTGGCTGTGTCCCTACTATCAGCTTATTCTACAGGAGATGACAGGAATAAGCCACTCAAACACTGACTAATTTAGCAGGTCACCTTCCTTTTCACTCCTTCTGCCATCTGCTCTTGCCTTTACTGGCTACCTGAGTCTCAAAGGGATTTGTTCACGTTGGAGCTGCTCCCTGTGGAAATCTCTTCTTTTCCACTACATGATCCAGCAAAGAGTGTATTACACACAGAGATCCTCCCCACAGATCCTAGGCTTTAGGAACATATGAAAAAGGAAAGGGTTGTGAAGGTGTATGGTCAAAAATGTCCAAGTAGAGAACCAGAACAAAGCCCCGAGCAGAGCACTTCTTTACACCACTCCTTCAACGTGTCCATGGAATTCAAGGCCTTTCCATGGAGAAAAAAAGCTAAGAAAAAAGGGGGGAAAAAATCTCCCAAACCAACATAAAATGAACCAACCAACAAAACTCCAAACAAACCACCCACCCCAACTTATCAGGGTCACTAAATCTAACAGGAAAGGCATGTAAAGTTGCAGGATCAGAAAATAGTATGGAGGGAATTGAGTAAGACATCAAGCACATAAGCCCTGACAGCATCTACTGCTCCATGGAAGTATTCCACGAGTACACCACCTGCCGATGCTCTCCCTGCACATGAGGGGACAAGCAAACAGCAACAGGACCCACCACATCCGTGATCTACCTTAGTATCTGCTAAAGACAGAGTTCTGAGCTATGGGGCTCTTTTTTCTAGCCTTGTTGGCACGTAAGTGACTTGGAAATCTGCCTTTGGACACAGGCATTGGAATCAGGTCCTTCATTTGTGGCAGCGGCTGAAACACAGAGCTCGAGGTACACAGAACTTTGTAATTGCCTTTTGTCCACATTGGATCAACTTCACTCCACGCAATAACTGGGAATTAGTAAAGTCTTTCCTAGACCCAGAAAAGGACACAAATATGACTTAGGTATGTGTGCTATTTGTTTTAATGGAAGAGAACGTCCTGCAGGTTAAGGAAGAGGCGGCATTTTCACGAAACGCCAGTGGAAGGAGCCACCGCAGCAAACAGGTCACGGTGGAAGCAGAGAGAGAGAGAGAGATGCCCCGACACCGCCAGCACCCTCTTTTCCCTCCGTTAATATATAGGCAGCGCCGGCACGAACAGGAAAGGCTCCGACAGGGGCGGGCGGTTACGTAAGGGGAAATCTGCATTCCTTGCGTAACTGGGCTCTTTACATAACCCCGGCCCCGGCCCCGGAGCGGGGAGGGTGGCAGCGGCGGAGCGGAGCGGAGCGGAGCGCAGGGCGCACCCGGCACTGCCCGCCCCGCCGACCGCCCCGCCAGAAAGGGAAACGCGCTGTTCCTGCCTAAAGGAAAAGAAATAAAAAAGATGGGAGATGTCACAGGCTGCAGATTCCCATAGCTGATACTTTAGGTGGGCTTTATGGAAAAAAGACAGGAGTTTTTACGTAGTTTTTCATATAGAATCATGGAATCATCAAGTTTGGAAGAGACCATCAGGATCATGCAGTCCCCCACCAAGCCTGCACTGCCCCTGTAATCCCTAAGCTGCCAACCCACATCACCCAGATCCAGACGCACCTTGAACACCTCCAGGACGGGGACTCCGCCACCTCCCTGGGCAGCCCATTCCAAAATCTGAGCACCCTGACAGTGAAAACATAAATACAACACAGGCCACACCACGGAGATTTTACACAAGCAGATTGGATAAAAATAATAAAACAATTTCCACTCACAGTGAAAATTTAAGTTTCTACAAGAGTATAAGAAAATTCTCTGTTGGATTTCCTGCAAACTGCCTGCTTAGCACTACACAAGGAACATAGAGGTGAGTCATTTGGGCTGCAAATGATCACTAGGAATCCCCATGTACAAATGAAGTCCCGGGATGGAGTTTGTGGAGTTTCACTGACCCTTGTCAAAGGAGAGACTTGGAAAATACACTTGTAAAAGAAAGAGAAGATGGAGGATAATCTGGGGACAGGGAAGGCTGCAGTTCAGCAGCACCTAGCCCAGAGTTTATTTAAGGATAAAAGTTCAACAGCACCTAGCCCAGGGTTTATTTAAGGATACGAGACCTTTGTGTAAAGTCATGTCTAAACCATATCTTGCTTTTCCCAGTTCCTGGGCAGTTATGTGCTCCATCTGCATCCCACAGATACCTGTTATGTGGGAAGGAAACTTCCGATGTGAGGGCCAAGGAACCCAGATGCAAACCCTATCACAAATGATTACAGAAACTTAATGGCCAATAATAATACAAATGCAGAGCTGAGTAGCATTAACAGAACTATCTGCATTTCCCTACAAACTTAATATGTAAACTAATTCTAAACATAAAGTTTAAGTTTCAGTATTGGTTTTTGCAGAAATCACCTAATTCAGAATATTTTTATTTTAGGGGTATCCAAAATAGACCACAGAGTTCTCTGTGAGCTGTAATTACACTGTTTTATTATTTATCATGCACTGGCAGTGTCTACTTTATTAGACTGTTGCTTGCTGAATATTTTATTTTATGTGCATTCCAAGCAAATAAAATTTCTCATAAAACCAAGCTGAGTAAAAGAGAATTGTACATCAGAGTTGTGGTTAAAAACTATTTCTGCTACATTGCTCTTAACAGATTTGAAATGTACCTTTCAGAAAATTCTGTTTGATGAATCAGATTTAAGGTCATTCAGCTGCACATACAGGTTTGTCTGATGCATTCAGATCTCTCCTTCTTTGAACAGTTCCAGATTTTCAGATAAATTATGTATAAACTCAAAGAAAGGCAGTTTTCCACCTGGGGTATCTACTTGCAAAGTCCAAGCTAAGCAGGTTTGAGACAAACTGGTTTGAAACCAGCATTTTACATGGCTGTTGGGACAAAGGCAGTTAGCAGATGCCAGCAAAGAATTCGCCAAGTGGCTTGAAAGAAATCTTTCCAAATATCCACATGACGACTTACAATTCCAAACACACCAAAGAGCCCCATCTTGCTTGTAAACCTTTCTTGTGCAACAAAGTATTACAGTATATTCTATTTATAAACTTGTGGAAAACTTTTATATTGTTTCAGACTCCAATTATTAGGACAGTACAGGTACTTTCCCAGTTTATTTTTAGAGCAGTGGCTGAACAGTCACATCCTTTTGCAATTTCTATGGTTCTCACTTCCATTTCTGGTTTTAAACAAACTGGTTTATATTTGCATACTCTATGTATTATATTTTATAATAATATACTACAGGACAATTACACTCACAAGTATCCTTTCAGAAGGGAGAATGTCACTTGGCTGAAAACTCCCAAGGAAGTGGAATCCACACCTAGAACTCTCAGTTCTAATGTCAGTACAAATCATTTAAAAAACATTTTGCATTTGATATAAGCCTAGTAGTATCTTATATGTACATATTCCAACTACTCAAGATGGAGGTTATGAAAAACTTGGTCTAATCAAAGTTTCTCCTCCTAGTTCTCATCTTACATCCCACTTTCTGAAATGGCCTTTAACAATCTCCAAAACATAGGAAATTTTTTGCTTTTATTTAGAGTAGGAGCCAAACTTCTAGATTTACTAATTCCTCTTTAACTCAATACTGAGAAAGACCAAATCATCTGTACCAAGAGTTCTCAACTGCTCTAATTCAATTACAGGACTGAATACTCACATGCCCAATTAATTTCTACAGGCTTTTTGAAAAGCAGTGGATAAGAAGTATGATGCTTTTGATTTGTTGACTTTATAAAACTGACAGATATAACCTGCTCTGTATCACCTCAATCATTCAGTGGAGCAATTTGCTCCCTTTTTGAATTATTACGATTTGCTATATTATTTTGTTTAAAAAAGGAATCATTCTTCCTATATAGTGAAGAGTATTTGATAACATGATTCAACTGCATTTCACATTTGGTACAACCTCCCCTCTGGCTTTTGGAGATAATTTCATTTAACTGTGAGGGTTTTTTTCTGTTGGAGTATCAGTAAGTCTTCAGTAAGTAAATGCATGTGTGCCAAGCATATCATTAACTGAACTGATTGAAGATCAGAAATGCAAGTACTGCTAGCACTTGGGTGCCACTAATGGGTACATTATAGATTGAAATATTTCATTTGATCCATTAGTTGTTTTGTTGTTATCAATACCACAGGCAGTTGTATGAATCTATTCACAAAATTAATTCAAACTCCATTAGCTTTTAAGGCACTGCTCAAATGAAAGCAGCCTCTCACAACAGCTGAAACCATTACAAGCGAAAATGAGAGACCATTTTGATGAATATGCATTCCAGCAGTAATCATCTCCCAGACCAGATCTGTCTGTTTCTAAAAATAATTGTTAATAATACAGATGTATATTTAGGGGTTTTTTATTATTTTGTTCCATTCCTCTGTAAATGTTGACATTTAAAACTTTTATTGCATTTCCTCTTGTTAAAATAGACTGACTGCAAAAGAGAAAATACCACGTGCACTGAAATAATCATGAGTTTACTACTGTCTCCAAAAGAGTAGTGTCTGAAGTAAGACCCTTAAAGCAAGTTGAAGACACAGTAGAAATACACATTAAAAAAAAACCGATATAAATAAATGTCATCGGCTGTAACTTGGTAAAAAGAAATGGGTAACTTTTTCTTGTATAGCAAGATTAAAAAGGTGAAAACAAATATATTTTTACACAGTGCAAAATTTACCTGAGAGAACAAATGCTTGCTACTCAACACAAGTGAACTAACACCCAGGTGGTTTCAGAAAGTACTGACATTCTACAATGGGAATCCCAACACTTAAACTAACTCTGGAGACATTTGCACTACTTTCAGTGTGTGGTGTGTAAAAGCATAACCTACCTACAAACAGGACTGCCAGATAGGCTCCTCACAGGGCAGACAAAGTGCTGACTGGCATCACTGAGGTGTTCTAACGTTTAGTGGTTTGTGTTTTGTAGGTGCCAGTGGAAGAGTATAATGACATCTGTGTTGAAAATACATTTCACTGTTCAGCTCAGTGAAACAGCTATTTCACTGTCAGCTCAGTGTTACTGCCATTCCCCAAGGATACATGTGAATTGTTCATTATGAGAGTGGAAATGGGACAGGAAACTAGACCTACTAGTCAAATGTATGCTCTCAAATAACTGACCATTATAATTGCTTCTGCAAAATGTGAGACAACTTGAAGTATTTTCTTGTTAACTTATTACCATTACCCTATCCTTACAATCCACCCTGCTCTTATTACAGATCTTACAATAGTATTTTCTTAATGCTTCAATTACTACAGATGCATTTACTAGGCTATGATCTCATTTTGAAGTTTTCCAATTTGTCACAAAAGGAAAGCTTATTAAAATACTCATGGTTGCCTACATGTGCACTGTGTCCTACACCCTTGGGTATTTGTACTTCAGTGCTCACAGAACCCTTTTCTTAGCTAAGGCATTTCTAAGGTCTCCTTTCTGTGTGAATTCTCTGGCTTTGCTAACATGTGAGCTCACACTGCAAAGTTCTCTCTCTTCACTCGGGGCATACAGAGCTGCCCGTTTGTGTGTAAGAAAGCTGAGAAACACAGTTATCTTCCAGACCGTTATTTTTTCACTGCAGTTGGCACAAAGTCAGCACGAGAGGGAACTCTGCCAGGCTCTTGCATCCTACAGAAGAGATTAAATCAACTGCGGAGGCAAGACTCATGTGCCAAGTTGAGAAGAGCAAACCGAGAGGCCGTGGGATATCTGAATCCAGCAGGAAGGGCACAATTATGATTTGATGTACACCAAGGTTAAACTTCCAGGCAAACTGCTGTCTGTGATAGCAGACAAGTTTGAGCAAGTTCAGGCAGGTGGCTGGGAGAAAGGAAGGAAGCAGCACTAACAGATCAGGAATCCAAGGGTGTAGTGAATGGCCAGCAGCAACAGGTGTGCTTTACTCGCATATCAAATGGGCAGGGCAGCTGTGAGTCAGAGGTACAGACACTTATAGTATGTGGTTTTCTGGGTGGCAGATATTTTGTCAGGGTGTTGCCAGCAGCAGCTGATGAAGACATCCAGAGTTACTGTGGGAAAAGCACGTACACGCAGCATAAGTTTTTTTCCAAGCTGAGAAACAATGCCTATTTTTGTCGTATTAATATTGTTTTTATTTTTTTTTTTTTTATTACGGCTGACTCATTTTTGAACGCTTTCGATTGCTACATTCCTCATACAACAATTCTGGCCATAATCCTTAGCCCTTTTTTTGACCATATGAGGGTGAATGTGCTGACACTCGTCTAAGAGTCAAAATATCAGGTCTTCTTTGCAACTCAGACTTCGGATGGACAACTCCTTTCTTTTCACTCCATTTCTTCACTAGCTGTGTGAACTAAAGGAGTACAAAGACAAAATCTCCTGAGGTTTATGAATGGAGCATTTCTATGCCTACCAAGCTGGGGGGACACTGAACTACTTGATCTCTCACGTTTTGGGACATCTACCCTTTAACTCTGCTCATCTTTTTACACCAATTACCTTTGCACACTGCATTCCCATTGCTTCCCTGCATTGTAAAGGTACTTTTATATCTAAATGTCTTCAGGTTAGACTCCAAGTATTGTAACCCAAACTTACCAAAAATATCCCTAGAACTTTCAGCTTCAGGGCCCAGAATCTCTCAAAATACAGTGAAATTATTTACAAGTTAATATCCTCGTTCCTGACGAGTCACGCTGCGTTTGAGGTTCAGTTATTTGCCTTGGCCTATTTACCCGGAAAATTTCTTGGGGTTTTGTTTGTTTATTTCTTAATCTAGACAAGCACCTGGACTGCGTTGCTACACTGAAGAGCAGACGCTGTAGAAAACGCTTCTGATAGGGACACACCTCTAGCACACTTACCGGCTGTCATTCTGCACTGGCCTCACGACTATCTGCTCTCGAACCAAAGTTTTCTACATGAAAGCGCTTTTCGAGGAGTTTTGAACGAGGCGCCCGGGAAGGCGGCACCGCTGAAGCGAATCGAGGCGGGCTGGGTTCCCTCCCTCCCTTCCTTCCCTCCCTCCCTGCCGCGCCGGCCGAGGGCCATGTGACAGCGCGACTTCTGCCTTCAAGCCGCCGAAAGGGAAGGGGAAGGTGAAGGGGCCACACTTTTCCTGCTCCTCCGGCTGCCGCTAAGGCCGCGGCCCGGCCGGGGAGGTGCC
>VZTN01016469.1:78550-126607 GCA_013400515.1 Erpornis zantholeuca
CGGCGCCCTCGGGCCCGGCCCCACCTGCTCGCGGCGCTGGGATGCGGCGCTGCCAGCTGGGCATCCGCGGGGCTCGGAGGCGGCTCTGGTTTTCGGGCATGTGCTCGCTATATACTCAAGACCATTAAATGCCTGATCGATAATTGCTTTTTAAGTAATCTGTCTTTTTTTTTTTTTCTTGTAATGCAGCATGTTTCAAGAGATATGCTTTCTTTTCTTCTGCAAAGGTGCAGACCTAAAGAGCAACAAAAGCAGCCTTTCTTTGAGATCGAGATATTTAGGGAAAGAGCATTTACTCTATGAATGTGTGGCATTCATACCCTTCCCCATCCCATTAAAATGTCTAGTTGTCGCTCACCTTGGGCAAAGGACAGCACTTCAGTAGAGGGATACTGGCTACAAGAGCTTCTTCCAGTTCAGGATGGCACAGCTTGCACTCGTATTGCATGAGGTGTTCAAGACTGTTCTAGGTTTATTCAGCTCATTTAGGTGCCATGAGCTAGCAGTGATGTAGGTGAACCTACATTTCAAACTGTTCTGTGCCTTAGTGCTGCATGCTTGAGTGGAGAACATGAGCTTGGGTTCTGTAAGAAAAAAACTTTGGTGTCAGTACAGGATTGTACTTGCATCTCTACTTTCTGTCTCTTCACTATCTTATTGTAAGGATTTAAAATACGGCATGGTTTCTCATGCAGTGTGTTTCTTACTGTGTTTCTGGTCACAGTTCTCTGGGAAAAAGTTCATTTAAACTAGGAAAATGCTCAGGCAATGGTAAACATACAACAAGTTGATTTTTTTCTTTAATGCTAGTGCTGAAAAGACTTTAATTGCTGATTTAGCAGCAGAAAAACCATTATTTCACACTGTACTAGTATTGTTAGCACTCTTACTGTAGTTGAGTAAGTTTAAAGGGAGTTTTTGCCTGGCTGAAGTGGCCCAAAAGGCCCTTGCTGCTTGCAGCTGTATGTGTGGCAGGCATTGCTGCTGACAACTGTGTTCTTCTGTGTCAGGGGACAGACTCCCGTGACTTCCTTGGGGGTTCAAACTGAGAAACCAAACCTAAGTTTGGATGCTACTAAGACATGGTAGTGCATTGTCACTGAATTATTCAGCTAAACATGTATGTATTTTTAAATTTCTTATGTAGTTATACTTGATTTTATGAAGAATTAATACTAATTGCAAAACAAATACTCTCTAGGCAGAAAACAGCACAGTCAGATCCACAGTTGTTTAAAACCAGAGAGCTTTTCCACTGGGATGTGAATGGCTTCTTATAAAATAAGAATCCAAAGTAATGTAGGGGAACACTAAATTGCCGTGTTATGGTCCAGTTTAACTCTTACCACCTTCTCATACTGTATTTGCTTTTAGAATGAAAACAAAAACGTTCTCAAAACAACTGTGAAAACAGGTGGACATTAATTAGAGTCTTTTAGGCTGAAAACAACAGGATCACATATCAAAAGGATCACGTATCAACATGTGAAACCTGCAGCATGCCTACAGAAAAATTGTCATGCGGACCCTGATAAGTTGTCACCGAAGTGATAAAAAACTGCCATGCTCCCTGCTGACGTCCAGGATATGTTGTTATTTAAATGAATATTATCTCACAAAATATGCTTGCATTTTTCTAACCAGAAAGGATTCTGAAATGCAAGTTCTGGACCCAGACTTCCCATTCTGGCAGTGTTTGGATCCATTTGCTGTGACATGTTCACAGCTATTTTTATCTTATGTAATAAGAATTTAATCTTATTTGTTACAAACTCCATTATACTGAAGGCATCCAGAAAGCTTTATAATACACAACAAGTAATGCTGGTCAGTAGCTTATCAGCACTGTGTTTTTTCCCTCTGGAATGCTTCCAGTTATGTTAAAATGCACATTCTGGATTGTATGAAGATGGAATAAAAGTAAAGCCAGGAAAATACAGAAAAAGCAATAAGGATGCCATTTTAGTAGTGATGCTAGAACAAAACAGAAATATTTTGTGATGAAAGGTTAGCTACTTAAAAATGTAAAACATAAAACACATTGTTTTTGAAAAGCAATATTTGGATGCCAAGTAGAAATGGAAGTCCATGTCCTATCTGCTTCCCACATTCATTCAAAAGTCTGACATGAACTACTGAAAACAAATGGAAAAAAGAGCCACTGAGTTAACTATACTATCTTTGCTCCTGTTGTGCAACCGTTTCACTTCACAGCAGTTCTGTGACTTTCTGCTTTGTGGAAGGGATGGGGTGAGGTGGAAATGTACAACCTTCTTTTCTAACTTGCCTGTTGGTTTGAAGTCACTGAGCGAGGAAGAAGGCAAGCAGCTGAGTGAATGTGATTTCCAGGCTCAGTGCAAGGACACACAGCTGAGTATCCATTGTATCACAAATAACTGTCTGTGTGACTGTGCAAGTGCAAGTAAGTGGAATCTCCTGGTAAATCTCTCCATAAATTGCTTAGAAATTTTCATGGGTACACCAAGAGGTTCCTGATGCACAAATTAGGATGGCTCCAAAAGTAGAGCTGCTCTGTGGTTCTTGTGTACTGCATGCTGGTTCACATTCTGCAGAACTGCAGAACACTTTCCTGCTTTTGCTCCAAGCTCTGAATTTTGATAGACATAACATGGAAAAACCCCAAGTCTCCTGCACATCTTCACTCTTCCTGTAGCTCTAACTTCATCAATGTGCTCCTCATCAGGCGAGATGCCCCGGCAGTTTCCCAAGCTCAACATTTCGGAGGTTGACGAGCACGTGCGGCTCCTGGCAGAGAAGGTGTTTGCCAAAGTTCTGCGAGAAGAAGACAGCAAAGATGCGTTGTCACTCTTCACCGTGCCTGAAGACTGCCCCATTGGGCAGAAGGAGGCCAAGGAGAGGGAGCTGCAGAAGGAGCTGGCAGAACAGCAGTCCGTGGAAACAGCTAAAAGGTTTGTTCTGTAGCTGCTTTCTTAGTGGAAAATAGTTTTTGAAATGAGTTTGAATTACAATTGAAATACCTGGCAAACAGCATTCTGCCCCTTACTACTTCAGGAGAAAGGTCAACAGCAGGTACCAGGGCCACCCATGTGGTGTCCTTCTGTCCTGGGCAGGAGGTACAGGGATGGGCCCCAGGGAGCTTGGATTGGTGAGGTTGTCTCAGCTGTGTTCCCAGCAATATCACAGATACTGCTGATACAAATTTAATAAAAAGCATAGCTGGGTAGAAATGAACACAACCCTAAGACTCTTTAATGTAAGAACAGTCAGAAAAAGAAACACTCCCGCCTCTTTCCCCTCTTTTTCTAGTTTCATTAAGAGAAACAGAAAATTTTAACACAGAGAAAATGACAGTGGCATGATACTTCTTTTAGTCTCTGTAAAAATAGATGAAAACAAAGAATTTATATTTAAGATCAAGGGATAAGGTGAAAAGTGGTATTGGCATAATGAGGTTATTTGTAGGTTTCCTTTACTCAAAGAGATAAAATCTAGCCACTGTCAGCCATAAAAGTGCATGTTAAAAAAATATAAAATTGCATTCCATCCTTGGTTTACCTAGGGCTGTAACAAAGCCAAACTTGCTTTGGTTTGTAATTTATTTTTTTTTCTGCAAGAGAGGCAGACTTCCCTGATGTCAGGCTGTTCCAGTGTCTTGCCTTCACAGGACTGCTGGGCTGTTTCTGGAGTCACATGAGCTCAGCAGCAGCCTGACACCAAATGGGTTGGACGTGTACAGACTCTTCAAAAAGCAGGCAGACAAGAAAGCCTTTGAAAGTGATAGCTAAACACATGTACCTGGTTAGCTGCAGACAGCCAGTTGGGCAACACTTGGAATCATGTTTCTGGAACAGAAGGGAGAAGAGTCAATTTAGTTAAATTAAGGTATGACTCACTGATGATACAAGCTGAGACTTTGGGTTTGGAATTGTGCAAGTGGGTTTCCCAGTTGGCATGTTCATAGATATAAACAGGCACAGAAGGGAAAACCAGATGTTTCCAGTCAAAAAAATGTTTGGTTTGTATTTCCTCCTGAACTAGTGGTTTACTTTTAATTTGGAAAAATTGGTCTCACAGAAATAGGTTCTGTCAAACAAACTCACGTTTGGTACAGATTTAATTGCAGGAAGGGGTATCATAGGTATGTTGTTTACTTGTGGGAACAGAACAATTGTTCATCCCTGTTCTGCAGGGCTGAAGTGTACTTCAGGGACAGTGACATGGGTACAACTTGTGCTGTTTCCACTTGCAGTAGATCCAATGCTGCCTTTCAAAACTGATGCTGATTTCCAAGGAGGCTTCAAGTACTTGAGAGGAAGAAATTTGGGTGTTAATTGTACCAGCACTTATTGTACTTATTTTTAAGAGTGCCACAGAAGTAATATGCAGCTTCCAGAGAATGTTCCAGTGTTCCTTTTTCTTTATTAGTGATTCTTATAACATTTTAAGGTTTTGGTATCTAGCTTACAAAATTAGGGACTATTTCCACAGTGCAAAATAAATTGATATCACAGGTAGTTTATAACATAGTGTTTATATATTATATGAATATTTAAAATCCATTTAAGCACATTGAACCAAGTAAGGAAAATCAATTCCATCTTTAGAGATAATCCAAAGCTCCACTTGAGGTATTGCAATTACTTCACTGAAAAACCAGCTAAAAAAGAATGCTGTGTTTATCTGAGGTGCACATCCATCACAGCTTTGAGGAGAAAAGGGAACATTTCAAAATTTAGGTGGGTTCCTCCTGTGGTGAGGAACAGACTCCTTATCAAAGCAATACTATGTTATAACTCTGATAACCAACATCGGCCTTCTGCTCAAGTCTCATCAAACACTCCCTAAGGAATAACTAGGTGCTTATCCTTTTCCTTACAAGCTGAACTGAATGACTGTGTGTGAAATTTCGTTGCCTAGTCTTGTCTGACAATGAGATGAGTTTTAGGTGTTGCAAGTTTTGGGAAGAATTAGAAGTATGTGTAACAGCATAATAACTTACAACAATTTCCATGTGTAACATTGACTTGTTTCTGTCTGATCCTTCACAAATTCTGATGCTGTTGGTCTCTAAGAATCAGCCCTTACTAAAGTGAGCACAGTGATCACCTTTTCCTTCTGCACAGTGACTTGCTGAAACTGAATTTGTAAGAAGCGAAACAAAAACCTTAGGGCATCTTAGAATGATTGTAAATAAATTCTGGCATATTGGACTCACGTGGAGGGTAAGTACAACAGTGTGTCGTGTAGATCATGTGAAATGTCAGTAGAAAAATGCTAAAAGCACAAGCACTTTCTGACCAACATTTTTTCTGTGGTATGAGAGATTTCATTTGTAAAATTTCCTAGGGGGTGACTTCTTTGCTGTAATCAGTTTTCCGGTACATTTAGTGTTTTATACCATGGCTTATTTTATGTTTTATACCATGAATTCATAGGAAGAAAAGTTTCAAGATGATTAGATCCCAGTCTTTGTCATTACAAATTCCACCTCAGGAATGGAAAGCACCACCAGCCAATCCTGTCCTGTCTCCTGCAACGCCAGTTCTTCCAAGTGCTTTTGTGCCAGTCCAAGTGCCATATGATGTACCAGAATTCCAGAGAGTTTCAATTAGTGGGGACTACTGTGCAGGGGTAAGAAATCATTTTCCCACTTTCTGTATCTAGAGGGTGTAAAAAAGGTCCCATATATGTACATGAAGTGTAAAATGCCAATATGATGGTTCTCTGCAACAAACTCTGCTTTGTGAATACAGTGATTTGTACAACAGTTTGAAGTCAAGGTGAAGTTGTTCTATACTCTTTATAATAATAAATTGGATAAAACCATAATCAGATGTTCAATAAATAGGTAATATATGGTAGGATAAAAACATTTGTGTGTGTTTTGTGTATTGTATTTGGATTCTGCTTCTATGACTGGCTTCCTGACTCCTTGGACAAGATCCTTATGGTCAAGCCCTATACATTTTTATTTCTGGAAATTCAGTCTCCTTGTTAGTGGTGTGGATTTGTTGCTAAAACTGCTATTTTTGCCAGTATTTATCCAGGTTTTCCTTCCAGGTTACAGTTGATGACTATGAACAAGCTGCCAAGAGCCTGGTGAAAGCTCTTCTCATTCGAGAGAAGTACTCACGCCTTGCCTACCATCGCTTCCCGAGAACAACATCTCAGTACCTGTGCAGCATGCGGGACCAAAAATGGAAGGTTGAAGATGAGGTGCATCCAGGTGAATATCCTTTTAAAAATACTCAATTCTATTCTAAAAAATTTGAATATTTGAAAGCACAGAATTAAACCCATGTACTACTGTAGTAAAGGGAAGTTGTATTTTTGTGAGGATCTCTTCTGACTGTCTGTAAATTATTCTGTTGTTGGGTGGAGAACCACTGATGGATCTAAGTTACAAATCCTGTGTCTAATTTGGAACTTAGAAGCTGTCAAAACCTAAAAACCAAGACTAGACTCTCACTGATTACTTTATTTCCTAAGCAAATGGGATGTTAAGTAGCATTCTTGTGCTCCCCCAGGAGAAAGCTGTATGGCTATGGTTTAAAGTGAAAAGTCATTCCTGCTCATCTTGGCATATGGACTAAGAGGGCTGATGAGCTCATCTGCATCATAAATTGGAGCATGGTACAGACATGCCACTTAGCAAGCCCTGAGTCAGGAATTTCACAGGCAGGCTACACTTGCCAGGTAAACACTTGGAAGCTGTAGAGTCATATTTCTTGGGCGTTCTGCCTGGGTAAATAAACAGTGATCTCTCAACAAGGCTTATTAGGTTGAACATATTCCCCCACTATGTATGTCACAAATTATTTTTGTCACTTAGGTGGGTTGTGTCTTGAAAGCTTTGCTTGTGCATTAAACTGTTTGCACTGCTCACTTCTGGATTAGGCTGTGAGGAGCAACCTTCAGTCTGTACAGATGGGCCATTGTAGATGTGTCCATGTTGTTGACAACTTATTTTCAGCCTTGAAGGGACATTTTAAATCAATTACCCTCTGTCTCAGTGGTTGAAAGAGGGTGAATAAATATGTTTTCAAGTGTTTGTTTTCCAGGAGAAGTGTAAAGAGGACAGTATACTGAATATTCAAGACAGGGAAGATATTTTGGAACAGCTGCCAGGGAGATATTTCCAAGCTATTATTAGGTTAATAACTTTCTTACAGTTATGAGTTTAAACTTAAAACACAAAAAATGAAATCTTGTTACACGATGTCTTAATTAGCACAAGTTTGAGCTAGGTAGTTATGACTATCAGAGATAAGGATATAACATACATTCAGGTGCTCTAGGTGAATAAAAGGACTGGTTAATTACTTTTCTGACATGGCTTTACTGAACAGGTAAAAGAAGAAATCTCTGATAAGACTGAGCCAAAGAATGTAGTTCAGTTGACATAAATGTAGTCAGGACACTTATTTTGTGCTGGTTGCCTTAGTAAGATATTGTAAAAGAAGTGATGAATGTTTGTAACAGGAGTGACAAGGTTTGAGTGTTCACATAAGCAAAATCTCCTAGAAGTATGTGTCATTATCTGATTCTTAGGAAAATACTTTGTAAAGGCTTTACACAACTCTACTGAACAAATCCCAACTGCACTTCTGCTACTTCATGATTTTGTTCATGATCAGAAGGCCAAGGGATAAACTGGAGTTGTGTTGTACTATCTTTGCCTTCCTGCTCCTTGCTTCTATTCAAAAGCAGTTAAACATATAAAAAGAGTTTTATTAAAATAACCTCAAACAAAACCATTAGCACAGGAAACCAAACACAGACAAACCAAGCCCTACAAACTAAAAAACTCAATCAAAACACAACAAAACCAACTGACTCTTCCAAACCAACTTCCAAAATTGCTACAGTGAGTCAGAAGGTGAAAAGAAGATAATGAAGGTGGGTATGAAGTCAGCAACTATTTTACTCTTCAAAAATCTCAACTTCACTTCAACCATCCTAATTTAAGTACTTCTGCAAACTCATTTTCAAACTTGTTCTATCACACATTAATAAAGAATAGTATTAAATCTGTATGCATTGGTTCAGAGAACTCTAATAACATAACATTTGAATTAAGGTAGGCACTCAATTTAGAGAGGGGCTGCAACTAAAGCCTGTCAGAATAAGGCTTTGTTGTAACAGCAGATCTATTATAGTAACTGAATGTGATTTTAATAAAAGTACTGACCTGTTAGAAATCAAGCTCTATGGAAGCAGAACGTTCTTTTTGTAATTATTTTGCCTTTTATGTAAGTTATTTCTTCTAACTGTAATGCAAATTTGTTTTCAGATTTCCATTCTCCCCCAGAAGAAAATGAAGATCCTTATAATCTCGATGATGCTCCAGACAATTTGGATTATGTTATCAAGCTGAAAGGTGGCATTCCCTTTGTTTATGATAACAAAGAGATGATGGAGCTCAATGAGCCTCGGAGTTTGCCATATCCTGACCTGCAGACCTACACCCTTGACCTGAGCCATGTTCTTGCTCTAATTGCAGATGGCCCAACGTATGTTCCTCTTTTGTTACTCTCAGCCCTTCAGGCTGCTGCTTACCTGTAGCTTAGTACTTCTTCTTTCTGTGGCATTTAATTCCTCAACATACCCATTCTATAGCAATGTTCTGTTTTGCCTTCCTCAAGCACTTATGCATCATGAAAGGTCTTAAAAGGAAAAAAGACAATGCCACCTCTGGCTGCCTTTCATTTCCTTGGTTTCTTAGCATCAACCATAGCAACATAAGTTAACAGGAAAAATCAAGGAATTGGCCAAATGTTTCCATTCAAGTCAAATCTGACCCAAACTTCTTGAAGCATAGGAACTGAAACTTGAACCTCTTTTTTTTTTTAAATTTTGTTTTGGCCTATGCTGAACTTGAGGTTTTTGAACAGTTGTCTGAAATTCCTTCATGTCTGTTCTGCCCTGGTTGCATGAAGAGAAACTCTGCATATGCAGAGCATACAGATCAGCTCAGCAACATAAAAATTCAGTCTGATTTGTTCCAGACATGAATTAATTGCTCAAGTGCTGCAAAACTGACCCATGCATGCACAATCAAAATAAGTCTGAAATTTCCCAGAACCATCAAATTTCTGGGAAGTTTCTAAAAACTAGAAATGTAACAACTAGTACAGTTACTGGTGCTCAATGCTCATGACAAAGCAATGTCCTTGCCTAGTGCATGATGAAAGCATGTGTGCATCCAGTTTAAGTTTGCTTCCTAGCTGAGGGTTGGAAGCAGCACCATCTCTCATGGCCTCAGCACCAGGAAAGGAAAAGAATCCACTCTATGATGGAACTAAGCAGGAACCTGGACTGCTCCTCTGAGCTATTTGCCCTGTGTGCCAGCACTGCATTGCTGGTACTCCTGCCTGGGAGAGATCATCTCTGACAGTGTGCCCAGTTAGCCCCACCTGGTGCATTCTTTCCCCTGTGAGTCTGTCTCACACCTGTGTCAGTCTGTCTCGTGCAGCAGCAGCGGCAGAGCCTGTGGTAAAACAAACCTGGCCTGTTCCCTAAGCCCTTTCCCAGGAGCAGACCCCTGTGCTTCTGTGTTATCAGCTCCAAATCAGTGCCAAGGTTTGAGCAGGCTTTGGTTACAGTCAGCCATGGGTGACTGCATTCCAGTTCCAGTGTGTTATAGTCCATGAGATGGGTAATGAGAAGATAAAAGGACAAGGAGGAAAACTTGAAACAAAAGTCATGCTGAAGCCCCTTCTGCAGTGTTAACTTAAACCTTAGGCTTCAAGTCGTAACAGGAGGTCCTAAATAAGAAGGGCCTTGGTAGGACAAGTTAGATCACTCAGCACCTTGGTGAATGTAGGTCAGTCACCTGCTCCTTTCACTAATTCAGAGTAAGCTTTTGCAGGCTCATCCACACTCTCAGAAATATGCACAACCCAAAAGAAAAAGGCCTTTCCCACAATCCTGTTGCATGAGCTCTTATGGTATTGTTTCCCTCTTTGCAGTAAATGCTTTCCTGTTATTTGTGCCCTTCACACATGGGGCTGCTCAGAGATCAAGAGCCACTGTTCTTTAATCTTTGCTGTTGGTAAACTGATGAAATCTCACCCCTCCTCCTCAGGCTTGTGGTCTTTTGGATAACAGTATGACCCAACAGAGACTTCCTGCAGTGGGCAAACAGGTCTTGATCAGTATCGGGTACTGTGAGACTGGGTTTGAAATAGACTTCCAAAACCATAATGGGATTTGTGTCCTAATGGGGAGAGACTGGCAACAATAAGGCAGGAAAAAGAAGGCTATTACATTAACAGTGCTACCAAAATATTGTAGAGTCAATAAGAATTGACAGATGGTGAAGAGAAAAACCATGTCATTGGTTAAAAATAGAAGGAGAAACATGACAGAAGATGAAAGGGAAGATGGAGCTCTGAGTAGGCAAGCAGGAACAAAAAAGCATATTTTCTAAAAAGGGCACAAGAAATTATTTTGGAAAAAAAGTTTCTACACAATATATGTGTTCTTAAGTAATGAAAAATGAAAGCATATTGGATCTTATCTCAGCTTCTCACATTTAGCTGGAAAAGCAAATAAATCTGGAGGATATTTTTAAAAAATTCATAATGAGTAAGGCTGAATGACAAGTTGTTTCTGTTATGTTTGAGAATATTATTCTATTGGAGGTACCATTTTAGAGAAGTTGCAGTTGACATCACATTTGATTATTGGTTTCACGCTTTGGTCATAACTACTAAAAGGACTGCAGATTATGCACAAGTATAGTGATGACTACTTGGACAAGTTGAAGGACATAACATGATTATGTAGGGTTCTGTTTGAGATTTCAGTAATAACTTTGGTCTGAAATTGGCTTATGTATTTGTTAACCAGTAGGATAAAAAGAATGGATTTGTCTTGGACCTCTTAAAACCTCCCAACTTTGTTTTTACTGTGAAAACTGATGTTCTTTTTGGATTTGAAATACAACTAGTTTTAAGTTACAGTTCATTTTTGTGTTTTCTTTTACAGAAAAACATATTGTCATCGGAGGCTTAACTTTTTAGAATCTAAATTTAGCTTACACGAGATGTTAAATGAAATGTCAGAATTTAAAGAACTAAAGAGTAATCCCCACCGAGACTTTTATAATGTGAGAAAGGTAAGTGTGAGAAAGATTAAATGCATGACACTGTTTTTAGTAGGAGTTCCAGCAATTTTGTTTTTCTTATGGGAGGTGTAGGTGATATCCATGAAGTAGTGTGTGCTTACCACTCAACTGAATTAAGTTATTTTAAGAATGTTAACATTTTTCTACATGGGAGCTCTCCAGGAAAATTAACTTGAATGTGTGTGGGTTAATTGGATTATGCTAAACTAATTTGTTTACTTATTCAGAATCAAAGGAGCTTAATTGTTTGTAGATTGCTTTAAAGGAATGAAACAGAGTTAATCAAATGAAGCTCACTTGGATTATGAATAAAAATATCCATATGGAGGTTTAATTAATTTTAATGAACTCAAAGACATTCAAGTGCATTTTCTGCTTTCATGTAGGTACATCCTACTTGACTGTAGTAGGAACAGCTGTATAGATTTTAGATGATAATTGCACTTAATATTGAAAATAGATGTTTAAATACATGTCAAGAGACCTCCCACAGAAACTAAACTGAGGGTTCATGCTGCCATCAGTATCTGATAAAAAAGTCAGTGTTATAATAAGTAAAAAGATTATCTGAATTGCAGTCTTGGCTCCCTCTGAGATACACTGGGCTATAATTAAGAGACAGGTAGGGGAATCAAGGAGCTGATTTAATTTCCTGACATATTCACACCCAAGGGAGCTGTGTTCTCTTCAAAGCATGGAAGCAACAGTGCTAAGCTGCTTCATTTGCTTCCCTTTTCTGAAGTGGAGAGAAAGTTACTGCAGTTACTGCTTCATTTTGATAGGTGAGATTTCTTCACAATTGTTGCTGGTGGTTTTAACCACTTTAGGTACATTTTGCATTGTTTCTTTATGCAACTGGAAGAGGTAATCCTTATTTTGTAACTTCAGGGTTTACTAATCCTTCTTGTTACATTTTGGTGAGCACTAGTTCATCAAAAAGTCCTCTTGGCTTTTCCCTATAATGCCCAGTGTGTTTGCTGGCTACTGAATGTTTGCTACTGTTGTGGTAATGAACTGTCCAAGATAAAAGTGTTTGGCTGTCCCAGTGTTCATCACGAGGGTAGAAGCAGATGAGTTGTCAGGTAAGTTCAAATGGATTTCACCCTTCCAACTGTTAAATGTATGGATGGGAGGATCTGTCAGCTAATTCACTCAAGTGGCAGAGACTCAGCTCCCAACCTGACAGTTTTCTTGCATAACCCTGGAAAGACATTTGCTACGTGCCACATTCAGAGAAAACACTTCAGTAGCTGACAGAGACTTTAATAATAACACACGTGGTGACTGAGACACGCAGAGGTGTGGATTGGGTCACTATCACAATCAGTTTGATTGCTGAGAAGTTGTAATTAACAGGATTGTCCTTGCTAAGTTCAGCTTTTGATCTAAAAGCAAATGTTCAATGTCTCTGGGCATATCTTAATTCTTTTTTAATTACCTGCTGTTGAATAAGCCACTCTACAAAAGGATTCATGTTGTTCAAAAACACAAAATGTGTATTGCTTCCCCTCTGGCAATAAGCACATTCTAGAGAGCAGGAACCAGCCTGCTCTTCTCTCCCAGAGACCATTCCTCCTGCCAGGTACTGCTTGAAAAACTCTTGCTGCAAAGAGTTAATCTTCCTTAAAGCACTTTGTGAAGCAGGATCACAAGTAATATTTTTCTGAAGCACTCTGGAAAGTAAACTGCACTGTAGATACAGTTCCTGTAAGCCCCCAAATAATCTTGTTTTCCCTATGTCTTGATAACCCGAGTAATGTTTGGAACTGTAACTTCCCTGGAGTGCTTTCTCCCTAATAACAGTATCAGCAGTGAAACATTTGAAAGCCACACTTCTCAGCCTGTTTTCAGGATGTCTCTCTGCTAAGTCAATCCTAAGAGGTGCTTACTGCTCACAAGGAAAGTAAGGAACAGGATTCACATTCCCAAAGGGCTGTTAGTGCAGTTGTGTATCACATCCTTCAGACATAAGTGTGAAGGTCCTGGTACAATCTGCTTATATGAAAGAGCCAAAGTAACGGATGGAAAATGCCAAAATTAGAACAGCTGTGAATGTAGTGGCAGGGTCAGTCAGTGAATGTGTATTGCTGCATTTAGAAAGGTACAGTAGAAAGCTGGCCAGGATTAATTTCTGGCACGACAACCAAGCACTACTGGTTTTCCCCTGTCTCCTGTGCGCTTCCCCACTTTTTTTCCTGATATAATAGGAGTTCTTCTCCAATGAGCTCATCTATTTCTTAAAACCCAGGATAAGGTTCATCTTAAATAAGGGATGTGCATGTTTGTATCTTGCATATTGAACTTAACCGGAATGCAGCCCAAGATGTGTTTTGCACTAACAAGCTGGACCTGGAAAATTGCCCTTTAATAAGGACACAGGTATTTCTCTAGACAGACAAGAATCCACAGGTGGTATGACAGCATGGCTGGCTCCCCTTGGCTCCCCACAGGAGGTGAACAACTGTCTGTGTAGGAAAACAGACAATAACTAACTTTAGAGCAGACTCTTGACTCTGCCATCAGCAGGGTTCCTCACGTCCTCCAGCTGCTGCACAGCAAAGTGCAGGCAACTCACATTCCCCACATAATGCTGCCTGCGTGACAGCTGAAATTAAGGAACAAAAGTTTAGCTCTGTGGTACACAAACTCAGAACTGAGTTTTAACCTTTGTGTACCACGGTGTCCTGTCCTGTGTGTGAAGTGTGTTTGAAGAGGGCTTCCCATAGAACTCTGTGCCCAACAGCCTCAGATAATTCAGAGCAGACAGTTAATTTGTTTTTTAAGGTGAAGCCAGGAGATTTTTTTACCTAACACATATTTGCTTCCTTTGCAATGTATATCCATGTACGGCGCTGGCAGGTATCCTTCACTACAAATAGCCTTGATACAGTTCCTAAAGATGAAAAAATCACAGCCTAAGCCTCTTTGGATATTCTTTCTTTCTGTAGCCATTATTTCAGTGTGTCAGCAAACCAGACCTGAGGATATGCCCTAGCAGTGACTTTTACACACCACATTCCCCTGCCTGCAGGCTCCCTAGCCCAGGTGCCCAACCTTGCTTGGGGAACTGTGCATGGAAGAGTGCAGTTTCTGCATTCACAGCTCTGCTGAATGCTCTACTGCAATAGCTGGCTGCTGCTGTGACATCCGTTGGATTAGGGCATTGCAACTGATTTTTTATCTTTTTAATTATTGGCTAGACAAAAAGGAAGTAAGTTCTAGCTGGTTTTTAAGACCACAGAGTTGAAGTACCACTGGTTGTACTTGTAAGAAGGGAAGTTAGAGTGCATTTAAATGCTACTAAATTCTATAGATCTCACAAAATACTGAATGAAGTTAGCAGATGTCTGCTTTTTAAGCATTTGATTACAAGCCTTGTGAGGGAACAGTGAACCCATACCTTAACTTCTCTGAGCTTTGACTCATTCTAAGTATGCTCTTTTTTTAATGTTTCTTATTTCCCCCATTTAACTGACTTTGGTGATGAAATTGTTTTGTCATGTAAACCAAAATGACAGTGAATGGGAGGACTTAGAGGTTAGCATCAGATCCAAAGGGAATACCCCTTCATGGAATGGTGCCTTGCTGCAGCAAAGCTGGCTATTGTGCTTAAAAAGCACTGTGAGTGTTGCTTCTCCCCTCCTGCCTTGCAGAGATGCTGAGGGAAGTTCTTGTCTCTGCCCTCAGTCTTGCAAGTGAGCACAAAATATGATCAGGGGTAAAGGCATCAATCATTATAATGCAAAATTTCTGTAGAGACCGTAAAGAAAGCTTTTCCTCTCCCCTTTGTTTTAGTAAGTAAAAGAACAGAAAAAGAGATTTTTTTTCTCTTCACAGCAGTGTATTTCTGTATTTGTGGGAATACAAACACGCTGGGGTTGGATTCTGCAGCTGAACAAGAAGCTGGATATGCAGGGAGTCTCATCTCATCTCTCCTGGTTTCTGGGTTGCTCTGCATGGCATAAATATGAATTAGACAAGCTCCTGAGGAGCTCTGCACAGCTCTAGGGACTATTTCTGCTGCCAGGAGCATTCCTGCACAATCCTAGGACAGAGCACTTTGTGCTTCTCATGCCTGTTAAAGAACTGCAAGGAGAAAATCAATCACCTTGTATAAAGCTTTGCATCCTATCAGAAAAGCTGAGGCAGTATAAATGCATTGACGAGCAGGGAATCTAGCAGTGGGATGAGGAATGATTCCCCTTCAATTCAGCATTGAAGTAAAGCCTGCAGAGGATTCAGTGTCATGCAGCCCATAGCTATTGAGCTAGAAGTATTTACAAGTTAAAGTGTATGTGTTTAAAAAATGCAGCAGTTTACAGCTGTGAATGCTACTAATCCATGCCCTGGGAAAGTTCAGTGTTATTAAAAGGGCTGGCCTTGGCATTTCTTTTTGCTGTATTTATCAATTATCACTCTGAATCTAGCTCATATGCCTAATTCAGTGCAACACTGTCTCTGAAATGCACAGATAAGCATCCATAAAATAGATCTGAGATGGATGTTTTGTGGAGGTCTGAGTGATAGTGGAAGGAAAGAGAAGGAATGCAGGAAGATAAGGGAGGAGGCAGAGTGGTTGAGGGAGGCTGGTGCTGGTTAGATGTGGAGGGCAATGGCAACTCCTTCAAGCTGTAAGTGGTACACAGATGTAACCACCTTGCCTGAGAAGGACAGGATTTCACCCCAAAGCCTGCAGAGAGAAGCACAGGGTGGTCAGGTCAGTGAGGAAGAGAGTGGAATAGTCTGAACTGAGAATGTGCAGAGAAAGAAAGCCTGGCTTTGTTACATGGAGAGTTGCTGAGTGAAGGGAATTCTACCATCCTTTAAGTGCAAGAAAACTGATGTCCACCATCACTTGAATGATGGAATGACAAGAATTTAACCTTTCTGTAAACAGTTGTTTCCACTTGTTAAAAGAGTGAGTTCACTGAAGGCATAATATTGTGTTCCAAGACAGGCTTCTGTCAGTCATTCTGTTTTTCTTTCCATTGAAAATGAATGTGACCTTGAGTGAACAGTTTTCTGCTGGGGGAGAGGACAATAAGCAGTGCAACAGGAAATTTGGTTAAGGGAATGCAGCCGGGCTTTTTTTCACTAAGGAGAAACTAGGCTGGGGTGGCACTGTAGTGAGTTTGAAAATGCCAGGAGAATAGAAACAAATAAACCTTATGGGGTGTGTTACTTGTGGTCCAAAAAAAGCGTCAGCTTATTTCATGTACTGTATTTTGAAGAACAAAATAGTAACGTCTTAAACTGGCAGCAGCTTTGTCTTTTTTGGGGGGAGGAAGGTGGTATTTGTCTTCCTTATATGACTTCAATCTGTTCAAACTGTTTTAGTAGAAGCCTTTCACAATAAATTACAATGAAATTAGTAACAATCTTTTAGCATGATAACGTTTCACATAATAATAACAACAATAATGACAATAATCTGCCTAATCTAATCAGCCCACCTAAGGTCTGTCTAAGGCTTCTGTGTTCAGATGCTTCATTTAGTTAGGATTACACCCTGCATGGTAAAAATGTACAAGAGCGTACACACCAACTAGCAATGTGCTGGGCTAGCTCAAAGCTCAGGTCCTTAAAGCATTCCAAAAACTTACATTTCTGCTTAAAAACAATAAAGAAAAAAAAGCTGTGTGATATTCCTATGACCTGAGACTTCAGTCTTTTATGACTTTTAAAGGTCAAATTATACTGGGTAGTAAGAAAAGGTAGCTAAAATAGTGAGTATTCTGTGGAAAAAGCATGAAGGAGATTCCACAAAGGTCTCTTAATTTTTGGCAGATACGTATGTTTAGGTTAAAGGAGGAGGAGGTAAAAAAAAGGCAGATCTTTGTTCTCAGAATAAACCCAATGTGGTTAGCTCAGCTCTGGGGCTGTGTGTGATGTATTTGTGGGGACTGGAGAAGATGTCACAAGAGCTCACTGAACAGCAAAGGCACGCTCCAGAGAATTACTTCTCAACAGGAAGCAGGATTTTAAAAGCAATGTGAGCCTTGCACACAAGCACACAAAAGAAACAAAAAGCCTCCTTGCTTTCTGTCCTTGCCCTCCTAACAGCAGTGAATTCATGTTGATTTACATAAAGAGGAAGTGCTCTGTTTTGTTTTGTTCTGACTTTTTTCAAGACTCATTAATAACAGTAGCTGAGCCCCTACTGGAACCACTGCATTCTGAAATCCAATAAACACACTTATTCAGGGTCCCTATGCCTGTATTCTCTGCTTATGACTTGCTTTTCATGAATATTTAGAGCTTATAGGGCATCTGTTAACTGTTGGTTCACTCTCCTATACAAGTTGACCAAGTCAGGAAGAGTTTATAGTAAACAACATTTGTGCCTAAACCAGAGGATGTTTATTAACTTGAGTAAACACATGTATAAAATGCACTTGGGCTCAAATATCTATACAAGCACTCTGAAGAGAGTGATAATATGTTAGGTGGAGGTGTTTTTACTGTTTATACACAGCATTGTTTCCTGTGTATTAATACTGTACTTCATGTTCTGTACTTTGAGACAGCAATATGTTGCTTTTTCATTTAGCTTTAATGTGTCTGGTATATTTGACTTAGGCAATGATTAACACTTAAGTGTTTAGGATTCAGTCTTATATCCTGGTCCTTAGTTATGCTATGGACATTCACGAGGAGAGGCTGCAAAAGCTTGTGTATATAGAAATGCAAATAAAATGACTCCAGGTGCCAAGTGAAGCAGTGGCATAAACCCAGGTTTACACTGCAGGAGGGTGGCTTATTCATGTGCTCTGTTTCCTGCTGATCCTTAAAAGCAGATAAGGATGCTGATTAGTTCTGTTGGTGGAATGTGAAACTGCAGAGTCACTGCCCAGAGGGGAATGCATTGGGGTCACTTTGTACGTGTCCATGTTTGCAGCTTCCTGGACAGAGGAGTCCTGGATGAGAGTCCTTGCAGACATTTAGGTTCAGTGGCTCCTTATAGCTGACTTATCAGAGTATTTGGTTTATCTGAGAAGTTCCTTTAGTGTTACTAAGGACTTACACATACTGAAGGGAAAACTTAAATGACAATCCACCCTCCAGATCTTGGGAGTAGTTTCTTTGGATTGTGTTCCAACAGAGGCTGCTCAGGTAGCAGTGCAACCTTCTGAGCAAAAGCAAAGCAGACCTGTGGAAGCCATTTTTTTTCTTGTCAATATTTTTTTTCAATAAAACCTGAAGGAGTACTCTCAGCCCTTCTGTGAATTTGCACTTCCCTTCGTGTGTGAAGAGATCTAAGAAAAGAGATCCGAAGTCTGTCATCATTAGGAGTTGCTGCATTATAATTAAACTTGGAAAAAAGTGACAAAAACCTCTTGTGTATATTCTTCAGTTCTACTGACCTAAGATGTTTCACATGGTTGAAATACAAAAATGAACTCTGCTTTTGAAAATGGCTGAGAATTCCAAGGCCCTTCAGTCACCTAGGATAGTTATAACCACAGTCTATAACTAGAGAGACATTGTTGATTCATTAATGAAGTAAAAGGATACTAATGGATCAGTGTCCTTTAAGGAAGTATCAAATTTGATCTGAACCCAGGGTCAGTGATTGGCACTTGGAATGTATCTTGTTGAAAATTTTCCTATTTAAAATGGAAAATACTGATTGAGGGCTACTTTACTTACAGTTCTGCTTATTGAATAATTCCACCAAAATCAAAATCTCAGGGTTCTGAAACATTTTGATTTGCTTAGGCACTAATCCATTTGTTACTTAAGGAATATTCTTTAAGGCTTCAGTCCCTGTTGTCAGTGACATAGATACTTTGCTAATTAAGTTTATGTAGATGGATGATAAGAATGAATAACCTTTTGATTTCAGGTTGACACTCATATCCATGCTGCTGCCTGCATGAACCAGAAGCATTTACTGAGGTTTATTAAGCACACCTATCAAACAGAGCCCGACAGGATTGTTGCAGAGAAAAGAGGCAAGAAGATGACTTTAAAGCAAGTCTTCGAAAGCCTTCACATGGACCCCTATGACCTCACTGTAGACTCTTTAGATGTCCATGCAGTAAGTCTAGTGAAATGGCAAAAAAATGGGAAAAAGCTACGTTTTCCAAGTGCGAAATTCTAGTTTTTACAATGTTTGCATGATAACTTAGTAAATCAGAATTTGACCTCATGCATTACAGTGCATGTTTGAAAGAAGTTATCACAGGATTTTGCTTTTCTGTGCCTTTTCTTGCTAGGCAGTGTAATTTATGAATTTATTGTGTGTTCTTAAAACCATGGCTATTTGGGTTTTTTCCTCCTCCAGGGACGTCAAACATTTCATCGATTTGACAAATTTAATTCCAAGTACAATCCAGTTGGTGCCAGTGAGCTGAGGGACTTGTATTTGAAGACTGAGAACTATATTGGTGGTGAATATTTTGCTCGTATGGTCAAGGTAAATAAGTTTCAAGCTTTTCCAGCTGTAGAGAAATGAAGGTTTGTAATAAATTTGTGATGTCACAATTGTATTATGTTTAAGTGATTCTAAGCATTGGGCTTGCTCCAGCAATTCCTCAGAGAAAAACCTCTGCTAAGCCAGCCTCTGCTGCTTTCTGAATAGTTTATGAGCTAGAAGCATACACATAAGCTCTATGAGTTCAAAGCTGAGTTGTGGGCACTTTCAAACTAATGGAGAGCAGCCAAGGGTCAATTCACTGGTTTAATATTTCGTTAGGATTTAGTTGGCTACTGGTAGTTGCTACAGAAGGAGGAGCTAGGGAAGTGTTTCTGCATAAATCTGCATCTCCACATGCATGCACCAGGCTTCAAATTAATTTTTTAGAGCAATAAAAATAGTAGTTTTTGTGATGTAATAGATGTCAGCTCTTCTTGAATGTACAGAAGCATTGTCTAAAATTAATTGCCATGAAATTGCTTACTACCACAGATTCTTCATTGTTCTGCATTATTCTATTTTATGTCTGTAGACATTTCCTGTAGTTTAAATAGTCTAATTCTGATTTATCAATCTTAAACTTAGGTCTGACAAAGCTGTTAGTAATGACTGCACAAGAACATTGTCTTCTAAAAGGAGGTGTTAGAGTTTTTCCTGGTTATATATGCAGTTAAGTTATACTCACATGATATTGGAGATAGCTTGCTAGTAGAATATTTAGATGCCTAAACTAAAACAGTGGATTGAAAGACAAGAGATTCTCCTTTATCTTTAAAAGGGTACCAATATGTCTACTCTGAGGAAAATGCAATGATAAATATATTTCTAGCTGTAAATGATATTAGTGTGCATATTAAAGCAAATATATTTATTACTTACTAGGAAGTAGCCCGTGAACTAGAAGAAAGTAAGTACCAGTACACAGAACCCCGCTTATCCATTTATGGACGGTCTCCAGATGAATGGCTCAACTTGGCAAAATGGTTCATCAAGCATAAAGTTTATTCCCCTAATATGCGTTGGATAATTCAGGTTCCCAGAATCTAGTAAGTAATCAGGAGCTCTTGGTAATCTTAGTAGTTTGAAATCATACCAATGACTTAATTTCTGATAATATTTAGATGGCTTATTAGCTGTCCTGTAGTTCTATTTATAAGCAATAGCTTGGGAGATTTATTTTTGACCATTGGTGCAGTTTTCCTGACAGTCTGTGGGTGGAAGACAGGAGGTGGGGATGGAATCTACTCTTTATGAAGCTGTTCAAAACTACTGTGAATTATTTGTAAGTCTGAAACCAAAAATTACAACTGGGTAAAATCAAGCTGCATTCAAATGCAAGTTAACATACAATTTAGTAATGAAAATAAACCAACTCTTGAATTCCATGAAGGAGTAGAAAATGCTCTGTAAAACTGTTATCATCAAGATTAGTGACTAAATGACAGTGAACTTGGAAACAACCCAGACTGATGACTTCCCAGCTTAAGTCCTTATCAGTTCTTCTTAGTTTTAAAGCATCCTTTGGGACTTCATTTCTTTGTTTCCAGTACGGTGTGTTGTAATACAGTCTCTCCTGATAATTTTGTCAGACATAATAGCCAAGCTTCATGTTTTGAAATGTCACAGTAGGAGTATGAGTAGAGAAGGAGCTGTGACAGTCACATATATCCCCCAGAGTGTGCTTTTCACTGAGGAGCAAGTTGCTCTCCTTCAGTTTCTTACATGCATGCCACAGTCAGCACTTAGTGGCACATGGAAGTACCATCCCTTTTTTCTTAAAGGCTCACTAAAGCAGAGCATTCTGCTTTCCTTTGGAGTAGTTACAACTTTAGGAAACAGAATCTTTAACAAGAGGTAATTCCTCATCTCCCATTAGTACGTGGATGTGTGCAAGGGAAAGGGTCACTGCTCTGAGGTAGCATCTATCTAATTAAGCATGCTGGCTCAATTTTTGGAGCACTGGAGAGCTTCAGCAGAGCCTGGATGAAGCAGAGTGCCAGGCAGTGCAGCAAACAGAGCACAGAGACAATCTGCCCTGACATAAACTTTGAATTTCTGAATCCTGGTGGAACTGAAGCTCTAGAGTGTACACAAATAATGGAAAATGCGAAAGCGAAGGACAATACAAGCTTACTAAAGAATGTGTCTGTTTTTTCCCCCTCAGTGACATATTTAGGTCTAAAAATATTCTGCCTAGTTTTGGGAAGATGTTGGAGAACATCTTTGTACCTTTGTTTGAAGCAACAATCAATCCCAAAGACCACAAAGAATTGCACCTATTCCTCAAATACGTAAGTATGTTTGGGTTTTCTGTGTCATGTGAAATAGATCCTCTACTACTCATATTTATTTGGTTCACAGCTGTTCCCAGACACTAAAAAAGCTTCCTTCTCCATAGATTGCTTGTATTATTGTTTCAAAGCCCTGACATACAATTGAATAAAAGTCTGACTGAGGTCCTGTTGTCAAATAAGCTGTTTATTTCCTCAGCAGCTCAGCACCTATTTATTTGTCCTTTCATTAATGACCAAAACTGTTTGCATGCTCTTGTGCATCATCATCATCCAGGATGGGTACTTTGAGCTGCTTCTGGACTGGCCTCCAAGAAGGAGGCAGCTGAAAGGATGAATGCATTGTGTAGATCCTGATGGATCTCAGGAGAGAAGTGGGGGATGTAGCTGCTGGGACAAGGTTAACACTGACATTTCTGAGTGTGCCCCAAATCAGAACTCTGAGGTTTGCTGGGAGCCTCTTGCTTTCAGCTGCTTATCAAAGACAACAGATGAGTTCAAAGGATTATAGTCTGGATCTTAGGGAGTCTTGCAGCTCTGTAAGCCACTGCAGGAGCCTGAAGGCTTTTGTGCACCTGGGCTTCCTCTTTGTCTCAGAAGGAAAAAATGGGTGAAACTTTGAGAAAACACATTATTCCTGCTGCGTGCATGGTATGGTGGGAATGCAGGGCAGCAGGACTGCTAGGATAGGGAGGGAAACAAAGGAAGAGGGACTGGATACTTTGTTCAAGCAAGTCCTGAACCAAGAGTAGGTGATGGTGAAGTTTGCTTCTAGTAAACCCTCACTGCTGTGAATTTCCTATCCCACCAGGTGACTGGCTTTGACAGTGTTGATGACGAATCCAAACACAGTGGCCATATGTTCTCTGACAAGAGCCTTAACCCTGACCTCTGGACCAGTGAGAAGAATCCCCCATATAGCTATTATTTGTATTATATGTATGTGAACATCATGTTGCTAAACAACCTTAGGAGGTAAGTAGATACTTTTCCCAGAAAATCAGTATCTTGATCTCATACTAAGTCAGTGTCTAGATTACAGATCTTCTGAAACAAGGGTTATTTTGAATTGTTTAAAGAGTTGAGCACTTGAGATATTTTGAAAGTACTAACTACAGAATTAATTCAAACGAAATATTCAGTAATTGTAGAGGCATCAGATTAATATCTTGGTTTGATATTTGTGTGTATTTTGGGGTTTTTTAACTCCTTAAAGCTGCATATATCAAACAAAGCAAAAGAAGGAACCCCACAAAACTCAACAGTGGATTTACAAATACAATGTACCTGCCTGCTGGTGGCTTGCTATGTCCTGGTAATTTAAGAGACACAAAGTTACATTGTGACACACTGGGTTAGGGGCTGCTGCATTCAGAGACAGAGCAAGTAGGACACAATTACAAACTGCACATCCAGCTAACTTCCTTTAGCAGGCTTCTTGACTCACTCAGTTTTACTGCTTTTGAGACCATCATCTGCACAAGTAATGCAGGGAGTTATGTGACATCAGACTGTCTGAGCAGATTTTGGCATCAGGCTCAGGAAAGCCTGAAATTCAAGGTGAGGTTATGTTGCTAAATTTGCAGCTGACTCATTGAGTGACCTGCACAACTGACTCCAGCTGAGGCACAGTGAGGTTATCCATTGATATGACAGTGTCATCACTTACCCTGCAAGGATTTGGTTCACTTAGTTATTTAAGTTATTTTAGTTACTTAGAAAATGTTTGGGGATTTTCTTATAGAAGGTGCACAGATTTGTCATTTTACAATTTTATCCAAGTTAACATTCCAAATGTTATTTCTTCTCTCCCACTGCTACTTCAAGCATTAATGTCTCTATCATCCTATTTGATCAAAACTCCTAGTACAAACACCCACCTTAAATTACCTTGTATGTGCAACAAACAGCCATAGTTATTAGTTTTAATTCTGTAATGGAAAAGACACACTACAGCAGATAAGTCATCCCTTTCTCCTGACTTCCTTTACAATCTCAGTGGTCTACATGCTTTTTCTATTACAAGAACAGATTCTGCCAGAACTAATGCATTTCTTTTTTACCTCGAGATCATTTCAACTACTGTATTAAAATGCCCCCAGATAATCATTAAATATTCTTCACAGCTAAATGAGATACTGACAGAATTCACTATTGAGTCAGTACAACTGTTCCCCCTGTTAATCATACTGAGTACTTTAGTTCACGAAGTCATGACAAGAGTGTTTTATATTTTTGGTAATGTTAGCAAGGATGGATTACATCCTCACATCAGAAATGTTACTGAACTTCCACTCTAGAACTGCCTTATATTCTAGCACTCCTCATTGAAATTGTGTTTTAAACATCTCCAAATGCTTAAGGGACATTTGTCTGCACGGAATAACAGGGTCCATTAAAACTTCAAACCCAGCATCACTCTTAATGTAGATGAAAAGATAATTCTAAAAATTGCAGTGTGAAGTCTGGTGTAATAACTAACATTCCTAGATCATCTCTCCTTCTGCAGGTGTGGTTTTATGTTACACTCATCCTGGTGAGATGGCAGGCTCTCATCACACTAGTACTGTTAGCTAACTCTTGGCAACCTGCTTTTCCTCCTTCCCACATTTTGAACCAGGAATTCTGCAGCCACAGGTTGCATGGGTTTACTGAATTTTCCATCTGTCAGTTCACTCCACTTAAATCCATTCACTAGCTGTTCACCCAGTGGGTAGACAATTGCTAAATGAGGTGTAACTGGGGAAGGAAAGAAGACACAAATATATCTGGTGGTAGAAGGGGCTTCAGTAGAGGGATGCACCCTTTCAAAAGCAGCCCACTACAGGTAGGCCTGGTTAGATGTCACATCAAACTGTATGAGAATGTGTGACTTAATTTTTAAATTCCCCAATTAATGAGACAGTTATATACCAAATAGATAAAGAACAGTGACTTTTCTTAAGTGGAACTTGCTTTTAATCTCCTCAGGGAAAGAGGCATGTGCACTTTCCTGTTTCGACCTCACTGTGGAGAAGCTGGGTCTATCACACACCTTGTTTCTGCCTTTCTGACAGCAGACAACATCTCTCATGGATTGCTCCTGAAGAAGGTATTGCTTGGTTGCTCCTAAACTAATCACTGTGTGCTCAGACATCCATCACTGGTTCAAACAGCAGGCACCAAACTGACTTTTATCTGAGCAGCCCAAAATTAATTTTGGCCTGCCCCATTAATTCGTTTTCTTAGCAAGGCACAAGTAACTCTTCAGTTTGGTCCCCAGACTCCCCCAACACCAGAACACATGGACCTGTTGCAGGGAGTCCAGAGGAAGCCGTGGGGATGCTCAGTGGGCTGAAGCACCTCTCCTGTGAGGAAAGGCTGAGAGAACTGGGTCGTGCAGCCTGGAAAAGTGAAGGCTCCAGGGAGACCTTCCACTACTTAAATGGGAGAGAGGCTGAAGAGGGGCTTTTTGCAAGGGCAGGTAGTGACAGAACAAGGGGGAGTTGAAAGAGGTAGATTTAGTTTAGATATTAGAAAGAAATTCTTTACTGTGAGGGTAGCGAGTTACTGGCACAGGTTGCCCAGAAGCTGTGCATGTCCCATCACTGAAGTGTTCAAGGTCAGGCTGGATGGGGCTTTGAGCCACATGGCTTAGTGAAAGGTGTCCCTGCCCATGGCTGGGGGTTGGAACCAGATGATCTTTAAGGTCCTTTACAAACCAAACTATTTAATGATTCAGTGAAATAAATAACCTCCACTGAACTTCTTAAGCTACAAAAAGACAGCTTTTTCTTCACAGGGAAGGAAGATCAGCTGTTCAGATACATCAGAGACTTGGCAGCCCCTGGTTTTGGTTACTCCAAGCAGAACTGAAATTACATGAAAAAAACTTAAAACTTTAGCCTTGTTACTACTCCCTGGTTTCGTCCCAGAAGAACTTAAGGAAAGCTCTCAATTTTGGGGACAAGGGTCATTTTTCTCTGATTGGCATTTGTGTACTTGAAGGTTTATTCAGAAATTCTTTAAGGGTTTGATTATTTTGATTAAGAAATTCAATATAGCTGTTTGATGCAACAATATTAGAACTCAATTGTTGTGACAGAACAAATGTTATAATTCCTGCCACATCAGTTAATAAAAACTATCATTCAACCCCATCTGCAGGGCACTGTTTCATAATTAAAATAATTGGTCAGTGGGTGGCAGACTTGTACTGAGTTTACTGTAATTTTTCAGGAGTTCCCTTATAAGTGAGATTTTTCTGGTTAATGCTGGAAAATTCTCTGTATTTTTCAACATAACCAAGAACAAAGAAAGAATTTGCCTAAAATCATGTCTGATACTATGCTCACAAGTAGTAATTCCCAAAATTAGAGCCAGACAGAGTAGCAGTAAAGCAGTGTGTGACCAAAGCATTCTCCTCTTCTCTCTCTCCTGTGTGGCCTGGTGTGATAAGATGGCATAGCAGGTACTAATAATAGTAACAGTAATAAAGGTACTTGTTAGGTTCATAGGTTGGCTAAGGCAAAGTAGTAATAAAGACAATCACAGATCATTTATATTATGTATAACAACAACACATAACTTCTCATAAATTAAAACTTCTTTTGCTCTAAAAATTTACATATTGGACTGTAGCTTTGGGAATAAAAAAATGCTTAGCAGTTCTTGCCCATCTGTTTCCTGTGACTTTCAGGTTTTGGGGGAAGGTGTGCAGCTGGTATCAAATGCAGTGCCCATAATGGTCATATATACTTACTAATCTACAGTAATATTAGTCACCTATATTTAAGAACATAAATTACTTTTATAAAGATCAGTAAGATTTACAATTCAGACTTTTAAGTATTTCATAGAGAAGTCATGGTTTAATGTCAACCTAATTTTTTTGGTCTTAGGTCTTCCCTCTGTAGTGCTGTTTCCATTTTATCCAAGGGAAATCTTGCTCTTTTTCATTATCCCATAGTACCATTAAATGCTGGCTGTGTTTTGTTTTGCAGAGCCCTGTCCTCCAGTATCTTTATTATCTTGCACAAATCCCCATTGCTATGTCCCCACTTAGTAACAACAGCCTCTTCCTGGAGTACTCAAAAAATCCACTGCGGGAGTTTCTCCATAAGGGCCTGCACGTCTCCCTCTCCACAGATGATCCTATGCAGTTTCATTACACAAAGGTAGGAGTCGCCAAAAGTGCCGGCTTTGAATTTGGCAACAGCACCACACGGGTCCAGAATGACCTGAAAGCTGTTTTATTTCATTGCTTGGGGCATATTGTCATGTCTTTCAGTCACTTCATTCATTCTCCCTCCTCATTCTCTGTCTACTACTCACTGTTAGGCGTCAGAAGGAAATGTCTGATTTCCTAATTATGTTTCTTTTGTACTCTTGCCTCTCCAGTGTTGGCTGTTGAAGTATAAAATGAAGGATGAGGCTGAAGGGAGGTTTGAGCCTTCATAAACAATCCTCTAGAGTGCCAGGAAAGTCCAGTTTCCTTACTCTAATAAGTCTGGGGAAGTACATTACAAAAACACGATGTGGAATCTCAAGATGACATACGAGCTGCTTGCTCAGTGAGCTGAAGCAGATTCCTGCCCTTGGGTGGCCTGGCAGGACAGGAGTGCCTGGTCACTGGCTGTGATGCCCTCGTTTGTGGCTGGCACTAATTTGAGCCATGCTGTGCCCAGAGGGGCCTGTCCATCCCTCAGCTCCGTGTCCCAGGACAAGCCGAGCTCTGGCAGCCTTGCCCCGGGCTGGCTGCTGGCCAGGACACAGAGCTGCTGCTGGCTGGAGCATGGATGCAGTCACATGGAGTGTGCAAGGCCCTCGGCTGGGACAACCCACTGGGGCCACACCCGCCCGCCTGCTGCGGGAGGGCCAGAGCGAGGAACTGCCCTGCTCCCTGTCCGTGTGCAAATCCACCACAGCTTTACCACTGCGTGCTCCAGGGTGTTCGTGTACCCTGCGGGCTCCTTTGCAATTGCCTGAGAAACGCCTCCAAGGACCTGGACTGCAGGCTGCAATTTCTTAGACTAAGCTAACTGGATACCCAGTGCCTATTAACTATTAACCAGTAGTCCTTGGGAAATTTGAAATAAACAATTCTGTTTGTAGTAATTGTGATTTTAAAGTTTGAAACTTCTAATTTTTCACAGCTGTCTAAAGAGCATGTATAAAATCCTTAATTAGTAATGAGTACATATCCCCTTTTATATCTTATTTACCTATAATTTAATATTAAATGTATTTTGGTGCTGCAGGAAGCTCTCATGGAAGAATATGCTATTGCAGCCCAGGTGTGGAAACTAAGTACCTGTGACTTGTGTGAAATAGCAAGAAACAGCGTTCTACAGAGCGGATTGTCAGATAAGGTAAATATGGCTGGAAAAACTCTTTTTTGAATATTATGGCAAGTAGGAACCCAGAAGTCGATAGTCTGAACACTGAAGAGCAGGTGCTTAGTGATGTATTTGTGCACATCCTTGTCCTCTTTTCCTGAAATAGTCACAAACTATCTGCTATGCAGGATTACATTACAAGTTAAGTGTTAACATTACTTTCCCCCATTAGCTTTGTTTTGGGATTCTCAAAATATGTAGAGACACCAGATGCCTGTTTATTCTCAGTTCTCCTTCCAGTTACAAACTTAATTATTTGGGTGATATCCCTCTGCCAGTGATTTTCTACATCATGTCTTAACATTAGTAAAAACAAACAGCCTGTCAATAAGCAAGACATTTTTTTGCTTAAAAGGGAGTACTATAGAAAATATTCTGGTTTAGATAGGCAGTCAGATTAGATTAAATTCCCTTTTGGCTTTAAAATTCTACACAGCCAAAGCTTTCTCTAGGACTTACTTTAGAGCATCCTCCCTTCTATGTCACTTTTGAACAATTCCTTCAAGGAACTGATACATGAAGGGGCTTCATGAGTATATTTTGTTGTTTCTTCCAATATTCCCTAATCACAACTACTCATTTTCCTCTTGTGCAACATTTAACTAAAAGAGACCTAAGCCTCTTTTTGCCCTTTCACATGCAAGATGTGGCAGTGAAGGCTGAACACTAACACGGAGGGTTTTAGCAAGCCAGACTGAGTGCACTTTTGAGTGATTATATGGATAAACTTTGGCCTTAAAATCTCCTAAACTGGTTAAGACTCTGAGGAGGAGTTCAATGGCCAGCTGGTTGAAACTGCTCTTTCCACTTGTACTGGACTCATTCAACTAACAAACATTTATTTCTGCAATAAATCAAAACAGTTGAAACTGACTTCTTCCTTTTGACATTTAATCCCTTTCACAGGAAAAACAGAAATTCCTAGGGATGAATTACTGCAAGGAAGGGCCCGAGGGAAATGACATTCGAAAGACAAATGTTGCCCAGATCCGGATGGCCTTCAGGTACGAGACTCTGTGCAATGAACTCAGCTTCCTGGCTGACGCCATGAGAACAGAAGATATTTCTACTCTGTCCAAGTAGTTACAAACTCAGAGAAACCAGAACATATCCCTCCTAAGCAGGAAAAGATGCAAATTAACATCAAATCATCTGTCTTTGATGCTACTGAGACATAACTGAGCAGTACAAAGACAAAGGGAGTATCTGTGGAAGATAAACAGCATTTGCCGTCACCTGTTACTGCATTATCCTCGTTGCAGATTTTGGTTTCTACGAACATTAGGCTTTTTAAGATTGCTGTAAATACTAACTGCAAGCTCAGAATCATGTTCTATTTGTTTCATACTGTCCTAACTGTGCCCTGCAGTGTAGCCTGGGAAACCAGAGAGAATATCTGTAGTGCAGCTGTGTTATGCACCTGAGGATTCTGCAGATGCTGACAGCACACACCCACCTGGTTTGGTCCTGCAAGTCTCAGTACCAGTCGTGGCTTTTAACACTCCTGAGTTTTACCCTTTATTCATTAGCAGTTTCTATGGGGTGCAGAATTTTGAGGCTACCCTTTCACTCTGGAAAGTGTTCTGACACAGTTTTTAACTCAGTGTTTCAGCAGCTATATTGGAAAACAAGAAAAACCAACATCGGGTAATCTTGTTCAATGACTAATTAATTCCTGTTGTTATGTAGGATGTCAGTGAAGAACAGCAGATGAATGCTTTTTAATCTAGCAAGTGGAAAACATGGTGTCAAAATCACTATTATACATTGTAATGAGTCTAATTATATCATGAAAATTTTGCCTTGAAAGTTGAGAACACTTTTTTATTCCTTTTTAATGGGAATATGTCAATATGCCCATTCAAATTACTTAGAAATTTATGCAGATAATTCTGGTTGCATGTAAAGAGAAATTTTTTACTTGAAAAATGGAAGTGTTCTTATGAATCAGTGGTAGAAATGCCAGACCTGGTTCTGGTCCTACTTCTGACATATTTTTACACATTTGTTTTAGTCTGTATTTTAGTCGACTTACAGCTGAATGGGAAGTCAAGCTGTCTATTTATACAGAAGCCAGCCCACTTGAAATCTGTCATTTCAAATCATGGTATGTTATGTTAAACTATTTATTTAGGAGGAAGTGGTTAGTAAAATACAGCTACTGGAGTATTTATCACTTTCAGTCTTTCTATATCATCATCTTTATGACATAGTACTACTCCTTCAGAGAGGATTAAAGGTAATAACATGATGGTACCTATGTACTGTAGAAACTGCACACAGTTTCACACCAAACAAGACTCAAGGCCAGGGGAAGCAGAGGGTGTGGATGCCTGTGAATCCAGCACTGCATTACTCAGTTCAAAGGCCTGCAGTCCCTAAGGCAGGATCTCAGCCCAGGGTTAGACCCCTGGCTCTCTAATATCCTGCATAGATAGGGGTGCTGGGCTTTTTCAAACAGGCATTCAGCATTAATGCATCAAAAGCAAATAACTGATACTGGCCCATCAAGTCTCACCTGACCTTGAACCCTGCATGTTGTGCTCCATCAGGTGTCTTGTGCTACTTGTATTTCCTAGGCCAGGCCCTTCTCCTGGAGCTCGGGCACCTCCAGCCTTCCTTTCTTCAGGTCACACTCCCCCTTGCAAATGCAGCCAGAAGTGGCAGTGGTGACACCACCAGTACCAAATGATCCCTTAATGGCATAAAGGTATAAAGGCATGGAAGACTCTCTGCTCAGGCTGTGGCAGTTGAAAGAAATACCTATAAGGACACCTTTTAATGTTCCTGCTGTCCTGAGGGGAGATTGAAAGGAAATGGCACTAAAGTAGGGGAAGGAGGAATTACTTATCAGTTCCTACAGCTGTGCAGCCTTGCAAGAACCTCCCGAGAGAGAGAGCTAAACCTAAAGATATCAGGAAGCAGCCTGGAATTAATGCTGCTCTGAGGGAATTAAGGCACAAGAGGGAGAGTTCTGACCATCCACGCAGCCTCAGTTAGCCAGTGTCATGTAGAGGAGCTGCAGTGAGTGCAGAGGTTTTTCACCCAAAACCAGGGCTGTAGACAGGTGGTGGGAATTTGACTTCAGCTCTTCAGTGCCCCAGCCAAATGTCTGCAACGTGCCAGATTCTGTATTCCTTGTACCCCTAAAAGTCATGTGAAACCCACGGTATGCTGCCCAGCTGAATGAGAATAAAATTGTCCTAAGTTCTCAGTCAGCAGCCCCTGTCAGCCTCACTGTTAGGAACCTTAGCAGCTCATAGAATGCAGTCTAGGGATTGGTGTCATTTGCTTAGTATGAACTCGGAGAAAGTGGTTTAAGCTGTTTAGCTGCATCAACTGCAAATGTCTTGTTTTCATCAGTACAACTTCCTAATAAACTGTTACCAACATAACATTATTTGGGATAAACTTCTGCATCCAGGCTAAATAAGCAACATGCTTGGTATGAAGAATTTCAATTTTAAGTATTTCCATCTGATAAACATTGCTTTACTTGGGTTGTTTCACCAGAACATCGCTATTAGTGCTGCTTTTGTTGTCAGTTGTATTTCTTACTTAGTTTCCTTAAAATTGTACCAAATTTGTATATGTTTAATACCTTTTCAGCTTTCCTTACCTCAGGTTTTAATAGGTCTGTAGCTGTTATTGAAAAAAAACAAGAAAACTGGATTTGAATATTCAGTGAATGGACAGTAATTGGGATTCTGACAATAACCACAGTAACACATAAGTGGTCATGACCACAAGTTCTGCTTTCTGTGCTTTTTTGTGTGCTGCTTTTAAGGGGAAATTGGGCTTATAGTATTGTATTTTGGGAAATATAAATAGACATCCTTTCAAGCTTCCACTACTACATTTCTCCTGGTCATCTTCTAATTAGGTAAAGGTTACTGATTCCCAAGTACAGTTCTTAAGCTTTGCCTTGTTTTCAATTTTTAAAGTTGCCCTTCTGTGCTAATGTGAGGCTGTTCAGAGCAACCTTGTGGGCTCAGGCTGTGTCTGGAATGAAAAGGTAGCTCCAGCACGAGTCACTGCTGTACATACAGACACCAGTACAGGGCAGTGGCTGATCCCCCCCAACTGCGCTGAGGTCAAACCTGGTTAGAACAAAGCTGGTTTGACTCGGGCTGGAAGAACATCACTGCAGGTGGCAATTGGGTAAGTACTGCTGCAGGATGGAGGAATATCCTACTTTCTCTTGACTTCATTACAGAAAGGTTCAAATGCTATTCAAGGCTTCCTTAAGTCTGTTTCTTCAAAAGCATTTTATACTTTCAACCTGAAATGGTTAATTATGGTTATTTGATGTTTACAACCTATCTACCTGAACAATTTTTTTTCTGTTCTGTTACTTAAGCAAACTTAAGGCATTTGCTCTGCTACTGTAGAATACATATTTTTTTCACAGCCCAGAGCCACCTTATTGTCTCATATCATTGTTCTTTATGTGTGGCTAAACCTTTCTGTTCTCTTTGCCTAGTTAAAATCCAAGTCTGAAAAGGTGTCTGTAAAAACTGCTTTTTCTTTCTGTGCCTGGGTTACATGATGTTTATCTTTTGCCTCTTGTGGAAACATTAAACATTACACTAATAAATGAATTGTAAAATAATACGGTTACAGGGTTTGTGTGTACCTCTCAAAAAAATTATAGCTCCACATTTAAGTAGAACTAAAACCCTGTGCAATTAAACTGACTCAAAGAAGGCATGAAAACTGAAAAAAAACCCCAGTGGAAATAAAGACAGTAAGCACTATTTAGGAGAAGGGGCTAAAGGCTTATCTGGCTTAAACCAATTCAGTGTTAACAAAAACAAACCACTCAGAAGTGGTGTAAAGTTCTGAAAGTGAAATTGCATTGCTGCCCCCACCATCTCTCGGTGCCCACCCTGCTTCCCTGCTCTTCCAAGTTGGGCACCAGGGCATAGCATGAAGCAGCTCTTCCTGCTCCTGTAGCCCCATCTGGATATTGAACTGAGAGTCAAGACAGCCAGCCTGGGAGCAGGAAAGCAGTCCTGACACTCAGGGCAGAGCAGTTTAAGGTGAGAATGCACAGCAGCTTTTATCTGACAAAAGCCAACTAAGAAGCCAGCAAGTGACAGATTTAAATAAATAGTATCAACACAGATACCCTGCTACAGTCACCATGACTTTCAAGGAAAAGCTTAACACAAAATACTTCAGTAAGAAAGGGAGTCAGGATTTTTAGACAAAGGTTAAAACATCATCTCTTTCAGTACACAAACTCTTTATTTCTGTACAGGAGCAGCACTGGTGAAGCACAAGAGTAAAGGTTCATCTGTAACTGAGGAATGTGCATCTCTCCCACACACCTCAAAGCACTAAACACAAACAGCACAGAGAACAGTCCATATAATAGTGAGACACCAAGACCACTAATTTCATCTCACATGAAAATTATTTTTTGAAGATCTATTAAAATGGGTCAGAACCACATCAGCATGGAAGCACAGACTCTTGTATCAAACTCTTACCTTCTTACACATACCAATTTCGGAAGTGCAGGTTTCCAACTACTTTGAGCTTATTTTGTGAAAACACCTTGCATTTTTAAATAGCACTTTGAACTAAAGGAGTGCTCATTTAATCACATATTGGATTGTATTCTTCATTCCAGCAGACACACACTGTGCAAAGTTCTATCCAATTTCAAAAAACTGGCAATTCCTTTTAATATTATGCCTACAAACCCTATGCCCAATGTTTGCTATTTAAATTTTGATAGGTTAGTGAGGTAAGTAAAGATCTGCTAATGAACATCTTGGCAGCTCAGACACAAGAGAAGGTGCTGTCCCACCCCTCATGGATGTGACATCGGCTCACAGCAGAACGTTACCTGGGGATCGCACACTGCGGTCACGGGAAAAGCACACAGCCCCACCCAGGCTGATTCCAGTGACACATCCCAGCAGGAAAAGTTTTCAGTCCTTAAAGAATATTGCTGTATGAGAAATTCTAGGCCTTGGAATCCAACATCTGAAGAAATGACAGTTAACAAAAATTCAGTTTTGAAATGACTAATGTTTAAGACACCCATAAAGCAGAATTCCGTTCACCCACTCAAAACAGGTGAGGATAAAATCTTTAGCAAATTAACTTCAAGGAAGATTTAACAACAGAAAACCAAAGAAAATACTGAATTACTGTCACATTACTTCCATTAGGGTGTGTATGAATACAAAATTAAATCATTATGTATATGCAGTGGTAAGGATTAAGGCCAGCTAGGTTAATATACAGCTCCTATTTGTATCAAACATCCTTAGGGCTCTCTGATTCTTCCAGGATTCAGCTGGATGCAAACCACAAAGAACCATAGTCAAGATGTTCCTTCCAAAAATAATGCGTTTGTCACATACAGCTCTACAGGGGTGGGATTGAACAGCTCAGTTCAAACCTGTACACAGAGATCTCAGTGGTTGTCCTGGTTTCCAGAACTGGAAAGAGTATGGATTAGAAAACCTTTCTAATTAGGTATAGAATTTTCTTTAAAGGAAAGATAAGGAAGTTAAATACACGATTTCCCATGAAAAAAAAGAACCATACCCCTTGCCTAAACTGAAACCTCGTAAATACAAAGGTTTGCTAATTGCTCTGGTACACCTACCTCCTGCTGTGCCTGTCAACTGGTCGCTTTTTCCATTCTAATTTCCTGATCTCTTAATGAATTCCTCTCCCATCTCTCCCTTGGCTTCGAAAGATCCAAACAGAAAAGCCAAGTAACTAGACAGAGGAAACAGTCACATTAATTACGTATTTCAATTCTTATTTAAAAACAGGAAAATTAAGAAAAAAAATATTCTAAACCTTAGCCTTCTTAAACTTCAAAATACCATCAGAAATATGGTGAAATAACTTGGGGAAAAAGTGTATCACACTTCTTTGAATATAAAAATCCTTTCCCTTAACAAACCTCCTCCTCAATATTGTCCTTTTAAGAATTAGAGTTGTTTAATTTTTCCCATCACTGCAGAAGGTTCCAATTTATCTGTGTACCTAGAAGAGGCCAAATCAGAGCCAGGTTTGTTTTTTTTGCAGAGCTGCATTAAGGTACCTTGTTGCTACCACCCATAGAGAGCTCTGACTCACAGTGCCACACTTTTAACCACACCACCTCTACAATGCAACTGCATTTGGATCAAAACTCAGTTTTCAGATTTCTGTGGTACTAAAGCCAAGAGATTCCTTAATCTTACAAGAACTCTGACATTTGTTCCAAAGTAACTTTATTGCACAATTCATACACAAAGTTTAATACAGTGGAATATTCTTAGCTATTAATACGATCTCTAATGTTTAAATTACAATTTCACAATAAACCTGTAAGAAATGTTCACTTAACACAAGGAAGTTAATTTGTTCTAATGCCCCCCACCAACAGCTATTTGCAGTAATTCACATTTTCAAGGTCTAGCTTCTGCAACTCATTGTCATGTTCATGCCAATGAATTCCTTTTCCAAAATTGTTTTCTAAATGTTGCACTTCAGACTAAGTAATACCAACCAGTACCAAATTACTAGTTTTTCAGTGTTAATGTATCTATTTCTCCATATAACATACAGTACATATATTTTACAAGGCACACATTACAGTATCTACATCACAGCAGTGTGAATTACAGCAACTTAATTTTAAAAAGCTGTACAGAATACAAAGTTTACGTTTTCACTATTTAAATAATTTTTGCATTAGTTTTTATTGTAATTGTCATTATGCTGCAATTAACAACCTCTTTGCATCATTATAAAATTACATTTTAAGAAGTTCATGTAAGTTTTCAGCAGAAAGTCAACTTATAAAATCTCAGTTCAGAAGTATAATTCCCGAAGTACTTGAAAAATAAAGTTAGCTTGAAGCTTTCGTTTAGATGTTCTTTCTGTTCCAGTGATATAAAAAGTTTAAAAAATTCAAAGGTTATTTGAAAGTTCTGAATATGGACTAATGCAAGCTCAAAAAGCAAAAAGAAACGGAACTTGTGCATGACTAGGAATATTTGCACGTTTTAGTGGAAAATCCTGGGCCAGTAACAATGTTCAGCCCAAACAATAACAGCCTTTATGCAACCAAGCACTCTATACATTTACTGGCTATCAATGGCTTGAGAAAGGAAAAAAAAAAAAAAAAACACAAAAAAACCCCAGAGCTCTAAGCTATATACAGTCCTAAAAGGATTTTTCCATAGTTAAATACAGATTTACACACTAAGCCATACTGGCTTTCAGATGACAGACACATGAAGAGTACATTGCTTCTCCTTCTTAAAACCTATGCTAAATTTGACAGTGCCAAGCTCAAATGGGTGCCATATGCTGTGCACATTCTTTAACAAATTGATGTATGATGGAGAAATTTTCAAGATCTAATTAAATTCTTTTGTAGCAGTTAAGACAAATAACCTAAATATGCGTATCTACATGTGCACATGCCTTTTAGTTCAGAACCTGTCTGGGACAAAAGGACTTAAGCCTTATGGCATCATGGAATTTTAACAGGTATGGTAAAGAAAAATGCAGCCTAACAGTAAGCAAGGTTTATGCTGATATTCCCTCAAATGCTACACTTGAATATTTTAACTTGAGGTTACTGAGTGAGAAAAAGTAGTATATGTTAATATATATATATATAAAAAATTAATTCTCTACAGTAGCCATTCATTTCCATAACACTATTTATGCACACGAGGTTTAAGATGGGTTTCCTGAATACTAACAATTTTAGACTGTCTAAACTCAGCTCTTTAAAGATTTTATTCTGCCAGCCACAAAATACTGTTGTGATACCACTCCAGTTGTGATACCCCTTATCCCAAGCTGTCACATGCACATCTCCCTGCAAGCAACATTCCTGTTGAAGAAGTTTCTCTCTGCTACATAAAAGCATATTGCACTTGTAGATATAAAGTAGAGCACCCTGACTTAGATTATCACTTGTAGCTCTTCGTATACCTTTTCACTCTGATCTCATCACTTCAAAAACTCAAGAGGAACAGATAAAACCACAGCATCAGACTAAACTATACCTTAAGTGCTAATTCAAATAAAGGCATTCTCTTCAGATATGCCCCATGTTTAGAAATAATTTTAGCTGTTCTTGATCAAAAACTACCGAGAAGCTGATTTACTGCTTTCAGGATTGTGTACCAAACTGTTTAATGTTTCCAGGCTAATAAGACTATGCTAAGTATCATATTTAAAAAAATATTCTAAGAGATAAGTCTTGTTAGAAGAATAAGGGGAACTGCACAAGTACATTTACAGACTTGCTTACACGCTCCAAAATAGATTTAAAATAATTAATTCTAAAAGTCATAGCAGATGAGATTAAGTATCTGTAAACACTAAGAGCAGCAATAACTTCCTACTGAAGAACAGGCAGTGGGACATCTTCAAGTTTCAACAGTAAAATTTCAAATTAATAACCACTAGTGCTAATTCATCATCTTTATTCACATTAATTGTGAATAAGGGACTGCTTTTAAGGGTAGAACTGTGAGGTCAAGCCATCTGCCATGGTCCATCTCTGTTGCAGTACACTGTGATGCTCAAACAGCAGTTTGCAGTTGTAGTTGTGCTGTTATAAATTGCTTCATCGAGTAGTTGAACTGTTAATTAATATCAAACGCTGTTGTTAAAGTAAACTTTGTTAATGATTAAAAGAGTTTGCTGAAAGAACAGTTTAATAATGAAGACTGCACACAGAGACTCGCTCAGGTAGCCTGTGCTTTAGAAGAGCAGCTCAGACTCACAGCAGCCAAGAGGAGAAGGAAAGGACAGGCTGTGGAAGAACGGCAAGGAGAGGTAAAACCAAACGCTCAGGAAAACCAAAGCTTCAAGTGGTTCTGCCATGATCAGCCTGGTGGGCAGAGTCAGGGTCTGTGGGGCTGCCCCGCCTCATCCACCATGTTAAGGATGTAAGTGGCAATGTCATCTTCTGTGGGGGCCTCTGACACCACCCAGGAATCTCCTGCCCCGGTCACCTGCCGGCGGCACACAGGACAGTTTCTGTGACGGTCACTCCTGTTAGGAAGGCACAGAAATGAGCAGTTTTCACTGATGGTCTCTTGCTGGCCAGAAAAAGCCAAAAGAAAAACAAAAGACAAAGAAAACCCAAACAAAACCCAACTCAGTGAGAACTTCAAGAACGATCACAACTGGATTAGACCACCTATCTATTTTGTTTGTTTAAAAATGTCTTTCTTTGTGAGGAAGACTTCTGAATGGAGCTCCATTCTTTAGAGTGAAAATTCGGAATCATGCTCCTCCCAATAATTTGCTCAGGTCAGACAGGATGCATCTGGCCAGAAAGTTTAAATGGAAATTCATTATCTAAATTAATTCTTCCTATCTTCGGGAATTCAGCTGAGGTCCTCAGAAACCAGTCTCCATAGGTTTCCTATATAAAGAGAAGAAGGAGCCCTTTTCCTGGGTCATACACCCCACTGAAGTTTAGAACTGGTCCCTCAGAGTCCCATCCCTCTCCATCATCTTGGGGGTCCCAAACAATTATGTTTGAGCTGGGAGCCTCTGTTAAATTAAGAGGAGATGAACCCTAAAAATTACAGACAAAAAAAAAAGCATGGTGTAACTGGAACTTAGTGAAGAGTTCAGCTGATTCATCAGCCAAAGCAGCATAAAATCGACTCTCCACCACAGTCACTAAACTAACCCCTGTCTTGCTGTCAGACATTAAGATATTTCCCCAGAAGAGAGAAATCACTCATAATATTCTAAGATCCAGCGATTTTTTCCTATGGTTTGTCATTGTGGAAGCCTAGTGTTTGTTACAAGAGCAACTTCCTTGGCAAAAGGAAGTTGCCAAGTTCCTTTTTCTTTCAAAAAGCCACAAAACAAATTTCTTACACACAAATTATGTGTAAAACCATTTGCATTAACTACCCAAAATAAAGCCTTTAACTTTAGAGCAGGTTTGTGTCCCCTACTGTCAGACTGCCAGGACACTTCCCTAATCCTTGTAGGCCTGCATGGTCAGACAAGAGCTGTGCTCCTCCACAAAGCAATTTTTCTCTCCACTTTTCCAACAACTGGTGTATCAGAAATGCAGAAGCTGAAAAGGTGTTCAGTTTTCTGTGAAGCTGAACACTGCAAGGTACACATTACATATCAATTTGAAGGTGCTGCCACTGAGAAGAAATATCTTTCTGGAAGAGTCTGATATATTTAAATCAGTAAATTGTATGGTATTTATTTGAAGTGAAAGTGTAACATATGGAAAAAAATCCCTCTGATAGTTATTTCCCAAGTAAGTGACAGACAGTCCAACTTTCCTTCATATTTGCATAGTCTTAACAAGCCTTAAATGAGATTTTGTGAAACATAACATGCCAGCATCTGCATATACCATCATCTCAAGTTTTTGAGCAAGATTAAAATTTAATTAATTTTAGAAGAATAAAAAGACGTGAGAAATTACCAAACAAATGCCGAAAAGCACTTTCACATCTCTTTTTTTACAAAATTTCCTGCTTTCCTTCTGCTGCAGTCTGATTTTACTCAAGTTTTTTATGTATCATATGGACATTAGCTTGGGAATATCTTCAGACATTAAATTATATTGCCATCATGGAATCTGTCAAACCAAACTGTCACATAGCATCTGCATACTATAAAATAATTAACATCCTTTAGTCTACATTACCATTTATCAATGCATTTCTGGCAGAAACTGTGAGCACACGGCAGGATTAAATCAGCACGCCCATCCATGCAGATGCAACATTCCTCTTCATCTGTCAGCTGTTTAACCCTGCACAAAAGAAGACACTGTTTTCTTTCAGTTGTTTGGTATTTATGCCCCAGTAACTACACCAGTTACTACATTGTTCATAATAATTAGTGATGGCCAGAAAGAAACACCTGTGCTTTTAATCTGTGAATGGACTACTTATGTCATCCCAGCCTATGTCAGCAGTACATGAACCAAACTAAGCCAGATGTGCATTTATTCTCTGTGTCAGGTGCTTTTAGTGTTGCAAAGGGTTCTGTAAATCCCTTTTAATATCAACAAGGAAGTGTGAGGAGTTGTAACTGCTTCATATCACATGACTGGGCAAAAGAACAGAAACACTGTTTACATTAAAGGCAGGAGAAGAACCTGCCTTCCTGTCACTGCACGTCAGGCTGAACTAGTTCATAATGAACTTGGCCAAATTTCTGTGTGCTGCTTTATATCCTAAACAAAAACCTCCATGGCAAGAGGATCACTACCAGAATGCACATTCATTCATTTCGCATGGCATCAAAATGCCAGGAGCTGAACTGCTCAGTAGATTGAAAAGGCTGATTTTAGCTTGCAATACGCTCCACATAATTGCTCATCAAATTAGGACTCTCAAGCTGACTGTTACCACAGCTTTTCCAGTTGAACTCCCAGGTGTTCCTGTCGGTGGGGAAGTTTAAAAATTATCTCACTACCCAGGACAGTTGTCAATATTTTGTATCTTTTTCCCAAATAAGAGGTATCTGTATCTCGAGTACTTGCACCATCAAGACTTCTCAAGTGTGAAAATGTGCAGAGAATCCTCAGCGTTCACTGGCCTAACCAGACATGTGAAGTCTCAATTTTATAGTCACAGCTCACTTCTAAAACAACCAAGGAAGTGTTCAGAAATAGTTGGGTTTTCCAAAAATCCTGATTTGGGAATCCCTGTTCTGACCTGAGGAACAAAGATAGCAATCTAGAAAAAATGGCATTTCAGGAGAGTTATGGCATTTCAGTTAGTCCACCTTAATGACTATTGACCAGACTATTTTTGCTTAGGCATCTAAGGGAGCTTGTCAAACACACAGTCATTTTTTAACTGTACAGATTAGTCATCTACTGGGCAGAAGTCAACATGCCTTTGTTTTATTTTTCAGTTGGTCCTTGGGGCTTTCCTTTCAATTTGCTTTTGGAGAAATTACTTTAAAATCACAGATTTTTTTTTTTTATAGATGGTAACTTTGATGCCTTAAACTGGCTACTTAGAAACAGAGACTAGACAGGAATAAAGGAATAAAGGAGGGATTTATTTGAAAGACCTTCAGAGGTACACTCTGGGCTCCAGAGGCTCCTGCCTCAGTGGATCCCAAAAGGGACAACAGGTCACAAGTTCTTCACACTTTGATATCAGCATAAATTCACCAACCAGAACCCAGCCAAGGATGGAATTTCCCCAAGCTTGCCCCCCTCTCCCCAGGATGACTGTTTACAGTTCTTGTTCTGTGTGTCCTTGGAGAGTAAGTTAGAGGTTTTGTTATGTCTATCTTAGCATAAGAGAACAGCACTTAACTGGGAAGCTACAGGGAACTTCAGAGTTACACTAGCAGTACAGGATTTGAAAAATATAAAAGTTAAAACCTAAGGCATCAACTTGCATACAATGAGAACAACAGTTTCCATGAAGCCTATTTTTTGTGTAGCTCACTATGTTCTTTTAGACCTGTTCTCTTTCATTTTCCTCCCCCATGCAATTCTGAGAACTAACCTTTAAAAGCATTTGAATTTCTGAGATTTGCTGGTGTCTATACAGGCAATCATACAAGGCCTATTTATAAAGTTTGTGCAAAGAAAGCTTTAGTCACAGGACTAAGTTCCTGAAGAAACAGTAAAATAAAAGAGTGTCAGACTAAGGAAATGCTTGTCCCTTCATTATCAGAAAGCATAAATCAGGCGTATTTGGAATGCTCTGAATAGGAAGTGCATGTTGTAGAGAAATCATGGAAATAGTTCAGGAATAGTGGAGAAAGTTCAGAAGAATGAAACAGATAACCCTCACTATTTTTAGATAGTGAGGGCTAAGTTTGCAGAGCTGAAAAATGTCTAAAGGTGAGAAGAATTTAGGCAAATGGGTGGTTATCATAGAAAAATGAACAGAAGATTTCATTGGTGTAGAATACTTGAAGGTGCTTCAGCCTGTATTTTCTTTAGGAACTTGAAAAACTTGGCTAAGGCACAAGCTTGTCATATTAGCATAGTATACTCTTTTTAATTGTGACTAGTACTGCCTCAAGTGATGAAGTTTACAAACAGGAAGGATGCCCATCTCCTCGTCTCCAAGTCTGAAAATTGAAAAAGAAACTCACATAGGAAACCTTTTATCTTCCTCACTGACTTTAGCAATATACAAAGTTGTTTTGCTTGAGCATGTGGGGTCTATTCTGTTTGGCTTGTTTGTTTGAAGCAAAAGACCATTTCCAGAAAAATGTGTGTTTTGGTACAACCTTGGGAAAGTAATTTTCCTGTTCTTTCTCAAACATGTTCACAATTTACATGAAATTAATTTAATTTATTGAAATTAATACCTTCTGCAATCCACTGACTTAGAAAGACCAATGGGCTCTGTGGAGTGACAACACAGCTGAGCCCTTTTTCATTCCAACAGCTGAAGTGTGACACTCAGCCTGTTTTATTAAAATACCTGCCTGCCAGCTCTTCACTGGTTAGCATAGAGAACTCAACCATTTACTACCTTCTCTTATAAAACCTAGCTCTACCTCACTTAAGACTGAGTTAGAACCCTGAACTTACTCAGGAAATGGAAAGTAAGGAATTACTGGTAGCAGCAACCTTCCACACAGGGAAAGGGTGACATGCTGTTATATTCAATTTGAACTGAAGTTATTGCAGGTGTTGACCTCAGTCTTTTGTTTTTCCTCTGGTTAACAAAGCAGAATGTCAACATGAGTGAGACAGTTCACATTTTTCCAGCCTTACAAGTTAAATTATTACCATAATTGATGAGTTTCTAGTGGTAACAGATGGGAACTTTCACATGCCAGAATGTAAGAGGAAGAGAAAGTTAAAGTGGAACAATAACAAAATCCGTTTAAACAAACACTGTCAATCCCCCTGGATTTGTAGCTGCAGCTGATTCCATTTCCTCCTGTTTCCTTATTCAGGAGATTCAACATATACCATGTTTACATTAGAACTGATGTCTAAAATGGTTGTTCTGAAGCTAAGGTATGGTAGCACAGTATTTCACAATGTCACCCAAGTGCACTGCAGCTCCCTTGGTGCAAGGGAAGATGTCTGTTCAAGTTTGTGATGACACAAAGCCTGCAGCTGCTGAGCAAGCAGTTGTGATCAGCAGGTATTTGTAGTTCAGGTTTTAAGCACAACTCCCAAAATGCACAGGTTGTTACTGGGGTCAGAAGATAAAGTGTACCAGAATACCTTCCCATCCACAAGCTGGCCTGACACGATGACAGAGACATCAAACTCTCAGCAGCTTCTTCAGAAGTATCACTCTGTGCAAGAACTCCTGCTGCTTGGCTGGTGATGTCTTTATAAAGTTGAGTGAACTGATATAAGTTCAAGATTCTGGAAGCCTCCACGATGCCACTTGTTTTATTTATCTTAAGATATAAGAATTGTTTACAATTACTCATCAGATTTTAACTCGGCATTGCTCAAAATGTTTTTAAAGCTCTGCAGTTCTCATGTAGGGCCAGTAGTCCCCTTCCTAAGCATCCATCACCCCGTTAGCAAGCTGCAGTGTGCCTCAGCAAGTGTCAGGACTGCACACAGCTGCTGCAGCATGAGGAACACCACAGGCAGCACCACAATTTTAGGGCAAGGTAATTGCCATCACTACTGAAATGGATTCAGGTGTGAGTAGGGATCTAATGCCCAAAGAACTGGGCTAAACTTAGAAGCAAGCACAGGATAAGCAGGCATTTGATATTTGAACGTAAAATTTACTACAGTGATGGCTGCCTTAATGAAAACTAGGAGTGAACAGGAAACTACAAACTGTTGGTTTCACACAGAGTTTGAGGGCTGGCTTGTTTAACCACATGTTAAGACTGCTCAGTGGATTCAGGATCATTAAAGGACATCACTTGATAGGGTACAGAGGGGAAAATCTCATTAGACAGAGCAAATTTTGTTAAGTTTTTGTCGTGGTCATTGAAATAAGTTAAAATATTTAACTTTTAGATTGGTTTTCAAAGGAATCAGACTATACACAGGTACACTAGCTCAATTAATAATGCCTGGAAGAGCTGATTAACTTCTACTACTATCAAACTCTACAGTTCCTAGTTGTACCACTGGATTACTTGACCTCACAGTCGCCTGCATTTGTAACTATAGTGCTCCACTGCAAGGCGTGAATCCTTTAAACTTAGTTATGAAAATGTTTTTGTTACTGTGCTTTCTACAGAAACTTAGAATTTAGACTTAAATTATCTCCAACAGCATCTTTCAATACATCATCTTTATCAAAACACATGTAGCAGGTGTTGGATTTTACAAGCAAAACTGGCACTTCTCAAATCTTTCCACACAAACTGCCCATCAAATTAAAATATTTACACTTACTTTGGTACATATTATCCTAACGATCACCTTCCAGAAAGCAGAAGAATCAGACCCAGGTTGCACTTCAAATAACAGATGTTTGTCTTGTCCAGAAGCCAATTTTGCAGTACTGTAACAAAGCAACATCAGTTCAATGTCATGTGCTGGACCTGCAGAGATCAGCAGCCTCAGCCAAGTGGGATTATTTATGGTTCACCTGTCTGCTCAGGGGCATCAAAGTAAAGAGTACTTACAATGACCTTCTTAGCATGTCATTGACTACACAGTCCACTTCACTTTAAATTGCACAGCAAACTTCAGAAAATGTTGTGCAAGTCTTTTGATCCAGCATTAGCAAGCAGGTGTACTTTATAGACATTTCAATTCATATATGCTCTCACTATTTATTACACTAATCACACAATCTGTGTCCAGTCTGAAAAGGTTATTTCCTCAAAAAGTATGTCGAAAAAAAAGCCTGTGAGTACCAACATATGTAGATGACGTGTATTTTTGTTAGTACATATTAATAATGAGGTAGTCAGGTGAATGTGTCAGGTGACCTGATACTTGCTTTTTTAATGGAACACAGACACAATGGTCTATTCCCTAAGAATCAGAACAAGCTATATTACATTCAAGCTTCAGTAAACTGGAAAGAAAAAAAACACTTGAATAATAGTATTGATTATACTGATACATGCCCAGATTCTCAGGCAAAACATCAGGTTAAGTTCTTCAATATCTATTTATGTATCTACCCAGAAGACAGCTACGTGTTCTTCAAGAGCTACATGTTCTTGAAGGTCACTCAGAAAAGCTTGACCCTCCCCAAGGTAATTTCTAAACTGAATACAAACTCACATTTTAGTTAAAAAGCAAACACTACAAAGCCCTTATTCAGTGTGTGTGTGTTTCCACTTCATTTTATCACTCTCATTTTATACCATAAATACAGGCTAAAAACAACAACACTGCTTCTTTGCTCATTTCCTTTTACTATCATTGTACTGGTCAAACAAAAGGTAGGCTATGAAAAATCTGACAAAAACCCAGCCTTTTGTTTGGGATTATCTAGGTCACTGGTTTGGGACAGTAAGATACATCTCATCCTTAATGAGGAGCAGCCTTGCATGTCTGCAGAGGTGGCAGGGATGGTCACAAACAGTTCTGTCTCAGGTGCCACCCTCCTCGTGTAGCTCTGCTGTCCCTACCAGGCTCCTATTGCTCCCTCCTACCCAAAGTGACAGGCAGAGAAGAAGCAGCATTGCATCTTCAGATAGAAGGGAGAAGCATAAGGGACACAAGTGACACTAACAAAAAGATGATGCTAAAGCACCTCTTGTGAACTTCTAAGAGAGAGCAACACTTGCTGGAAGAAGAGTATTGGAGAAAAGTGAATTTAAGGAGGAGAAAAGGCTTCGGTTCTGAAGTGTAATTACAACCGTTATAGAAACGTCAAGCAATGAAGGGAACACTTCAAAAGCACCCAGCCAGTTCTGCCTTAGCCAGCATAGAATATTACATTGCATACAAGGTCTCTGTAGAACATGAAAAAAAAAGAAAGAAGCAAAGTAGGGCTTACATATCATTGAGTTCAGCTACTCTTCCCAGAAATTCTTCATAGGTTAGGAAACCACTTTCTTGAACCAAAGAGGCATGCTTTGCTACTTTTTCTGGCAACTTGTTAATTACAGTTTGTGTGTGGTTTGAAATCTGTTGACCCATGGTGAAGTTCTTCACCTCAGCTTTGTAGAGAGAAGTTCTCATTCACTTGTAGAGTCTCTGCTAAAAATATTTGAGAGAGTTAAATTTGTGTGTTTGTGAGTGGCTACTCCCTTATTTTCTTTTAGCCTACAGCAATTATTCCACAAGTAACACAACCTGAGCAGTCAGATCAGAAACAATGCAGAATACTTTGAAGAGCCTGGAACGTGGCATTACAATCTTACTAAAAATGTACTATTTTGCTTACAGCAATACTTACATTAAACAGAGATAATTTTTCACATAGATTCAACTCCAACACACACATATATAAATACATCCAATGGAATGGAAAAAAAAATTTAAGATGGCAATGGCAATTTATGACAATCTTTGTTTATCCTAAATATTTGTGCGTGTGAATATGAGAATGTCTGCAAATAAGCACATCAATGTCTGTTTATACACAGACACATTAGGAATCAGCTTTCTCACATCAAACTTACATTGGCAGATCAAAAGAACTCCCACAGCATTCTGAAACTGGTAAGCCAAGGAATCCATGTCAGTATAAACCAATTTAGAGACCTCCCTATCTGCACAGAACACTCAACTTTAGGATATATCATAGAACTGACTCACTCAAATGTCTCCAACTTATTTCATCTTTCCTTCACACTCAAATCTTTTTCCCCAAATGTCTGCCTAAGGATTTTCACCATGCTCGCTTACTCCACTTGCTCCCCTTTATCCACTTATTCCCCTGGATGCCTCTGCATTTCACTTCCCCCAAAATGCCGCTCTGCAGAGTTCGCTGCTTGTAAAGCAAACCAGTCGTGTCATGCCCTTTTAAGACTTCTATAGATAGAGATGTGCAAGGGCAAGAGAGCTGCAGAACATTCACCTCAACTGAAACACAGAGCAATCTGATAGTAGCTGTGTTACAAACTCCTTATGAGAGACTTCACAGAGAAGCATCACTTTGCCCTGCAGGTACCTGTAGTAGCACTTCGGCTTACACCCACCCAGAACAAAATTTACAGCTGTTGAGATCTCACCACGGTGTGAGAAAAACAGCACACCAAGTGAGCTCCTACTAGAGCATACTGAAGCACAATCCAATTCCACCACAGTAACCTTCCAATTTATGGTGGGAATTGTGACCAATTTCAATTCCCACAAAGATGTGCTCCCCCTCCAGCCACTTCCCTCCTTCCCGATAAGGCTCCGGTCGCCTCCTGTCCCGCGCTCCGGGGCGTGTTCGGTGAGCACACGCCCAGGCCACACACGTCAGGCACTGCCTGTCACCAGCACAACCTGCCACCCTCCAGACACCTCCTCCCGGATCTCCCACGCCAGCGCTCCCCCGAACTTCTGAGGGAGCACCGTGCCTCAGGCGGGCCTGAAGAGCTCGGCACCTAAATCCCAGCATAGATATGTTCGGGGAAAAACATATGCGAGGGTGTCTGCAGATTTGGATATTAGAATAAGGTTCTTCACCCCGAGGGTGGTCGGGCACTGGAACAGGCTCCCCCGGGCAGTGGTCACAGCACCAAGCTTGACAGAGTTCAAGAAACGTCTGGGCAACATTCTCAGGCACATGTTGGGAATCTCGGGGTGTCCTGTGCAGAGCCCCAGCAGGAGCTGGACTTTGATCCCTGTGAGTTCCTTCCAACAAGGCATATCCTGCCACTCTTTGAAACTGTTCCCTGCTGGTCACCCTTCAAGACCCGACAGACCCCGCAGACCCACGAAGCGCTCCGAGCGGCGCGGCCGGGCCCGAGCGCGACCCCTCACGCCCCGGGAGCGGCCCGACCGCCCTCCCC
>VZTN01016469.1:126730-183584 GCA_013400515.1 Erpornis zantholeuca
GGGAGCGGGGCCCGAGGCGGCTCTGCCGGGCCGCTCGCAGCGCTCCTCGTCCTTCCCTCCGTCCTGGTCCCGGCTGTAACGCCACTGCACCCAGGCCGGCGGTGGCGTGGTCGCTGAGCGGAGCGCGCCCCGCCAGAACATCCACAGAATCACCGGACCAATTAGGTTGGGAAAGAGCTCTTGAGATCGAGTCCAACCTATGACCCAGCACCACCGTGTCAACCAGACCATGGCATCGAGTGCCACGTCCAGTCGTTCCTTACATACCTCCAGGAACGGAGACTCCATCACCTCCCTGGAAAGCCAGTGTCGATGTCTGATCACCCTTCCTGTGAAGAAATTCCTGCTAAAGTCCAACCTGAGCCTCCCCTGGTACAGCCTATATCTTCTCATCCTATCGCTTTCCTGGGAGAAGAGACCGACCCCATCCTGGCTTCAATCCCCTTTCAGGCAGTTGTAGAGTGATGAGGTCACCCCTGAACCTTCTTTTCTCCAGGCTAAACACCCTCAGCTCCCTCATCATACCCGTGCTCCAAATCCTTCCCTAGTTCCATTGCCCTTCTCTGGACTCGCTCCAGCACCTCAGTGTCCTTTCTAATGGGCGCAGAACTGGACACAGCACTCGAGGTGTGGCCTCACCAGTGCCCAGGACAGGGGGACAATCACTGCCCTGGTCCTGCTGGCCACACTATTATCCATTCTGACACGCAGCAGAAGTGCAGTGTAGGGTTGTTTTTTTTTAAGAAACACTCTGTACTAGCTGGGCTGATGAAAACGGGGTCACTTTTTACACTGCCGCACCCTCAGCAGACTCACACTCAGTGCTGCATTGCCCAGGGTTACCCGTGCCTTCATTCTTTCCTATGAGATCTATTAAATAGTGATTTAAATGATGCTTAATGGAGTCTGAATGCCTGGCTCAGTGGGATCATCCCAGGCCACAGCTGCTGGTGCAAATCCCGGTCTGCAGGGAGGATGTGGGTGGTGGATGTGAGTGGCAAAGGTCAATGCTCACTGACCTTTTCACAAAAAAAACCCCAACACCCATAAAGGACAACAAGCCATTGAGAAACAGACATCCTAGAACATCCTCTGGGTCATCCACATCCTGATGCTGCAATATTTAATTCTATTTTTTTTTTTTTTTCTTAATTTAAAGAGGAGAAAAGGAGTAGTCCTTCCCCTTCCTGTCCTCTTCTGTTCACACGTAGATACATGTACTTCCCACGACAAAGGCATCCCTATATTCCAGACAGGGATTGGGCTGGACTGGAAACCTCATGTATTTCCTGCAGGCCAAGCACCCCTTTTGCCTAAGGTCAGCAAACATCTGTAGCCTCAGTGTGGGAATCTGAGTGGTGTTACCATCAAGTGACAAGTACAGACTGTGCTCTCCTGCGTGTTGGGATGAGTTATTTGTCCAAAGTACTTGAGCAGCTCTGGCACATCAAGGAGCTGCAGAACTGTTAAGAAGGTTTCATGGGAAAAAAAAAAAAAAGAAAAAAAAAAAACACTCGAAGAAAGTCAGAAACATAATGAAGAAATTCTCTTAAGTTTCTCCTGCCTCTAGTTAAGGGTTTGGTGTTTGACACTATTGGTCTAGATACTTAAATAAATGTTTCCTGTTTATATTGTAGTAGTGCATCCCTTGCAATTCCATTAAACAATGAGCAGGAATGTTTTGTACTTTCCAATTCCAATGTGACTGATTAGCCACACTCACTACGTGGAGACAATATCAAATACAATACTTGTTGGTTAGTACTTAGAGCTCTCTTTATCCCATCCAGAGCAGTGTAATAGCTTCCCTAGCCCTTGTGGTGTTGGCATAAATTGTGTAGAGGAATGGAGGGCAGATCAAACCATGTGCATCATCAGGCCTCTGTGGGAAGGTCAGGATGAAAGCCGGGTTTTAAGGTACATGATAAAATAAGACCCTTAGATGTTAAGGCAATATCTTATTAAAATAGATAGGATAGATTTTTTTAGCAAGTAAACACTTCAGGGGAACAAAACCCCTTATTTAACTCTAAAACAGAAGCAACATTATAATTATCTCTTGGCTGTAGAGAAAAGAATAGAGAAACAAGTAATTTCTAATCTCTAAAACATGGAAAAGAGACGCTGAAGGGAGATAAAGAGAAAAATCCCAAACTACCTGGAATCCACTACCACTGCCTGTGTCCTTAAGCCCATTTGCTATTCTGGCACTTTCATGACAAGTGTTGGCTGTGGCCCTTCCTGATGTTTACTCCTCGCAGAGCACTTCCATTCTGGATGCCAGGAGAGGTACAAGGTGTTACTGTGGTGTTTTGTGAGGAGAGGAGTTGCTTAACTGGGTGGGAAGGCTGTGTCCAGTGCTGTCCTCTGTTGCAAGTTTTTCTGCTAAAATTCTGCTGATGAACATCTGAAATGAGCAGTTTTTAGAGCTGTACTGAATCACTTGGAGCCATAAAATATTTCTGAACTATTAAAAAAAGGGAAAAAGGATAAAACAAGCAAACAAAAAAGGGAATCTCTAAGTATGCTGTTAGAAACACATTATAAATCACTACTAGTGAAGTGTATAACCACTGGGCATTTTTTAATTTATGTGGTTGAAAAGCATCAAAGTTCATAACCCAGCATCCTACACTGTTAAAACCACAGTATAGGTGAGCAGTTCTATTGCTATTTTAAAAACTATTATTGTTATTTAAGACTATGTTTTTCAAGCTGCTTGATGAAGGAAGAAAACTTCCTTGGGCACAACAACCAACTTCACACATAAAGGTAAGTTATCCAAATTCTTTATTCAGGAAAATATTTGACAAACTGCTGGTGTTGTTCTTTTATAACAACTAATTACTTCTGTAACATTAAGTTTATATGAGTTCTTTTTACTGTGAGATGATTTTCATTAGAATAAATTATCCAGACAAATATATCCACCATAGTTTATTTTTTAGGAAGTACTGTAGACATCCCATACCACCTGAGACTTTTATTATGAAAGCCACATTTAAATACACACAAAAGATCTCCAATATAAGTGTTGAGATACAGTTCAAGGTTTGCTTTTTCCCCCTCTGTCAAATATCTGATGTGGAAGAATGATAATGGTTTTAATAAATAAAGCAGTAAACTATGATACAATGAAGGTATCTACGTTATTCATTGCTGTATATATATATACATACATACATATATATATATATAAACATCAGCATCTTTGTACCCTTCCTTGGACATTTGAATGACAGTGGGTTAATCCTTTGAGTTTTTACTTTCTTGTAAACAGAACTGTTTCTTCTGTTTGTAAACCAACAGTTTTTAAAACAGCATGCAACTACTGAATGGAAATAAGCTAATCTGCATGAGGAAAAACTACAATGCCAGCATTTTATTTTAGGCATTAGGCTAGCAGACATCCACCAGCCACATATAAAAACCTTTTTATTATATTTTGATCTGAATTCCATGCAAAGAGTTAACGTAGTGCCTGTCATTAATAGCATATTCATAATTGCTTCTTTATTAAAGATGAAAAATGAGCTGTAATATGGATTTGTAAAATTTATTTCAAGTAAATAAGGTAGCATGTTCTTCTGCAAGAATACTTGTTGCCAAAGATGTAATTATTAAAAAACAAGGTTTCATATGTTAAAGATAGAGGAAAATATCAGTATTTACAATCACTTATGTTTAAAAGCATTGCTAAGTTCTATGTGCTTCATTTTATACTTCCATCAAGAACTGTACATTCTTCCCCTTAAACTTCTGCTTCTAGACATTTTACTGTTGCCTCAGGCTTAGTTTTACACTCTTCTACCTTATTTCCATTATTCTGTGTTTCCTTCTCAGGTGTCTGGTCATTTGATTTTGTCTCTTTGAGAGCAGTAGTTACAACTGTTTCTTTTTGCTGATTCTTGTTAAAAAATGGTAAGGTTTTCTTGTACCTTGAAAAAGGAAAAAGGATAGTAAAGCATAAATACTGACATAGTTTGGTAATATCACTCAAACAGCTGGAATTAACTTACTCTACTGTACTCAAGCAGAAGTCATCACAGAGAACAGTGACATGCTAGGTCATTGTGCTTTTTCAAGCAGTGTGCTTTCTAAACAAATATTTTGGTATTTTTTTTTAGAAACAGACAATGTATATTCAGGATTTGAGGTACACAATGATAAAGCTGTCTGGGCTAGGACATGAGAAATGCCCACTTTTTAGTAGCATTTAATCATGCACTGTATTGAAGGTCTTTATGTTTGACAAATAAGTTCAACAATTATTATTTTCTGAGCAAAATCATAGTCCAATAATAAAAATTTTCACCTTGAGTCTGACATAGAAAAAACAGGATAAAACTGCATAAACAGGTTTATAGATGAAGTGATGCACATTCCAGTGTTGCTGTTTTGACCCACTTGGAAATGTTTCACACTAGGCACGGCTGACCAGTTAAAAATAGGCAATATTTTTTTTTTATTCCTTTTCTAAAGCAGGGAGTGACAACAGCAACAAAAAACTTACCTGCATAAAAACAAGGTTAAAGATTTTTTTTAATTTATGCAACACTATTATGTCATTATCATTACTTCTCTGCTCTTTAATAACTATTTTAAATATTCAGTGATTGTACTCTAGGAGTTAACCCAGTCCAAGAGAGAAAAAATAATAGCAACTTACCTTTTGATATAACAGACTGCTAGAACTACTGAAATAATGAAGAAGGTGATTGCCAGTACAAGAAGTGCAGTGGGGATACCTGGAGATAAAGGGATATAAGAACAGAGTTCTTATAGATGTAATTAATGCTGACTTTCTAAAGGCTCATTATGACCCTTTAAATCTGAATTCTTCTAAAACCAGTCTAGAGGACATCCACATCAACTGAAGAACAGAAGAATTAGGAAGATCGAAAGGTGAGTTACTCCTGCTAATTTCTTTCAAGATAGACTAAAACTGGTATTTAGACCATCCCTGACAGATATTTGTTTAATCTGCTCACTGGAGGGTTTTTACAGCCTGACAAGAGAACACATTCTTATGCTTAATTATCCTTACAATTAGAATGATTTTCCTCATATTTAGTCTTTCTCCAATGCTGTGTATTAGGATTGCTTACCCATGCCTCATAACTGAAGAAAAATTCTCTTTAAAACTTTCTTGGCTTCTTTTGGTTTGAAGAACGTGGTGAGTTTTCCATTACACTAAGAAGAGTGTGTTTGCCAAGACTTTTTCAGAAATGTATTTACCCCAAATCACATTAACCAGAATGAACTTCTACCACTTCATATTAAAATCTATCAAAAAGTATAAAATCAGATCTTAATTCTACTTCAAAACTATTTTTAAACCCTCTGCCTTATAACCTTTGTTCTGCAAAACCATAATATTCCAATTCTGCCTCCAGGTTTAGCTATACCAAAATGGACAGGGCAGCAAACAAAAAATAGCAGTGCACATTTTGACTACTGACTTCTACATAATTAGCTCTTTTCATTAAATAATTACCACACAAGGCCCTTACCTCCAAAAACAACAGCATCATTCTTAAAGGTCAGATGGGGAGTGTGCCTGGGAGGGTCAGTGGGCGAGTGTTCCTCTGGCAGTTGTGTGGTTGGCCCCTCTGTGGGTAAGATCGTTTCAGTTACACATACGACACGAAATCTGTTCTTCAGGAACTTTTCTGACTCAGTGACAGCCACAGTGGGCACTGCTGTGATGTTCTCAGCCAGATCAGAGGCTGAATATGCAGTTAAGTCACTTGATGTGCTTGATGGAGGAAATGTGGTTGTAGTTGGGTCTGGTTGACATGAATTAATCTGGACATCTGCAGCAGGGAAAAGAAACACATAAAAGTCGTGTCAGATGCCACTTTCGTACTTACTGCACACGTATTTATTGAAATGATTCCTCAGTCTTTCCCATCTGGAATTTTTTTTTGTTCACAAAAGCTTTGCCCAAACCAAACATCCCTATTTCAAACATGTGGTTGCAGCCTAGAGTACACAGATTTATCATTACTCACATAGTTGCAAACTCCTTTGAGCAAGTGTGGCACTCATTTTATGATTCCATACCAATTCTATTCTTCATGAAAACTACTTAGAGTAATACTGCATATAAAACCCAACAGTATAACCTCACACAGAGCTGAAGGCTTAACTGCAGATTCAATATTCAAAAATCTTTCCATGGTATTTTGTGTATGTTCAAAATACATGCTTGTATTGTTGATACTTGGAAAATTAATTTGATTTCCTGTAAAAAAACATAGCCTATGAAAGCCTCAAATAAATCAGGCACCAGTGTGAGATTATAAAGAGATTTGATTCTAAGTGGGGAGGAGAGGATAGGAAATAACAAACTTCAGGTTTGAAAAAAAATAAGCAATTTTCAGAAATTAACTCATTTATTAGAAGTGAATGTTGTCTATAAGAAAATGTTGGTGCAAGTGAACTTTGATATTGATTTGGAAAAGCTGAGTTCTGGATCAGACTCCTGTGAAAATGTGGACATTCTTCTTTGCTAGTGAAATTCTATATTCTGTAAAGCTATAAAAATTTCACTAAAGTAACAACCAGGTTACAACATAAATAACTGGGAAATGATGTATGCACTGTTGTCCAACTGAATCCCTGTGGGAAGTTTGATGACGCAGTCACCTTTACAGAATAAAATGTCAAAGGGCAGGGCTTGACACTTTTTCCACTATGGTTTTTCAAGAGCTTTTGGCAAATTTTTGGCACAAGAAAAGTGACAGAATGAGCTTCTGATAAATATTTTGGGCAAGAAATGCCTAGAATAGGCAACAGTTTGGAAATTAAGAAAAAGGACGAAAGAGTCATCCCAATGTTAAATTTCTAACCACTGAGCAAGCTTAACTTTATTCACATACTCTGACAGTATATATGCAGTTATTTTCTTTTAATTAAAGTAAAACAAAGCAATTAATTTGGAATTACATGCTGCTTCTTTAGCATTACTCAATCTACCCAAGACTTTTGGTGCAGAACAACACAAATCTTGTGCAGTGAAATGCCCATGTTGCATAGACCTTCTCCCTACAGCTTTATCCTCGGTGTCTTTGGAACCTCCATTCCTCACAGTCACCAGACAGGGTCTCAGGTCTTTACATCTTTGCATGGGCATTTCTTGCATTTCCATCTTTCTCCTGCTTTTTCCAACCCTTGCTCATAGGACTTTCCTGAAAACCTTCATGGTTTTGTACATATTCTCTTGCTCTTGCCTAAAACTCATTGGCAAAGCTTAAGAACTGATTACAAATAATGAAATGATCCTTTATTTGGTCTAATTGTTGGGATATTTGATATGCAATAACAATAGCTATGGGACACAACATCTCTAGTTACTTATTTTTAGTTAATAAACAGAAGCCATTAAGAAATTATATTGATCTATTGTCCTGAGATCTAACTTATATCAAGGCCCAAGTTCCACTGTTGGATCTTCAATTTATAAATAGTCAGTGAGGGAAAGGACAGGTCTTTTCACACCTAGGGTGATCCACATTAAAGAGAGCTGTTGGATTTTACTGATTATAGATTGGAATCTAATTAGTTTTATGGTCTCTTAGCAGTTCTGGCTTATAATTTAATTTATCTTAATGGATACATCTCCATTTATCAAAAAAAATTCCATTTTCCCGAAGCACCCCACTCTTGATGTTTTTGCAAGAACAGACACACCTCACACAGACACACTGGATAAAGACTCAATTCACTCTCTTTTAAATTATCATGGCCAAATAATCAAAACATATTAAGAGCATTGTGTCAATGATGCCTTAGGTTTTAACTTTTATATTTTTCAAATCCTGTACTGCCAGTGTAACTCTCAAGTTTCCTGTAGCTCGTTCAGTGCTGTTCCCTCATGCTCACACAGACACAACAAAGCCTCTCCAGCTCACTCTCCAAGGACACCCAAACCCTCCTAGGCCCAGCAACTGCAAACCACAATCTTGGGGAGAGGGGGGCAAGCTTGGGGAAATTCCATCCTTGCCTGGCTTCTGCTTGGGGAATTGATGCTGATATCAAAGTGGGAAGAACTCGTGAGCTGTCATTGTCCATTTTGGGATGCACTGAGGCAGGAGCCTCTGGAGCCCAGAGTGTACCTCTGAAGGCCTTTCCAATAAATGCCTCCTTTATTCCTTTATTGCTGTCTAATCTCTGTTTCTAAGTAGCCATTTAAGGCATCATCAACATTACAGAATGGTAAAAGCAACTCTTCCTCAAGAGTTTTCATGGCAGCACCAAATTATTAATTGGGATTAACTGAATTTACCTTTTGTATTTCTTGGAAGCTTCTGAGCTAAGAACAGCTTAACAATGTTTAAGACTGGGGGGAAAGAGTCAACAAATTATAGGAACTCACTCATTAGTAAAACACACACAAAATGTGGTTGTCATGCTTACATACCTGAGGAATTGAAGCAGTAGAGATTAAATGTTTTCTCCTTGCCAGCATTCCATTGCACTATTCCAGTTTTCCCCTGACCACATTTCTCGTTGGATGTTATCCGAGGAATAACAGCAAATCCCTCTTTCACCCATCCAAAGCTACAAAAAAAACCATCAGTGCTTTTAGTATGAGATTTATCACCAGCCTCAGCTGTGTGTGAAGGTGTTCACTAAAGGTGCTGAGCCACTAACTGGTGGCACATACCTGCATGTTTCAAAGCCATGCTTCAGAGCCTCTTCAACTTGTATTTTACTTGCCAGCTGTAGATGGAGTTGATTACATCCATTACTTGCTTCTGAGAAATTCACTTTCTGATCAGGATAAATTCCTATACCCTTGATCCTGCAAGATGAATGAATGGAACCTGTAATTAAGCCATAAGATAGTCAAGGTTAGTGTTTGAATATTAACATTTATTCCTCATGAAGAATTTAACATCAACTGAATTGAAGATTTTTTAAGGTTTCTAGCTTGAGGATAGTCGAAAACTAATTTCTAGCATAAAAGATGTATTTGAAAACTAGAATGTATTTTTTTAACACAATAGTCTGGAATTTCAAGAGGTTTGACTGTCAGACTAAATGCATATACAGCCTTTTTTCTTTCTTTTCTTTTTTTAAAAATAAATTAAATCTAGCAGTTGCAAAGCAAAGCATTGATTCTGTCATCACACCATTCTTATCAAGATTATAAGGTATATAATATCAAAGGTATTTCACAGAATTTTTCATGGAATTAATATACCAATAGGAAAATATAAAGATTCTATAATTGCTGATGTTCCTCATTCCTCCTAAACTGTTATTTCTTTTTTTTTCCTAGGTTGGCATGATGCTTCCATCCCCAGCCACTGTCAATTGTTTCATTTGCTGTGTTTGGCAGGGAGCAGGAAAAGAGGAGATAAGACAGGTGAATTTATGACACTTTTCCAGGCAGTTCATCCAGCTTTTTAGATAGCCACAGCTGGCACACTCTCTGTGACACCTGCACCAGCAAGTGCATAGCTCAGGTTACACCTGTTCTTCTTTCTCAGCCGGGTAAAGGGCATAAGACAAAATTCAGGATTTAGCACAAATAAGGAGAAATTATATTACTGTTTTGCCTCCATATTTTACTGGGAGCATTTACTGGGAAAAAAAGATTCTTTTTGAGTTACATACAGTAATTGCCCTGTCAAATGAAACATTTCAGCCTTTCATTGCAGTCATGTCAGATAAGTACCAGCCACAGGTGTTACTTCCTTGATCAGTGTTAGTCAGATTGTATTCACTAGTTGTGTACACTAATGAATACTTGATAAAATCTGTGCTTCAGAATACAGACTATCCACAAACTCTGAAGGCAGGGTGAAGTGATGCCTCCCAAATCCACCCTATGACTTCTTAACAACACAAATTAAACTGAATTTTATGAATGAAAAGATAGAAATGGCATCCAAGCCACTCCTGTGATGAGAATGGGATAAAAGCTGATTAAGTTTGTGTGGAGTGCTAAAACAACAGAGAGGCTGTTAGCTCCTGCTCCCACTGGATGTGCTGGGGCTGGAAATGGCTTTTGGAAAATGATGCATCTCTGCTGTCCTTACATTTAGTTTAATTGGACGTAAATATTTGGTAGAGCATTGAATCAGGTGGATTTACCTCAGCAGAGAGGGAAAACCACTGAACACTTGAGCAGTCCCCACAGACAAACTGTGGCTGCATCCAGCCCAGACCTGAACGTAAGTCAAGCCCAAACACATCGCATGGGGATGCAGAGGAGCCCTGATGCTCAATGAAGGTCTGTGTGCAGTTATCCAGGACTTAGAATCTACCTTATTTAGTCCAGTAGTTCCCTATCTTCAGATTTGAGCCAATAAAACTTTTAAAAATCCTAGTGTTGAGAAAGAAAGCTTCTCAAAGACCAACTTTACAAATTTCAAATAAAGCTGAGTAGTTGAATGAAAGGAATGTAATGAAATCTTAGAAAATTACCTATGTACTTGTGAACTGATACACTCTTTAGTCATTCAGTTACAGGACAAATATTTTCACATGTGTATTGCATGGTAGATACACAGCATAATACAGAAATTCAGTACCAGAAAATAAAGTTGTAAATTATAAGAAAAGTGACTCTAGGACAGTGGCCAAATTTGTGTCTTAAAATTTGCTAAGCTTTTTGAAACAAAACAGTGATGTAAAAATACATTTTGTAAAAGTTATGAATCTCACAGTGTGAGGAAGGAATCCAGAAAGGGAACAGTTGCCTCTTCAAGGCTTTGCATCACTTCTTGAATCACCTCTGAACTATGTTCTAAAGATGACTGAGTTTGTACAGGAGACAGGCTAATCCTTTAGAAGCACATTATCCTTTTTGGTCCACAAGCTGCACATAGCTGTACTTTAAGCTCTGCTCTATTTAGGTAACCTAGTACTGGCCCATTCTTTCAGTACATTGATCTTGGGTTAAAAATTTGGTTTACTGAAAAAAGTGGGAAGACCAAGAAGAATCTCACAGCAAGAAAAGTTGCCATAAAACAGGAAGAAAATTGTTCAGTTTTTTTAAGCTGTGGGTATTGGCCTTGTTGTGTATTACTTCCCTTTTTGCTTTTTTTGCAGAGCTGTTGTTTTTCTCTTTGCCTTGTGTCTAAACTTCACTCTGATTTATTAGAAAGAGCTCCCTTTGGCTGCTGGTGTCAGGGAGCAGCAAGAATCAGGCTGTTCCACAAGGGAAGGGGCCAGGAGCAGAGGGTGACAGGCAGGGCAGTGTCCTCACCAACCAGGGCACAGTCCCACAGCACCTGAACAGCACCACAGCGGTGACAGTGGCAGGTTTCACTGGCAGCCCCAGAACAAGTCAGACATCCAGAAAGTCCATTTGGGAACAGCAGGAGATGGTTCTACACATGCCTGAAGTCTATCCTGGAGATAAAGCTACCTAGTCAGCAAATCACTGCAGGAGGGGACAGGACATGCCACAAAACAGCTCCAAGACACAGCTGGAGATCAGCCCTGCCTGAGCTTAACTGGAGCCATTGGAGCTATGAGGGTGCATGAGAAGGCATTCCAAGGGAGGGTTGGATGCTAAGGGGTATCCAAACAGCTGCAAGGAACAAGACTCAAGCTCTCCCCTTCCCCAGTGAAAATTGTATGGTTTTGGTTTTGCTGGAGGACACTACTGTTGTTAGGTACTCCAGTCCTGTGGAATTTCAACAGGACTTGAGCATCTAATTTACTCAGTCCAGAAGTCTTTCAGTAGGTGAGAAAACCAACTGTCTGCGAAAGCTGTGTATGTTCTGTAACATAAATAGAACAGGCATTAACTCCTTGAGAATTACAGTGAAGCATCTGGAGGCTTCTGACATACATTGAATATCTGCAGATATCTCAGCAGCTGCTGCAATTACGATGGATTGTGTCAAGTTGATAATGGAATTTGAAAGAGAACTTGTCTCATGTTTTGTTTGCTGAGGATTGTACAAAACTGTTTGCTCTGGTATTTAAAATAATACAAAATAAATTACATTTCAACAGATCTGAGCTAAATCCTAAATGTGGTACCAGATCTTCAAAATAAGCAGTTCTGTGGCATTTAGATAAAAAGTCTTCAGCATTTCAGCAATTGAGTAAGATCAAAAATTAAAGTTTCCCTATATGTCAGCTTTGTTGCACCGTATTCTCAAAGCCCTGTTTCCTCTGCCAGAAACACATTTACACACGCTCCTTCCCCACATTTTTGTTTGTAAATCCAGCTACTTTTTTCAAGACTTTAAAAAGTGGAAGTTTACATACCTGTTACAATGTAATTTTGAGCCAGGAATGTCATAACCCAGATGAAAAACACTGCTGAGGTAACTCCAAAGTAAGTTGCCATTGCCACCAGCTTGGAAAACTCAGAAAATTAGGAAATTCAAGGTGGTTTGTCTCCTGTGCTAAGGAAAGTCAAGGTACTGGATGCTGTCAGATGATAAGATGACTTCTGGAGAGCAACTTCAGCTGTCACTGCACTGCTTCATAGAAAGAATGTCAGAGCCAATGCGTTGACTGTCCCAGTCCAGGGCGAGGTCACGGAGCGGAAATCCCTAATGACCCTTTCCACTCGCTTTCATGTAGGCACTGCTGGAAAATTTCACTACTGCTGATTCAGAAACACGGCTGAGGAAGGGAGATAAGGCTGTTAGACTGCTAAGTCAGTAAACACTTAGAAAGAAGTTTTTCTTTTGCTATTTTTTCCTGTTTTCCTGATTTACAGAACATTATTCATGTTGTCTGTTCATCTGGTAAATAAAACAAATCTTCTATTGTATCACAATATGCCACACAAGATTTTTCTTTTTTTTATTGGTTTTGGAAGGGCATCCATTTCCCACTATCCTATTTGTCTTGATGGAGTGGTGTTACTTTTTTTTTCTTAAAGTTCCAATGCAAATGTAGTTCCCATAACACAGAGGTAATATGAAACCTAATTCTGAGGAGATTTGGAGATACACTACTGGAAATGGGATTCCTTGTGAGACTGTAAGTATAGAGGTGGCAGGCAGTGCCTTTTGTGAACTTCCAGCAAAGAGTGATTCCCATGGATTGATTCAAAACACAGATGATCCTCACAGCTATAACTTAGAAAACTTTCAGGGAAGTCTTAGCACAGAAGTCTTAGCAAAAAACCCCTTCTTTTTCAGAGATTCCAATAAACACAGAGCAAGAATGGAGTTCAAGAGATGAGGTAATTCATTTTTATCAGTCGCCTCTGCTGTATCTACATTATTCCTGACAGAAGTTTGTCTAACCTGTTCTCAGAGATTTCCAGTGACACATTCCTAACATTTCCTCTAATGTTCTAGATCAGTGCCTCACTGTTCTTTACCATACAAAGGTATTCTCTACTCTAACTTGACTTAGCCATACCCTGGTATAAAACCATCACTTCTTTTTCTGCTGGCAATTGAATGGAAAACAGTTTATTACCTTAAGTTTTGCAACAATTTATGCTTTTAAAGACTTACGCCTCTTCTCCCAGTATTCTTTCAGCTAAGAAACCCCTCACTCTCTGGCTCCATGTGATGCCTTGCCAGTGCCAAGACTAATCCATAAATTGCTTCACCCACTTATACAGTTCAGAATGGTGTCAGTCTTTTTATTTTTGCAACAGGATGATGAGTCTCTTACATCATGTTCAATTTGTGATTCAGCAAACTTTTAGATGCCCAGTGTCTCTAGGCTGTTTTCAGAGTACTGTAAACACAAGTGTAACAATGTAAAGCTACCTCTCCAAACTGTGGTTTGGATTTAGAAAGTCCCCAGTTAGGATATGAGATAGCATTGACTTTTAACTGGGCACAGGCACATCTCCTGCAGCAGGCTGTAACAGGGTTATTAGATGGTGTTCTGTAACACAGACAGGCACCTCTAGGGCCTGAGGAGAATGCTAGGGGCCAGTGAAATCATGTCTCCATTAGCAATAATGAAATGAAAATTGGGTTATGTTTGGGCTGTGGTTTGGAACTGAATTTGGTAAAACTCGCTGAGATCTTTAAAGAAATTTCTAGCTTCAATTTCTGTTCCTGCCCTTATTGTGCTGTACTTACCTGCCTCTGCAAAGCCATGGCAATGTCAGATACTGTCATTAGACTTAGCTCTCACTTGAAGCAGCTTGTAAGAGGATTCACTTGCACTTGCAATGTGGAAGCAGAAACATACAGTTATTCTGTAGCTCTCATGGACTATAGACTGTGGCTGTAAAATACTGAGAACATTAAATGAAATCTTGCCGTTGCAAATGCTTACCTTGACCTGCTAAGTATTTCCTACCATGAAAACTAATTAATAGGGTTTCTGACATTTAAAAATTGCATGCTAATTGTCCTGTCAGGTCTTAACGCTTTGTGCCTACTATCCTCACTGTGGCAAAGTTCCTTTAGTCAAATTCTTGATCCTTAGTAGGATTTCTAGCTGTAAAAATGAGATAAACACGTTTGCAATACCAAACAAAAATATAAGCTCCTTCACAAGGTCTTACATGTTAGGAGAGGGAGAATTTTGGAATGATGAAGCAAGACTGAAAAAATTTTGGTTTTTGTCTGTTTCTTCCTTTTTGTAGTTCAGCTGTTCCAAAACTGCGTGGAAGATCACTTATCTGGACTGTAACAGTACAAAAGGTCTTTAACCTTTTGGTGTGTCATCTTCATCATTAGTGTGGTAAAAAAAGCAGACCTATACTGAATGATTAATTAGTCTTTGACCTAAATACTTAGTGTAACCTATATGAAAAATTCCCAGCCTTTTATATCAGCATATTTTAAAATGCTGATGAGGATTGCTAAACAGAAAATTCTTGATAAGGCAGAACACACATAACTGTTCTCTACAATCATTTCAAAAGGAATCTTAAAACTTGAACAACAGCAGAGGAAACAAAAAAAAAAAATTCACTGAGAAAATACAAATATCATGTTTTTTTCATGGAAACAGTAATTCCTTTCCAAGGTGTTGATGTTCTAGAGTTTGTCCCCTGACAGAGACCATCGGAGATTCCGAAGTTGAGTGTTGCCTCCTACCCACTGGTCTGACAAGCACACTCCCCACAGGAGCCAGGCTTCCCAGACCTCCCAAGCCTACAAGGACACGAAACAAATAAAGCCTCCTAACCTCTCACCCAGAATCCTTTGGTTACAGATTTCCCTTGTGGCTTCCCACGTTCAGCCTCCTTCGTGACACACAGCCTCCCTCTGACGCTGGAGTTCATCTCTTCCCAGGATATTTCAGCTTCCTCTCTCAGCTGCTTTCCAGGGCATGGCTGGGGTGACACTGCTTGCAAACACTTTCTCCACTGACACAGGAGTTTGCTCTCTTCTTCTGGACCATTTTCCTGAAGAACTGCAGGACTAAGAGCAAGATCCTCGGAATGTGTAACAATGTAGCCAAGGCAGGACTCATTTAATGAGGACACAGCCATCAATGTGCAGACAGAGCACCCCAAATCTTTAAGGTAAAAACACTGAGGACTTTGAAACCATAATTTTATTTCAAAACTCAAGTATGTGATACTATACAGTACAATACCAGCACACTTGTGCAAAATCTTACAATATTACAAATTTAAATATGATACACAAAAATAGTGCCCTTTTGAAATTCCTTTTGCTAGAAACATTTGTGCTGTGCAGAAACCATAAATGTGACTTGTTAAAGCAGAAAAATAAATATTGCACCTCAAGAAAACTATTTCAGTGTTAACAGCATAAATAATAGGTCTATTTCTTGTTATCTGATGTGATCTCTGAACACAGAAGAGGTTGTTTGGCCTTTTTTTTCCAGATAAAGCAAACTAATATCCAACAGATAAAATTATATTTAGAATAGTTTTTGAGCTTAATCTAGTTTCCTATTAAACAAAAGGTGTTTTTAATTAAATAACTGAAAATTAGAAGCATAGCTATTTAGTGTGCTGTTAATCATTGTGGTTTGTTATCTTTAGTAGACAGTTTGCTCAAAGTAGTTATAGAAAGAACAATTTTTCTTTTTAATAAACTTTATCTTCATTTTTCCACCCCCATTAAAATCTCTTGCCTCTTTCAGTTCATTTGGGGCTAAATTATACTTGCCTCAGACAAGCAAGTAGATCAGTTCAAATCAGTACAGCTACTTATGGGAATTGTCCCTTGTGCACTAATTCCACAAAAAGCCAGTTTGCTGAATTTCAGGAGAGGATGGAGACCTCATTCACCCACTGACCAATAAAACCTTTTCACATGCTTAACACTAAGCAATTAGAGAGTCCTGTTGATATCAATAACTTTCGATGTGCACTTAAAATAAGTTGTTGGACTCACAACAGTGCAGATGAAAATAAAAGTAAATTAATTCAATTACAGGCACTGTTAATTATTTTTCTTAAGTGCAGCCCAACATTTTGACCATGATATAAATTTGTGCTATAATTCTTGGCATAGAGAAATCTGATTAGGACTATTTACCTTCAATCTTTATTGTTGTATTACTAAGTTATCAATGTTACTTGTAAAGAATATTAAGTTAAAGAAGATAATTTTAGTAAAGAAGCATTCAAGAAACAACTGACAAGTTTCTTCAAATACTGGAAGTACATGAAATATCACAGTAGTTCTTCACAGTCAGAAATTCTAACTGAACTAAACAGATTCCAAGAAATTTGCAAGAAACCTTCTCCTGTCTTATTCTTTAGCAATTGCTATTTTAGACCAAACCATACTTCCACACTATCCTCTTTGAACTTCCTTAAGCACACTATTCCTCAATAATACATACTTTAAAATAAAAAGCCCTCCTAATTGCTTATAGACTGCCTTCTCTCTTTCACACCCCCCCCCCCCAAAGGTGGTAGTGGTCTGCTCTTTTTTTAATCTTTTTTCTTTCTCTATACAAATGTCTCCTAAGAACCACATGGGCAAGAAAAATTCACCAGCAGGATACTTGTTACTAGTGCCAGGTATGTGAATTACATTTCTGACTGAGTTAGAAGCCTGTTTTCTTTGATAAGTTAGCTTGAGGTTCAGTGTTTCCACCAAAAGAAGGCAGGACAATATTGACTGCATCGGAACTGAAATTACAGTACTTCATAACACTCTTATCCTCCTGTTGGAAAACAGACCCATTTCTCAATCAGAAAATGCCAGGAGGATGCAGGACAGGAGTGCAATCAAGTGTCACTCTGGGTTTGCTATTGGGGCTGTAGCTATGGAAAGACAACCACGGTTCACCTTCACTCGGAAGTGACGCCCAGCAGGTACAAATGGCACACCTGCAGTGACATTCCCATTCTTGTGTCAGAACTCCCAACTCCCAAACTTGCAGAACTGGCAAAAAAATCTGGGCAGAAGATTGATCTATCCTGATATGGTATTTCAGCTTTGGAAGTATACCAGATCAGTTTTGGTCTTGGCATCAGATTCTGAAAATGAAGTTCTGAAAACCTGCAGTGAGCTCTCCTAAGCCCTCACTGCTTCCATGGCCTGATTCGTGTAGGCACAGGTTGGGTTCTGGCTGTTCTCAGAGCTGTGCTCCTGCTGCAAATCTCAAACAACAGCTGTTTCCAGCCTTAGCAGTAGGGCAGAGCCCATTTGGTGTGATCACCTCTATACAGAGGTTTGAAGAGCTTTGGTTTTGTTTTTTCTTTTTTTTAATAAAGAATTGAAGATTGCTTCCCATGTCCAAGGCTGTTGTATTTTGGGCTTGGGCAGCACATGGACCCTTCCAGGGTGCTACCACTTTTGGCTGTAACCACCAATGACTCTGAGTAGCATATGTAAATTTTTCGCAAATTTTTATATATTAGAGGTTCCCAGACTTATTGGATGATATCAACTGTGCCACCTAGACCCCATTTTAGGTCTGTTGAGTATCCCATTTTAAAAAAAGTGGTGGTCCCATCCTTAAAGTATGTCATAAACCACATTTATGCATGTATTTAGAATTCTATTTAAATAATACTATAGATAATTCCTCTTACAAAATTACTTTAGCAGCAAGGCATTTGGTCTAAGAATATAATTACATTCTTCCATGGAAGAGTTTCTGTTTCTGCCCAATAATCACAAATAAGGAAATTAATTAGCCTCTTAAAACCCAAAGGACTTAAATGCAATTAGTACTTCAACAATCAACAATAAATTCAGGAAATGCAAAGTAAAGCACTAACTGCAAGTGCAGGTTTTGTGATGGTCTTCAAAATGTCAATGTCCTGTGTAAACCATTCTTTTAAATGTCTTGCTGGTCGCTGATTACTGCCACACCCTTACCATGATTCAGCACTACTTTATTGGTACGAGTCCTTTACAATAAGAGGACAGACAGNGCTCACCATGTATCCCAAACGTGGTGGTGTGGAGTAACTCACTTAAGGGATCACGTGTAACAGCCATAGGGATGACTAAGCACTACCTTTAACATTGGTGCTCTAATACACAAACTCGCTCAGGGACCATAAGGGCGCAGTTGCTCCTTCATTATTCCGTGCGTTGCTCCTGTCGGAATCCTGAGTTCCACCAGGAATACTGATGGGCCGCAGAACAGCTGCCCTTCCCTTCAGCTGCCTCTGACTTTTCATCACAGGAGTTGTAGGAATGGTAGATTCCCAGCACCACAGCAAAAATGACTATTGCAGCCACTACAAGCCACACCACATTCCAGTGCTTGCACAGTTTGGGGTACAGGATGTATAAATAATTAACGATGACTTCAAGTCTGCTGTAAAATGAAAAGAAAACTGTTACACATTAATCAGATGCAAATTTATTATCTTCAGCTTCTCATAAAAGATGTCATGCATATCTTTTTTCACCAATAAAAATACCTTGACAAAGAAGAATCAAGTTTTTTTATGAAGAGCTGTACACTCAGATATTCCAACTCCAACTAGTCTATATGAGTAATATTTGTGAGACAGCTGGAGACTCTAAACATGACTCCTATTTCTCCCACCTGTCAGCTGGCAAATCTCAGAGCTTGATATCATGCAAAATTCTGCACTGTTCATAGCTTGATCAACTAAATTAAACATTAGAATAGGTGGTAAAGAGTTTTTTCCATGACTAATTATATGGCTGTTCACTGAAAATGGCTGAAATCTCAAATCAACAGATATTTATAGCTATAATGGTTATGGAATGGAGATGAATTCTGCATCAAGTATGGATCCCTGCCTTAACCTGGGATTGAAGCTATTACTTGCTTTGGCCAGCATTCCATTCATCTGTATTGTACAGACAGAGAGCACTGGGTACAGATGGATGCAATGTCACTCTAGTGACAGGAATGACACATGGCACAAATTCGGATTCCTGAATTACAACCTTCATGAGACACTGCATATCCACAGAGAGATGCCTTTTGGCATCTAAAGAACTTTTATGGAGCATTCTTTTACCTCAAATCAGAACCAAACCCCAGTAGCAGGAAGCATCTTGATGTCAACATACAGCATATTTATTTTCAAATACCAAAATCAGAAGTTTTGCATTTTGCAATTACATTGTCACAGAATATGCCTTCCTGTGTAAATACTATTTCAAATATGCTTCCCTAGACTGGAGGAAAACATGCCAAGATGAGAGTATAAAACATTTGGTTGGGTACCACAAATAGAGAAAGAGGCCCCTCTTGTATGGACATATTACACCCCTGTCTCACCTGCTTTTCAGATTTTTTATCTCATCTTCATTTTCACTTTCTTCATGTTCATCATGACTTTCTTTGGGTGTCTCTTCATCTTCTTCCTTCAGTTCCTGAAGTTCTTTGGTTTTCTTCAAGGCTTCCTGATATCTTTATCAGACAAAACGTTTATTTCTTAGTCTAGGATGTTGTATAAGCATGATCTTATTTAATAAAAATTAGTTTTATGTTTCGTTCCATGTAATAAAACACAAATAGCAGTGTTGCTGCACTTGAACAAGAGTAAAAATTAGCTGAAGACCATGAGTAAGGCACACAGCCAGGCACCCTTCCTCAACAGAGGATTACTTTAGAGCTAAGGCCAAATTTATAACTTTAAACAAGAAAAAGAGGTTGTAGTCCTCAGCAGAGAACAACTCCTGTTCATTGTAAAGGAGTCAGTAAATATTTCTCTACCACATCCCATTATTTTGAATATCCTCAGCTACTTTTTTTCCCCTGGAGAATAAATGCAAATCAATCCTAAAGACAGATGGCATGGTGGATTCTGCAGGAGAGGATCAAAATTCCTGTCTCACTCTTCACATAATACCAAATTCTTTGCTTGACATTCAGAAACAGATCCCAAAGTTGTTAATTGCCCCAAAACATGCCATAAAGCACTTTATGACACCAACAACATGACTAATGTATTTCAAATGAAATTTTAAAAACATATGTCCTCATCTGGCAGCACATATTTACAGATTTAGTTCAAAAAAATATTCCCACCCCTTGTTATATGCTTCCTCTTCTATCTTGGCTTTCATTTCAGGACTGATCTCTTCCAACCCACTCTGTGTCAGCACAGAAGTTGAGGTTTCACAGTCAGGCTCTCCATTTGACTTTCCACTGCCAAGACAAAAGAAACAGACAAATAGAAAATAACATCACAGAAATGTGTTGTATTTGGAGTACACTGCAATTTCATGAGTCGTGATTTGTCTTTTTTCATGTACATGGGAGAAATTAAATGTCTTTCAAAAGAAAAAAAATAAACACCAAGAAAAATATTAGTTGCAGGATGTTGTGATTTAGGAACAGTAATTATTGTTTCTAAGGTAAGAAAACTTGCATTTTTATTCTTCTTTAAAAAATAATAAAAAAGACCCTTTGTTCCCTGGCTCATCCATGACATTTATTTGCTATTCATTCCCTCAACTTTCTATAAATCATATTAGAAATTGTAACTTGCTACATAAGAAGAATATAATAGAAATAATATAAATATTATATTTCTAATAGAAATAATATCAAACACTAATACAACAAAACATTGGTTTTATTTGCCTTTTAAGTATTCTCCTCTGCTGACTTTATATGTTGAACTGATGCACATGTTAAAAGAAATACACATACCTCACTTTTCTCACTAGAACTTTTATTTAGCCTCAAGATAAGCTGTTTCATATTGCTCTCTTCCTGCAGTGCTCTCCTGTCATTTATTTGATCTGGGACAGAGAGTTTAAGTGACTGAGACATAACTCAGCAGATCTATCAAAGTCATGGTTTTTTAAGCTCAGCAGTGGATCCCATTTCAACATCTGAAATCTCACCCTTTTTGCAGGCCTTATTTTTCTGGCACAAAAATTACTGGCTGAATAATGCAACCTGATTGACACCACCTGTGGGTAATGGATTTTCTCTCACCAAGTCATATTAACAGCACACATAATTTTCACTTGGACTTTAAATAAACCATGACTAGAAGCTTGCAGTGCTTAAACACACAAAACTCTGTTGGCCTAGGTAATTCTACACTGGCAGACCATGCAAACACACTTGTGCTCCAACTTGAAATTCAAGTTCTGCCTCTGTTACTTGGTACCATGATTTCATGAGTTGTTTTCTTAGGTGCAAAATACTGATAAAGTTTTTTGGTTGTTGTTTTTTCTCACTGAATTTCTGTCCAGTTTCAAAAGATGGTCTAGGTCTTGCAGAGTTCTTTTGAATAGTAGCAACCAGTGCTGTAGTTCACCATTTTGCTTTTCCCTGTTGTTGCATACTTACATTCTTAGTAAAGCAGAGAGGTAAAACAAAGACATCAGATAAATTTTGCCCTGCCTCAGCACTAATTTAAAATACATTAAATTCAGTATTTTGTAGTGATCTACACAGTCTAAAACTTTTAATTTGCATGTTTAAAGCATTCTAAAGAAGAGTAGTAATATCACAGTATTGAAAAATATGATTCTTTAAATTATCATTTAGTATTAGCATTTAATAGGTACTGAGATGACCTAGGCAAAACTCACTTTTCTAGAAGTGCTGGCAGAGCAGGAGTGGACGTCAGGTTGCTCCTTCCATTACTGGGTGATTCAGACTGTAATTAAAACACAGCAATAAATATTACATTCATTAATTAGTTAACATTAATGACTAAATAATTAAATAGCAATCAAAATTCATTAATTAATTTCAAATGAGTGTTCAAAAAAATGACAAAGGCAGTGTGCTGTTAGGTTTCTTTCTCACACTCATGAGCGAAGTATCTTTAATATGGTGCTCCATGTTGCTCCCATTAGCCATAGTAAACAATGGACTTGCACACTAAAAGTTTTCTCTGACATTCCCTTCTACCCTGTTTATTTTTCTACAGAAAAGTCTTCCTCCTTCATATACTGATCACTGAACAGTAAAATTATTCTATTGCTCCTCTACTATTATCCTAAGAACATTAATTTATTAGCTGAGTTATCAATGGCAAATTTTAAACAAAAATAATTCATAATAAACCATGGCAAACACACGCACCTGGTTCCTGAAACAATTAACTCTGAGTACATAATAAATAAATTGCACAAACAGATGCTTTTCTTACAAGTAAAATAGATTTAGCTTCTCAGCAAAACCCTCATTTAAATAACCCTATATTTTTAACAGAAAACTGCATAACTTTAAGGTTATATCCCATCTTAACTCATCTCTGAACAATGAGTGTGCCTTGCAGTTTTTCTCCAAAGCATTTGTATGGATTTATTATGTTCAGATTAGAGTCTCATTTAAGTTATTAAAGTTTTACAAACAAAAATTCAACACAGAGGCTGATGGCTCTACTGATCCCAGATCATCACAGAACCTCTTCATTTGTACCACATATATTTCTGTTCATTAATTACATGTATTTCTGTTCAGTGGACTTTTGTCAATGAAGAGCAGCAGTCCACCTGTGTTCTGTGGTTTCTATTTAGAATTTCTCTCCTACAGTGGACAACTATGTTCACTATTTCTTTCCTGTATGTTACTATAGATGAAAAGGCAAATTGCCTCACTAATGTCTAATGCCTGTGAGTCAGCAGCCTGCCCTATTCAGCTGTTTCCAAAGGGATCACTTAAGGAGGTAGATTGTGATGGCACATGTCCCTTACACAATTGCAATGTCCTCTATCCATCCCCTTTACTAGGATGGACTCAAAACAAGTTAAACCAATGAAAAGGCTTCAATTTTATAGTAAAAACAGCTTGGCCCTATGCAAAAGTGGTTTGGACAAAAAATGGTATCTTTAAAATGTGGGGTTTGCTTACCAGGGATGGCATTGAAGGTATAGGTGAAGCTGTTGGTGACTGACCAGGAATGTTCAAGGAGTTAAATTTAGGAACAACTGCAACACTCACTCTCCTCCGAGGCATATTCTGGGAGAAAAAACAATTTGTTTCCATCATACAACAAGACAGACTGAAGAAAAACTCCGTGGATTAATTTGTGTGGCAAACATGTAGGTCAGTGTCCCCTTTGGGAAAAGGAGAGTTGGGAGCTAAAGTAAGATAAAAGGTTGTTAGGTTGGGGTTTTCCACAGAAATTCCTCTCATACCTTCTGGTATGGCAAGTGCTTAATGTGAAATGAGGTGTGGCACAGGGATGCTGCTCTTTTCCCTCCATACTGAAAGCCCAGCAGTGTAAATCACACAACAGAAATGTTCTGAGTTTATATTGTCAGTTCTTATGACAGGCCTTTATCATTGATTAAAGCAGATGCAGAATGATACTGGGGAAAGGGCTAGTGCCACAATGACTGGAAAATAATGAAGTCACACATGAAACTCTTATCTTGCTATGTACCCATTATGACATACTGTACTCCCTATGATATATTAATTACATGTAACCCTAGTAATTATAATTTACTGAACAAAACCATTTATTCCTTCCACAAAAAAGCAGCCCTTTCTCCCCCACCCCTGAGTTGTTAGATAGCATCATGCAACACTGCCTATATTTCCCAAAGACCATAAAAATTCTTTCTATGACAAACACATGCTAACTGTAACAATATATTCTAGCTCAAGTACAGAGTATGTAAATTTTTACTGTAATTTGGTAAGTAGCCAAACACTTCATCCTATAAAATCTATGTAAAATCTATGCTTCCAACTGAACAAAAATGTCAAAACACTCACAGCATCTAACAGCTTTGATTTAGTGTATATCCAAACACTTATAAGATTCTGCTCTAGACAACTTTACAGGAAAGGAGTTAAACACAGGTTTAGTGAATACTTAGGAGTCACTCCATGATCCTGGCTCTAGAGGAAACCAACCATGCCTATTCCTTACTGACAGTTTTATTTAATGTGCTCCTGAAAAACTACATTGGGAAGTATGCAGGCATGGTAGGCAGTCCATTCTAATGTTTTGGGTTTTTTTCCCCCTCCTCTTTATTATTTAGACTTGTCCCTGTTAAATTTAGTCTTTTTTTGAGATGTCTGCTTCAGCTTATGGGGTTCTCATTCTGAAATCCTGTCTTGCCCTCAGCATGCTCTGTGCTGTAATTCTTTATATCCAACACTCAGAGGTGGCAGGAATAAACTAAACCTAAAGAACGACAACCCAAACAAATACAAATATGAAAATAAACAGCAGATTGAGTATAATGCCCCTGATCACCAAATTTCATAATGGTCATACTGGGACTCATGCCTCCCAAACCACTGGTTGTTTTAGCAAGTTTTGTGATAGACTTGACCTCCAAGACTCAGAAGTTTTTCAGAAATAAAATACTGGAGTTTCACATCAGGCACTGCCATTATTGCACAGTCATACTAAATCATGTATCCAAAATTGCAAAGCACATGCACTAAATTGCATGAACAACATTGAGAGTTTACCAGCACTGCTTTGAGCACAGCCTTAAGAACTGAGTGTATGTAGACGAAGAAATTTCACTACATAAAATGTTTCTTTTCTTTATATTATAGAAATACCTTTCCAACAGTGAGAGACATGGATCTAGATGAACGAGGAACCCCATCTTCTGCATAGAAACAAAAATAAAGAACAGTCTTAGACTATATGAGTGCCTGTAAATACTAACAGGCCCTTACTTGCATTTCAAACTCAGATACACTATGTTTATACAAGGCCTGCAGCAACCATTTATTCGTCACACAGTTCTCTTCTCAATTACACCTACACAAGAAATTTGAAATTATTGCAAAAAATCAAATCATTGCTATTTTCACTGAGATCAGGCAAAAGCCATGTGAAAATGTCATTGGGTCTCATCAGAATTTTGTAAGTGATAGTGATTTCAAATTGCTGTACTATAGCATTAAGTATGGCTCATATGAAACATTTAAACTTATTTCTATAACTTTTTAAAGTCTACTCCTGTAGATCAGAACTTCACGAACAGGTCTCATGATACTTTAATTCACTAACAGCACCAACATCTCTCTGAACTAGAGGCAAGACAAACCCTTAAATTTTTATTTTTCTTTACCAGATGCACCATAGCTTCTGCTAGAATTCTGATTGGCAAGTTTCTTGAACTCCATTAGTTCAGCATGATCCTTTTCATACGTCCTTTTCAGATTTTCCACATACTGCATCATTACTTCTGTTGCCTTTGACATACGCTTCTCCTAAGGAAGAAAAGAAGGAAATATCCAGGTAACCTCTACACATCTCCAACAAATCATTCACCTCTATGTGTATCCTCATCAGGGCTAAATCTGAAATAGTTCTTAAGGAAATATTGGTGCTTCCATGGCTAAAAATTTTTCAGCTAGTTAGAAGAAAATGCACATTCATATGTATTTCACAGAATATCATAATTTATTTTGTCATGTATTCATACACCCTGACTGTGTGCATGTCTGATTAGTTATGTGGTGAACCACATTTGTTTTCAAACCCTCAAAGGTCTTAGTTCTTAGTTACTGGCATCAATCTGGTTACTGAAGAGGGCAGAGGGAACAGTCTCGAATATGGGAGGGTATTGCTGTGCTCTTATTTATACTCACTGTGTTCTCATACTCTTTGTAACTGACTGAGCTATTGCCAAAGGCAGGTGACTGAATTAGATGAGCTTTTTGACCCAGGAAAGTTTTCTTATTTGTGCTGCGCTGATTTGAAATGAGTTTCTTGTGATGCAGCTGTAGTTCTGAATAAAATATATGCTCCCATTGTACAGATGTTGAATAGCTTAATGGGCAGTCTTCTTCTGTTTGAATTCTCTTCCCAGACTGAAATGTTGTGTTACCTGACACTACAACAGACATCTTTAATTGTCAAAATGGCAAATAAAACTCAGAGGGTGAACATAACCTCTAGCCCTGGCTAGAAAAGAGTGAACACATAGATCCAGGATACAGTTACAATGCATTAGGTTTCAACTTTCATATTTTTTCAAATCCTGTACTGCCTAGTGTAACTCCGAATTTTCCTGTAACTTGTTAAGTGCTGTTCTCTTATGCTAAGACAGACATAACAAAGCCTCTCCAGCTTTCTCTCCAAGGACACCCAGACCATCCTTGTCCCAAAAGTGTAAACCTTAATCGTGGGGAGCAGAGGAAAGCTTGGAAAAATTACATAATTAGCTAAATTTTTAATTGGTGAATTTATGCTGATATGCAAATGGACCAAACCTATAAAAGCGTGAAGAACTCGTGACCTGTGGTCCATCTTGGGATCCACTTAGGCAGGAGTCTCTGGACCCCCAGGGTGTGATCTTTGAAGGCCTTTCAAATAAATCCCTCCTTTATTCCCTTAGTCTAGTCTCTGGTTTTAGGTAGCCATTCAAGGCATCAGTTAAACACCAGGATGCCCTCACCTGGCGAACGGCTCCGACCATCTCGGCACGGCTCGAGAGCCTGGCAGCCAAACGCCGCAGCACCGCGATGTCCTCCAGGAGCTTCTGGTAGGCTTCCCTGTGCTCATAGTGGTGCCACAGGTGAGCTGAAGACTGAAGCAAAAATACAGCAGCTTTAGCAACATGTCTTAAGTTCAAATGTAACAGCCAGAGCCCCAAAATGGGGTAAAAATGTCCAGGCAGTACTCCACATGGTGAGATTAGCCCCAGAGCCCGGAGCGCTGCTGCCCTGCCTGAGCATGGTGCTTCACTGCAAACTGCAGGCACAGTCTGGGGAGTTAGAGAGGGCTTTGCACACCTGCAATACTTGTAAAATTCATAGTGAAAAATGTCTCACTACCCATGAACTCTACAAATGCTAAGTTCATTTCAACTAGCACTTATAAACGATTGCTGAGGGACAAAGGACATTTTCATTCTCTAGGCATGAAGTATCAAGAAGGTCACATGTGTTCTTTCAGTTCCATAATACTTCACTTATTTGGAAAATAAGACATTATAATCTCAAGAATTGCAAAGCTACTTTGATAATAAATTGCAACCAAAATTTGACTGCAAGAACAAAGAATGCATAAGGGAAGATGTTTAAGAAAAATAATGCACAGAATTTCAGATTTGAGTTTTTTTCTTGGCAACTGTAACCTGCTTATTTTCTCAAACAAATTGGAAGCTCGCATAGATCAGCTTTGTCTTGAAGTTTGGTTTTTGAATAACACATCAATTATCACAAGACTGATTTAAAAAATCAGGAAGACTGGTAAAACTGTCATTGAACCATAAAACCCGGGCCTCTCCTCCAGAAATGAAGATAAGCTCTCATGAGATTGGAACAAGTCGAGGTCTAATATGATAGAGATTTTACAGAAGCCATCACTGCTTTTAATTGCTTGTTAGTTTATTCCATTGTCCAGAACAAAGCTTTCATAGGGAAGGCAGTTTCCACTTTGTTATAAATTATGTAAAAACAGTTGTAAAAGCCAGACTGTGGCGTGTGAACTGCTTGAAGGAAGAAAAACCTAATCACATCTGTCCCATGCTGGCAACATGACCCTTGGTACCTAATTAGGTATTCTTAACAGAAATACATGGCAAATCTAACAGACATTTCTCAGTCTGAAAACCCTGAGCTGTTTCAGCTTGCTTTTTGCACAGGGAACAGAGGCAAGAGCAGCAAAATATTCAAAACATTTTTTGTTTTCCAGAAACAATTAATTTCAAAATGGAGATTTGGAATTCCACATGCAAAGATGTGAAGGTCATAATCTTTCTCTAAATATATATTTTCTTACCTGATGATGTTCTTGATAAAGTAAATGGGAGAATCATAAATTCTCCTCACCATTTCTTGTAAGAATGGCAGCACCTCCTTGCAACAATGAAAACTGGGTCTAAAGCTATTTCATTTATCAGCCTGGTCTCTTACCATCCCTCCCTTTATGCACAAAATGTGTACAGCATGTAAGTTGACACGGCTTAGCAATTTTTTGTCATTCCAGTTAGAAAACCCAGAGAAAGCTGGCAGGAAGGACTCAAAACTGCTGCTGTAAAGGAACACCAGGGACAGCTGGAATGAAAATGTACTCAGGTCCAAAACCTGTTCCTGAGATTGTATCTATTCCTTAAGTATTCCTTGCTGTTTCCTTTCACATATTGTGCCTTCTAGTATGTGCAGTTAAGAGGCCTTTCAAGTTACAGATCTCAGGATTTGGGTTTCAAATAATTTTTGTTTCTCTCATATCTGGACACCTCAAATTTACTGCTAACAAAGGTCATGCCCAAGAGAGCATGGATCAGAGCTCAAACTGCAGTTCTGAATGCTCTTAGCTATGTCACAGGCTTATTTAAAGAACTGAACAGCAAATTCCAGTATTTATTCCTGAAATCTTCTAGAATCAGGGAAGTATCCTCTATGCATTTCCAGCAATGCTGACCCACTCTGGCAGAATATGCCCTCTCTCTTTCAGAGTAGTAGGCAGCTCATGGCAAGGAGTTTGAGCAGCAGAAAATGAAGTTTTGGGGCTGAATTTACAAGAGTCAAATGTATTTGCAATGTGTGTGCACCTTCATGTACATTATAGTTCAGGAAAAGAATTCCTGCTGTTTCCTTACCGTAATGGCTGCTTTAAAGTTTTCCAGTTCCTTCTCAGCATTCTCTTCAGTAAGATTTCTCTCCCTCTCTGCCTGGTGAATTCTAGATTCCAATGTATAGCTATCATTTCTAAAGGCCAAGGAGAGTTGTACAAATACATTCTGTTGGGATTTAAAAAAAAGGCATTTTCTAATACGTCTCACAGTAATACAATTCTCAATAACAACTTATGAATATGGTGTGTCCTTAACAATCTTTGCTGCTTAAATAAGTATTGAAACAGAAAATTGGAAACATTTTTAAAAGTATTTTTCTTTGAAAAATCACTTCTATTTACTGAAATAGGAATAATAAATGTGTTGCTGCCTCTTTTCCTGGATGTTTTTCTGGGAGCTCTGTAGAGCAAGAGACATCATGAAGGAAGCAGCCTACCAGAAGCACCAGAATCACAATGGATCTGTTTTCTAGCTGGACTTCCTCCAAGGGTCCCCAAGGTTTTTAAACAGATAGTCTGTGCAGAGGAAGTCCAGGGATGAGCTCACCACGAGCATTGTTTTACATAAAGGATAAACACCTACTCCTGAAGCCAGCAAAAGATTAAGTGCTAACATCTTTATTCTCTGGCACCCTGCTTTTAAAGATTATTTCTTTCTTTACCAGTCTCATTATTTCTTAGGATTAATACTTTGCAAAGCACAAGGCACCAACAGTTCCAGTAGATTGCAGCATTGTAAATAAGTTCTTTTTCTTGACTGGTATGTGATTAAAAAAACAGATGAAATGAAGCCTGCAAGCTAAAAAGCAACCTGCAAACAAAATTACTGGCTTGAACTGAGAAAGTAAAAATTATGTAAACTGACAGCAGGATATTATTAAAAACTGCCCCAAAGCTCCTATTGTCCAATAAAAATGCAATTTAAATTGTTTACTTTCTGGTCTCATTTAATCTCAATTATTTTACTACTTTAAGTATATTAAAATGATTTCCAAATCGAATGCATATTTTATTATGAAAAACAGAAACAAATGTTTTGCTTATTCCTATCCTGTCATTTTACAATTTCTATTGCTCATATTTCACAAAATTATTATTTTGATGGAGTTCAATATAGGGTCATTTTTTTAATGAGAAATATATTTTGTGGGAAAAAAATCACCCCATTACCTCATTCTAACAACCATCCTTAGACTTAGAGTAACAACTTAAAATTACTGCATATGTCTAAAACAATGAGCTTAAGAACATACTTACCTCAACTTCTTTTTCAGTGAGTGGTGGGGAGCTAGAAATAAAAGCAAAAAATTCACATTTTAATGAGTTTTTTCTCTAAACACAAAGCTATTCTAATATTTAATTGAAAAGAACAACAAGATATATGTTTTTTTATGAGTTTTCCACCACTTTTCAGTATTGATTAAAATCAAGCAACAGTCTCTCAAAACTTCTTCACCCCATGCCTTCATTTATATAAAATAATGAATATAACAATTCCTTCACAATAAATGTTAAATATTTATTTCATCTGCACAGAGAACCCTTACTGACAGCTTCAGATGGCTGAAGGCTCTGCTGGTTTTCATACAAAACCATGTGGGTGAATGGGGGAATTATTTTTGGCTGAATAAGTTCGGAATTGTTTTAATGTCTTGTAAAGTCCAATCAGAGAATTCACAAGCGAGTCCTTCAACTACATTTCCAAAATAAACTCAATTTCTCAGAAAAACTGTCCCCTGCAGAAAAATTGCAGACTTGTTACACGCCCAAATTCTACCATTGGAAAGCATCATCTGGCCTGATGATTTTTATGGGGGAGAGAAATATTAATACTTTCAGTATGAGTTCATATCGGCAGCAGCAATCCTGGAAACCAGGAGTGGAAAAATCTGTATAAAAATCTACTTGTGGAATTAAGGTTTAAGACTTTATGTAGAACTCACAAACTAATTGTAAAAGTTAGCCAGTTACTGGAAGCTGGTGCATTCCCCAGAATTTTTCAGAAGATCTGCATTGCACATTTTAAGATGCAACAATTTATCTCCCTATGAGGGGAACTCCACAAGGCAAGTTGGCTGGAAACCATTGGTGTGCCTTCTCCTGGATGCTGTGTTCCCACTTCTAGTGAGCTTTTACCTTCCTGGAAGCGATTTGTGCACTCGCAGTTTTCGCAGCAGTACATCAGGAATGCTGGGCATGACATCAGAGCTGTTCTTTGTCTCTTCCTCTTCAGTGGGGGAAGGGAGAGGTGAAGGGCCTAAAGATATTTTCAGATTAAAAACAATTCTATTACTTGAAAAGTCATGCATTCCTTTCTGGAATATTTTAGCTGAGATTTTGTAATAGAATACTGTCATTTCCTAAGGCTTTAAATGCCACCTGCCAAGAGGAGGTCTAGTGTAATGTACTATACTACAGGTTTTGTGCACCATTTATTGTTGTAAACTACATCATGTACCTGTTTGCACTCTATGTTCATTGAAACAGGGGATAAAGGTTATATTTACATTCTCTGATTCTGTCACTTTCATAAAGACCAAGACATGGCTAACACTTTTTTTTTGAACTCGTGTTACTTAGCTTCTGTATTTTAATTTTATTTTATTTCACATATATTAGTTCCCTTATCTCCTTCTGTCTTGGCAGAATTTAATGAAGGACTCTCCTGTATGAAAGGCAGGTTCCCCAGTCTGAATCTCTGACTTGGGACAGAATCTTTGTATAGTTCTCCTGTTCATAAACTTAACAGAAGGATTCTTAGACTTGCCATGTAATTAGTGTGTAAATCTGGAGAGCATTAACATGAAAGACAGAACAGAACAGGAGATTCTTTCCAGCTACATTTTAGTTCAGTGAATTTGTTTTACATTAAAAAATTCCAGTATTTACTTAAGAACAGTCATGTGTGTCCCCAGAAAATGCAGCCTGCCACCACAGTGGCTCCAGATTTGATGCATTCCATGTATCTAAACTTGTGTGGATGCAGAGTTGTGTTTACTCAGACAGTGACAGTAACTTGTCATTGATAAAAATCATGATGGAGAAAGTACACTGGATTCATAACAGTAATAATGAAGTGTCTGGCTATTTCCTATTGTTTAAGCAAGATTACTACTCCAGTTGAAAAGGTGGTTTTTATGACAATGTAAGGAAGCAGATCTCCCATACAAATTAACTAAGAATTTGACCCCTTGCTTGTTTTCCCCACTGAGGACAAAGAGTTGACCCTTGATGTTCTGGCTACCATTTAGATAACTTACTGGACTATAAAAAGCTCAGGATACTCATGAGATCCATGCTGAGAAGTTGGATAAAATAATGCTTTCATAATGTTTTCCTCAAGACTTCCAAACGTGCCAAAATTACGTAACAGGCTGGTAAAATGGCAACTATTTTACACTTCCAAACAGAGGCTCCTAAGTCATTTCTGGGAAATTATATATTAGCAGAGTGACAGAAATACTATTATCATATCTAAGAATCCAGAGATATAGCCACTAAATATAGAGGACAAGAAGTCTCTTTTAATCTTGATTCATTCAGACTGAAGATGAGTTTGTTTCCAGACATAACATGAAAAGTAATATCTCAACCATTTCTCAGTGGAAGAGGAACCTTAAGGCCTAATAAGTTAGTCCCAGAGCAAATGTATGAATTAGCAAAATGAACAGTATTAGGAAAAATTGAAAAATTGACTTGAAATTTGGATTAAATCTTGGACAATAAGTTTCAGTTCCTTTCATAGTAACCATTTCCATTTCAGTTAATGTCACACTGAACAAGTTCTGATTTAACTACTTACAAACAAATATATAGTTTTGGTTTAAATATTTTAGGGTGATATATTCAGTACTACTGCTATTTAAGTCTTCCACATGTTGAATTGTTCTCAGGTTTGAATCTTTCCTCTTTATTTTTATTCTGAATTTTTTAGATGCAGCCATAGGGTTTAAAGCCTTTTCTTTAAAAAAGCCTTTTCCTTTCTTTTTCCTTAAAAATCACAGAAACTGAGGTTATGAAATCCCACTTATTGTGAGACATATTTTTCCAGTTCTTCAAACACATTTATGATTGATCTGTGGCCTTACTCCTTCTCATTCTCAATGGCATGGAAATGTGGGCCAGAAGTGAAAATGCCATTTCAATTCTTGCCACACGTATACTAAAATTAAAAAGCAGGAATAAAGCATCCCATCTCTTATTTATAGTCCCAGGGATCACATTCACCCTTATGACCATAATATCTTGCAGAAGTTACATCCATTCAATCCATCACTGCTGAAATGTTTTTAGAGAAAGTTCAGTACTACAGCAATTAGGTACAATGCAGACTCTGTTCCATGTGTGCATCTTTTCCCTTGCTTACAATAATACCTGCAATATCTTCTTGGTTGAAATCATCAAGACATTGAGGTAATTTCCATTATTGGGCTCATTCATCATTTATTACTGTTCTCCATGACTGCTTCAACTATTAGTGCAATTGAAATAAAAGACTTTTTTCACTTTTTCTCCTCACCCCCACATAATAGTCAGTAATAAAAAGACCTTCTTTAGCAGTATATAACAGACACTTCTTCCAGCTTTTATGATACTGCACCTTTTTCCTGTTCCGCTGCTTCACTAAGTTCAGGAAGTTTAAGTCCAACTAAATTTTGATTTCTCATCAATATATGCTCCTGTGAAGAAAACCAGTAACATTTCTAAGTAACTGAACTACAAATCTCAATTTATATATCCCTGCCTCATGGACACTAAATATAACATTTACCTTAGTTAATAAGCATAATAGAGATATTTACATTAGATTGCAGTCAGATACTACATAACATGGATACCCCTAAATTTACACACATTCTAGGATATTACATATCCTAGAATGAAATATTACATATTACATAATATTTGAAATATTACATATTTCAAATTTCATAAAGGCATTATCTAGAAAAATTCCTGGTCACGCAAACAGAGATTTGCAAAATGTGCCCCTTATTCATTAGTAGATATGTAGAGTTTGGTAAGTGAGACCTTTAACAACTGACAGTGAAAAAAGCAATTTTGGGTATAGCCACAGTAATAAATAAGTATCCAGATAATAGAAAAAATTGAGAAAATCCTATATTCTGAGACTTTTCCACTTTGATTTTATTAAGAGTGTGGGATGCTACAGCTGCAAGGTAATGCTTCACTGCTACTGTATCATCTCTATTCCTTATAGGTAGGGAAAAATGGACTCTCAAGGATTAAACTTTGTTGTCTTATTTCTCCTTTTATCATCTCCTCATCTTCTTTCATATTCTCACATATGTTTAAATTCACTAACACCTACTTTTGTTTATGAGTAGATAATTCCTACTGGAAACAGAGCTCAAATCTTACCTGATTGTAATTATAGATCACGTTGCAATAACTTTTTGATTCTTTTATTTGTGCTTAACAGCTTCTAGGTCATTCAAAATTATAGAGTTAAAGGATTATAGAATGACTTGGGTTGAAAGGGACCATAAAGATCATCTGGTTGCAAACTGTCAGCCACGGGCAGAGACATCTTCCACTATCCCAGGTTGCTGCAGGCCCTGTCCAACCTGGCCTTGAACACAGCCAGGGATGGGGCAGCCACAGCTTCTCTGGGCAAACTGTGCCAGGGCCTCAGCACCCTCACAGGGAGGAATTTCTTCTGTAATGATATGGCTCTCTATAATCAAAACTTCCAGTACATGCACACTAAGAATATGTGTGTTATATAAACAGGAAAAGATGAATAACCGAGCTGCCATTCCCAAACAATGCATTGGGAATGAATGAACCAAAGTGCACAATTTGGGGTCCTTCCCTGTCAGACCTGTATTCATCATAAAATATTAACTACTGGAGGTCAAGCAAAATGTCCTTATTAGGCTGTTCAGGAAAGTACCTGCTGCTTCTTTTTGTTTTCCTTTCAGAAGTCATTATTAATAATAGAGACATGCTCATTGCTTTCTTTTGATGGTTTATAATTTAATTAAATTTCTGGTTTTTTTCTAACTGCTTAGTTCTTAACTTTTACTAATCATTTAGAAAATTATTTAACAATATTAAACAAGATTAATTAATAGGTATTGCAGTCCAAGTCTATTCTTTTAGAAGCTGACACATTTGCAGCCTGTTAGAATTAGAAGCTGTGAGTCTGGACATGCTCTTCCTGCCCTTGCTGTCAGAGATGCTCAGTTTCACAGCTCTCAACACTTTGAGACATTTTCTGAGAAGGTTCAATATTACAAACCCATTTCCTGTCCTCTGATCTCTTGCAAATGGAAACATGCAAGACCACATGCACATGCCTATGTGCACATTGAAGATACCATAGTCCACTTGATGCATACCTGAAGAGAACTAAGAAATAGAATAATTCTATGGAATTTACTTACAGGTTACAATTTTGTCAAGTTGTAAATTCTATACAATTCTCTACTGATTATGCTGAAACTGTTTCCCATTTTATAACTGTATGTTCCTTGCAGTACTAAAAACAATGCTAAACGTGCTGGAAGTTTAGTAGGGTAGAAAAATGACTTTTTCAAACAGGATACAACTGATAACAGGACTTACCTCTCTGAGTTTTGTCAGCTTCTGCATTCGAACTGGCTGAACTTGGATTTGAAGGTCTTTGAATGCTTTTAACTGATTGCTGGATTTGTTACCAACGAAGCTTTTATCTTCCTCAGATGGTAATTTTGAAAGGGATTTCTCTTTCTGTCCAGGCTCCAAGCTATCCCAGGACACAGCCCGTAACAGAGGAGGACGCAGTCCACACAGTTTAAATTCTGGTTTACATGGAACTTTATGGTCCCTCATTTCTGGAATAGGAATTTTTAGCTTTGAGTCCATATTTCCTATTCCTGGTCCTGGTAGATGGGTTCTTAAAGGAACATCATTTTCTTTTCCTTTCTTGAGGAATGATTTTCCAAGTTCATTTTCACAAACATTCATGCAAGTATTAAGAGACATTCTGCCACCATCACCAGCTGAAGGAGAGCATTTAGGTAAATTATCCATATGTTTACGTGGATCAAAGTTTTCCTTTTGGTCTGAGAGCTTCTCTTTGGGGTTTTCAAGGCCAGCAGAACGAGGAACCAATCTTCCCTGAGAAATCTTTCTTTGATCATTCTGTCTCCGATCAATTAATCCTTTTGCAGCATTCTGAAAGTAGAGGGACACATATGAAACAGAGAAGCAAGTACAGATTCCTTTTTTCCCCTGTCCAAGGACAGATTTTCATTGTAAAAAGCCATTTCCTTTTCAGTGACATTTGCTTTTGAATATGTGCTGTTGACAAAAGAAATAATTTTTAAAAGGCACTTAAGGAATACTGAATTGGGAATCTCCTCTCTGAACGTTTGAGTTAACCTCTCCCACTCCAGAGTCCATTACAGCAATCCTCCTAAAGCCAAGTTCCTCAGCATCTTAATGTAATATAAGGTCTAAAACACTGACATACATCAAAATGGCTACAGTAGATATTTTTACTTTATTTATAAAGTTATTTAGTATTTAGTGTTATAATTGAGTTAGAGCAGGGCACATGATAGTATATAAAGACAGCTGCAAGCCCACTGTCCTCCACTACTTCTGCAGGTGCTACAGAATTTCTTAGAGCAGTGTAATTTTTTTTTCACTCAGTGAACAGTCTTTCAGCACTTTTAGTCCCATCAGAAAATCATATGTGTGCTAAGACAAACCAGCAGACTTTGTTCAGCTCTTAATGTGAAACACTTACCTCTGCAGTTTGCCTGTCATCCTCTCTCACAATTCTGTTATTCTAGCAAAAAAGCAAGAAAAAATTGCCTTACAAGGTGATCTTTCACATCTATGCTACAAATTTCAGATACAGATACTAATGGCTGAACTTCGAATCCCCTAATTTTTACATTGTTTGTTGTATTAATTTATGAAGTAACTTTGGGGATTTAGGGATTCAGTTTTTTCATAGATTTGGGTTACATTGGATCTTTTTTCTACACTTAACAGAGCTTTGTGATCTTTCAGTTCTTGTTACCTCATGGATTTTTGTCTTCAGAGTAAATATTTATTAGTCCCTCGCTGTACAGAGAAAATACCAGTAATTCAATTTGGTATATAAAATGGTATTCTAATTTTTATCAAGGACTGAAATGGCAGCATATTGTAATACAGTACTTTAACAACCAGGTTACTACACAGACTGTTCAGCTCTTACCTGCCCTGGAGATACTGACTCACTATTAGTGGTTGTGCATGCATCAGACCCTGAAAGACACACACATAATTAGGGCATATCCTGATATTTTGCTCAACTTTTTTACTACTATAGCATTAGCAAACACGTATATGCACAGCTCCTCACAATACAGGAAGGACAAAAATTCAAATGTGTAAAATACTACTAAAAAGGAAAAAAAAATTAATGTACAGAGAATGAAACATCATTAAATCTTCTTAAAACATATTGATAAAATTTAAAAAAATAGAATGTGACCTTGTGACACCACAGGAATAAAAATATAATAAAAATATCTATATGCAAAAATATATTTTGTATGCATTCATGGGATTTATCATATTCACGACTAGATGTTTAAATCTACACTTCTCAAGAAATACTAAACAAATAAATTTTTGGGGAGCTTTTATAAGTTAATGTTTGAGCCTGAAAATGGTTTCATTTGATGATCTTAGAGATCTTTTCCACCCTTAATGATTCCATGATCATTTTACCTGATGGAAGTGGAAGAGTGAGAGAGTTGCTCCAAGATGCTATAGGTGAAACTTTAGGACTAAGTGTAGGGGAAACTGCTTCATTAGCACAAAGATAAAAACAAAACAAAAAGGTAATTTTACTTTCTAGGCTTGTATCTTCTGTATTTTTAGAAGTCAGATGAGATAACATCAATATCATAGGCATCAGACATATGATTGTCCAGAACCTGACAAGTCATTTTAATTGCCAGGTTGTACTTGGCAATTTGGAGTTTAGAATATGTTTCATGTCTTACACTTGTCAAAAATGGATAAATTTCTATTGATACAGGGAATCCTTGTTCTCCTCAGTTTTCTGATACTGCAAGCACTGAGGAGATGCAGCACAAGAGAAGATTCAGGAGGAATTTAGGAAAAAAAAAGAGGTGATGTATAGTTATGGGGCTTTTTTTCCTTCCAGAAAGCATCAGCCCAATTTTAAGAGAGAACTTTATTTGAACTGGCATTTCAAAGCAAAATGAAAGTCCTTTTTCATGGTAAAATGGCATTTTGCTCCAGTTTTCATATAAAGGGAAAGATCATTTCAATTTACATTCTAGAACAAAATATTTTATTCTGCTGTTTCTAAAGGAGGATCCAGTCCATTTAGCTTAGTTTATGGCTATGTTCAGAATAAGAGTCAGTGTAATTGTGTCTGGAGGGAATGCTTCTTCAGCAGGATGAATCTTGCCACTAAAATTTCATTTAAACAACAATTTGTGACCATTTTTCACTTTTCAGTAGAAATACATCGTGCTTTCCTGTTAAGACTGTTTGCAGTGTGACATTCAGGCACTTAAAAACTTTACACCACTTTATCCTGACACATCTAAATACAGAGATGGATCATTTCTCTTTGATGTGGAACTGTGAGGAGGACAAGAGGAATTCTGACTTTCACATTAACAAAGGGCATGTAACCAGCAGCAATGTATAGATTACAGATGATGTTTGCCTTTACAGATGTTTGAAGGAAAATATAAAACNTTACACCACTTTATCCTGACACATCTAAATACAGAGATGGATCATTTCTCTTTGATGTGGAACTGTGAGGAGGACAAGAGGAATTCTGACTTTCACATTAACAAAGGGCATGTAACCAGCAGCAATGTATAGATTACAGGTGATGTTTGAAGGAAAATATAAAACCTGGTTTTTGGGATCTTCCCCTACCTGTGGGTGACTCTGGGAGGCTGCTTCTTGACTTTCTGCCTCTGCGTGTTAGGAACCTCTCGCTCACTTTCTTTGCTTCTTCTAACAATTCAAGGTTCTTCTTTTTGTCTTCCTCTGATATTTTGACTTCTGGGAGTGGATCATTTACCAGATCAATCACATGACCGCTGTTGTCTGTGTAGGAAATGTCAGAATTGGAGCTGGAGCTCCCATATCCAGGTACATTGTGGCATGTCAGAGTAACAAATACAAAACAAACCTGCAAATTTATACCTATAAATTTAGCTTTGAGCTTGCATGCAACAAAAATTAATGTCTGCTCATTTCTAATATTGTTACTATCTCAAGTTTAGAGCAAGACCTGAAAACTACAGGTAACCCACTTAGATTAATCACTATGATCAAAAATGCTCTGAACATGTGAAACTGGCTTTTCCAGCGCTGTCTCCAATACAGTTCTTCTCATTTCTAAATAAAAGTGCCATTAGATCCATCTCAACTAACAGTCATGGCATTTCTGTTGTAGACTGAGTTTTTCCATGGAATTTGCCTGTTCAGTTTTCCAAGGTTAAGAACCTACAAACTCATCCAGCAAAGATTTATGCACAATAGTTTTAACAATTAATCTAACTATTTATTAATCTGTGGCTTTCAAATTGGTTGAAAACTATACTTTGAGCAGCAATTTTTACAATGCTCCAGCCTATGATGAAGAAAGAGGGCAGTCAGTCATCAGAAAGGCCCTTTCTGTGTGAGTCAGTATAAATGGCTTTTATGAGCATCTAAAGAACAACTTGGATGAGGGGAAGGAAAGCCATCAGGTAATATGAGAAAAATATTTTGAAATTTGACAAGAGCCATCACAGAACAATCAGTTTCCAGAAAAGCTAAGGACACAAGTAAGCAGCAAAAACTCAAGAGTTTTTGGTTTGTGGATATGGGGTTGTTTCACTATTTGTTTTTGATTGGTTTTTTGGGGGGGAGGGAGGAGTGCTTTGGCTTTAATTTCCTTAAATTTAATTCAGTTTCAAGGATGTCAAAAGCCATACTCACAGACTGAATATTCCAAAGCAATCTATTTTCAGCAAAATACCTGTTTTGGTTTAAACTCAGATTTGTGTGTGGGAAGTTTGAGAGACAGACGTTCCATGACACTTTCCTTGTGCCAGCAAAAGAGAAGATTTGTAAAGCATGGCAAGTTCTACTTTCCTTAAGCAGGTAAACTCAAGCTGAACCAGTATTACTGAACAGTTTTTTTGTATTCTACAAGAAATTAAAGCATGCATATGTCAAGCCTTCTGAAAATGTGAAGCTAATGCACCAGTTAACAACCTTGTGAAAGTAACAATGTGTGTATCTCCCTATGCAGGAAATCAGAAAGTAGAATCCACAGAATCTAGTGGGATTAACTGGAGACCCTGGGTGGAGCTAGGATTGATGAAAGAAGTATATACAGAAAATAACAAAAAAGTTATAGACTTGTAGTTTTGTAAGTTTAAAGTAAAAAGTGTTTTAAGTAATTAAGAAATATTGAGTAAGATAGTAAGGAGTTTAAAAAATAGAAATAGAAGTGTGATTTTTTAGAATAAGTTAAAAGTTAGTAAAAATATAGAAAAACATGTAAGTTAAGACATTGACTAAAAATTACTGCATTGCAGTAGAATAAGGTTAAGATGATAGGGCAATAAGTGAAAACAATATATGTGTCAGTTTTCTATTGGTCCAGAAAGTTGTATTTGTCATGGTAGAGAGACATCTGGTGATTTTNTTATCCTGACACATCTAAATACAGAGATGGATCATTTCTCTTTGATGTGGAACTGTGAGGAGGACAAGAGGAATTCTGACTTTCACATTAACAAAGGGCATGTAACCAGCAGCAATGTATAGATTACAGGTGATGTTTGAAGGAAAATATAAAACCTGGTTTTTGGGATCTTCCCCTACCTGTGGGTGACTCTGGGAGGCTGCTTCTTGACTTTCTGCCTCTGCGTGTTAGGAACCTCTCGCTCACTTTCTTTGCTTCTTCTAACAATTCAAGGTTCTTCTTTTTGTCTTCCTCTGATATTTTGACTTCTGGGAGTGGATCATTTACCAGATCAATCACATGACCGCTGTTGTCTGCGTATGAAATGTCAGAATTGGAGCTGGAGCTCCCATATCCAGGTACATTGTGGCATGTCAGAGTAACAAATACAAAACAAACCTGCAAATTTATACCTATAAATTTAGCTTTGAGCTTGCATGCAACAAAAATTAATGTCTGCTCATTTCTAATATTGTTACTATCTCAAGTTTAGAGCAAGACCTGAAAACTACAGGTAACCCACTTAGATTAATCACTATGATCAAAAATGCTCTGAACATGTGAAACTGGCTTTTCCAGCGCTGTCTCCAATACAGTTCTTCTCATTTCTAAATAAAAGTGCCATTAGATCCATCTCAACTAACAGTCATGGCATTTCTGTTGTAGACTGAGTTTTTCCATGGAATTTGCCTGTTCAGTTTTCCAAGGTTAAGAACCTACAAACTCATCCAGCAAAGATTTATGCACAATAGTTTTAACAATTAATCTAACTATTTATTAATCTGTGGCTTTCAAATTGGTTGAAAACTATACTTTGAGCAGCAATTTTTACAATGCTCCAGCCTATGATGAAGAAAGAGGGCAGTCAGTCATCAGAAAGGCCCTTTCTGTGTGAGTCAGTATAAATGGCTTTTATGAGCATCTAAAGAACAACTTGGATGAGGGGAAGGAAAGCCATCAGGTAATATGAGAAAAATATTTTGAAATTTGACAAGAGCCATCACAGAACAATCAGTTTCCAGAAAAGCTAAGGACACAAGTAAGCAGCAAAAACTCAAGAGTTTTTGGTTTGTGGATATGGGGTTGTTTCACTATTTGTTTTTGATTGGTTTTTTGGGGGGGAGGGAGGAGTGCTTTGGCTTTAATTTCCTTAAATTTAATTCAGTTTCAAGGATGTCAAAAGCCATACTCACAGACTGAATATTCCAAAGCAATCTATTTTCAGCAAAATACCTGTTTTGGTTTAAACTCAGATTTGTGTGTGGGAAGTTTGAGAGACAGACGTTCCATGACACTTTCCTTGTGCCAGCAAAAGAGAAGATTTGTAAAGCATGGCAAGTTCTACTTTCCTTAAGCAGGTAAACTCAAGCTGAACCAGTATTACTGAACAGTTTTTTTGTATTCTACAAGAAATTAAAGCATGCATATGTCAAGCCTTCTGAAAATGTGAAGCTAATGCACCAGTTAACAACCTTGTGAAAGTAACAATGTGTGTATCTCCCTATGCAGGAAATCAGAAAGTAGAATCCACAGAATCTAGTGGGATTAACTGGAGACCCTGGGTGGAGCTAGGATTGATGAAAGAAGTATATACAGAAAATAACAAAAAAGTTATAGACTTGTAGTTTTGTAAGTTAAAAGTAAAAAGTGTTTTAAGTAATTAAGAAATATTGAGTAAGATAGTAAGGAGTTTAAAAAATAGAAATAGAAGTGTGATTTTTTAGAATAAGTTAAAAGTTAGTAAAAATATAGAAAAACATGTAAGTTAAGACATTGACTAAAAATTACTGCATTGCAGTAGAATAAGGTTAAGATGATAGGGCAATAAGTGAAAACAATATGTGTCAGTTTTCTATTGGTCCAGAAAGTTATATTTGTCATGGTAGAGAGACATCTGGTGATTTTTTTTTGTAATGGACACTCCACTGTCAACGAAGTTTCACAGCCTAATGAGACTGATGCACTTATCTGAATAATAAAACAGGAAGAGAAGAAAATTCCATCTCTTGACTACTTAATGCAACACCCCCATAGACAAAACCCAACATTTTGGTGCCTCTGTGTGAGGATGACCCCAACTAAACCAACACCTTGAATTGGTCTGCATGCACAATTCCTCATCCCAGCAGTATTCCCTGTGCATGCATTACACAGCATGCTCAGGGAAAAAGCTGTGGTCAATACAGTTACACTCTCCCTAGAGGTTTTTATTGTACATCACATTTTCTGAGAATACATCCTAGTTGAAATGAATAATCACTTCTTACCAACAGAAGTCAGTGAACTTGTTGAATTCCTGGTGGCACGGTTAGAATGTCTCCTATGAGGACTCCGAGGCCTAGGGAGAAAAATGAATGAACAAAAATTATGGAATATGACACCAAAAAAAGGTCCCAGTTGCCTATAAAAAATTAATATTAAAAAGAAAGCACTTTGATTAAAAAATGAAGACAAAAAACATTTATTGTCATTCCTCTTATCTCCAAACAACTGGAAAATGGAGATTGGAGAAAGAAGGAATATTGCAGAAATTGATCTCACAAATGAGTTCTAAGATTTATGGCTGAAGTAATTCCTTAGGCTCTCACACTGACATTCCCATGAGATCTTTCTAAATTGCAAACAAGGTAAAAGTCTTAAACAACTGCAGAAATTTAAATGCTGATCCTGCAAATAATTTTTATTTTAAAGGGCTGCATTTAAATTCTGACTCTGAACTAAACTTGAAGTTTGGGGAAGTACCCTTTTAAAAATTCAAGCAAATTATAGATTTATGATACATATTTTCTGACATGTTTTTACCCCATATTTTAAGTGTAGTGGCAGCTCAACAAAATTAAAAAGCCTAGATCAGGAAGTGTGCTTTATCAAAATAAATATAATAACCTTAATTCAACTCAAAACTGAATTGAAGTTTTCAAATTCAAACAGGATTGCTATTTCTATTCAACAACTTACTTTCACATACACTTAACCTCAAGGTGGTATTCTTGTCCCATCTATGTGAACAGGCCCAAAACTGCTTCAAAATTAATTGTCTTAGAGTATCCAAATTAGGCATTTCAGTTGTCCAACTCAATGAGTTGGGTTGTCAGGCTCAATATTCTGTGTAACTCTATTCTTTTAGTCTCAATTATATTCCTGTTCCCCCATCCCAAACACCATCCTCAAAACACAAGGGCAACATGACCAAATCACAGAGATACAGCACTAATGTTGTCATACAAATTACATTTCAGAGCAATGTTTTAGAAGCACAGCCCCTCGAATTTATGGATGGATTGGTCATGTATCATACAGTACCTGTTGACCAGATTTTTATCAATTTCTACATCTGGTGTAAGAGCATTCTCTGGAAGAACAATCGAAGGTGTGCTGCAGGTTGTCCCTTCAACAGTCGTGTCCTGAATGGTTTGTGACCAATATAAAGATGGAATTAAACAGAAATTCAAACCACTGAACAGTAACTCTCTGTGTGCAAAACAATGTGTATTGCTCAACTTACCTAAAGGAGACAGTGATTGAAATAAGAGAGAATTAGCCCTAATTTGACAAAATGAATGTGAATTAGAAGCCTATACTTAAATTAATCAAAAGAGATGATGGATACCTGGAATATCTGTTTTCTTTAAAAACTTTTAATGCAAACTAAATTCAATAAGCATGGAGGTAATGAAAAAGCTTTAAAAAGGCAGACAGTGTTTTTTCACACAGCAAACCATTCCTCTAGTGAATTACATGTACAAGAGTTCAGTGAATTTATGAGCTGAATGCAAGAGTGAAAAGCAGCTCTGTATAACAGGGCTAAATTAAACACAAACCCTCCAAATGATACTTATGTATCTAATTAGTACTAATGTACTAATGAAAGCTTGAATAAACATAGTATTAAGTGTACACATGATAACTCAAAATTATTTTCTGGGGTTTTGGGTATCTTGTTAAGAGTTCCATGTGGTTTTCCCTCAAATTACTTGGAAATAAATTTTTAGAAAATATAATTTCAATATTTAATAGAATAAAATTTAATTTTAAGTGAAAGAAACTGGCAAGTTGACACTGAATATTAAAGTGTGCTTGCCTGCTTAAAAAATATGAACTCTTGCCTCAAGAATTTAATCCCACACCTTCTGCACAGTGATGCCATTCATCTGAAGAAAAGGAATCAGTTTCCTGTGTGATACCACAAATGGAGATGCATCGAGTTGGTGTAAAGTACTGTGGATCTCTCATACATGGTTAGAAAATGATTACTTCTACCCCAAGTATTCAGATTAAAACCAAAAAACAGCTGGAGGAAAAGCTTCCCAGCAGTGGCAGCAGACTGCTGTCAATTGACTTGTAAAATTTAAATAATCATTTGTAAATTCTCAGATCCTAATTGCTTCTGCTAGGAACTGGTATACACAAGTGTTTTGGTTTAGTTTGTTATTTGGAGTCTACAGTTTTCTTGAAACTCCATCCCAAAACTTCACAGAAAATTCGTAAGGCAGGTAAGAAATAGCACTAATTTAGGCATTTATAGAATGAAGCATATAATAAGTCACAGTATAGCAAGTTAATTTTAGGCCCTGGAAGTGTTCAAGGCCAGGTTGGGTGAAGCTCTGAGCAACCTGGTCTAGTGGAAGGTGTCCCTGTCCATAGCTAGAACTGGAGATCTTTAAGGTCTATTCCATCCTAAACCATTCCACTCCATTCCCTAAGGAAGCTGACATTTAACTGCTAATGTCTATCATTTACCATAGAACTCCCTGCAACACCTCTCACAGTGCTGCAATTTTTTCTTGTTGAAATAATGTTTTCTGATCAATTCAAAGGACTCTGGAAGTACTTGGAAAATGGTAAAATATTAAAATACATCGCTTAACTCTTCTACCTCTCAAAGGCAATGAAATATGCCTTGATTTGGACCTCTGATTTAGGTTTCTTGATTCTACTGTAAATAGTGTATTTTTTTTACTAAAATAAAAAACTTTCATGCAGCTCCACACTCCTATGCTCATAATTATCATATGAAGTTCCTTGGCAAGTTCACCTTGTCAGTCACACAAGAGCAGGTTGGGGAACATGCCAAGAAAACACTGTGCAGATTTAAATATAAGAAAAATATCCTTGTAATACTGGAAAAGTTGGAATGCCAAAGCATATGTGATTCAAGTGCACAAGTGACATTTTATGACAATAGCTCAAAAGCAATTTTTAGTAATATCCTTGAAAATGTTAAAAAGTAAAAATATATTTTGTCAATGACAAAACTTCAGGTGACTGCCCTGCTTGTAGGGCAAAGCAGCTGAATACACATGCACAATGTTTATACTAATCTCATGCCTGCCAAAAAGCAAAAACTTTTGAATGATGTAACATCAGCCTTGAAGTCACTCAAGCCCATTTTAGGACTCTAAAAACAGCTCATTAAAAAGAAAAAAAAAAAAAAAAAGATGCTGGAGCCAAGGCTAGTTCAGGTCAGGTAGGAAACATTAATCCTGGTCAGCAGCTACAGCTCAGCATCTACACAAGTGAAACCTCATGGCCCCTGTTGTCCAAACCTACATTGTCCAGGAGAGGGGCAGGAAGAGCCAGAGCAGGAAGCTCTTGGCAGGGCCAGCTGGCTCCAGTCAAAAGGAATTGTTACAGACTGAGGAGAGTGCTCAGGCTGCTCTACAGAGGTCTTGGAAGAGAAGCTTTAACAGGAAGCTTAAGCTGCCTCCCAGTCGTACATGGGATGACACCGAAGGTTTCCATCACCTTCCCATTTGTGTGCCTTTAACTGCGCTCCCTCCCAGCCCCATCTGCTCCCCAGCTATTCCCAACACCTGCCTTGTCTCCCATACCAGTGCTTCCCTGCTACCCAAGCCTTTGCTTCCTTTTTGTTCCATGCCCTCCCCCCACAAAAAGGTGGGGTAGAACTGACTCCACTTCTATGGCTCAGGTGGGAACTGCTCCACGAGGGTGACCAGGAGCCATCCAGACTTGCAGGGAGGTGTGTGCAGGGCTGAAAGGGTGGCACAGGCAGTTTGGGCCATAACAGAATAGTCAAGAGGATCAGTGATTCTCAGAGTGGAGATAGAACCTGCAGACATTCTGGCTGTTAAGTTCCACCACGTCCTCAGTAAGCATACAGAGAATGTGCTTTTGAAAGTTTTACAATCCAGGCAAATTTGGATGTATTTTTACATTAATGGGATGGAGGGGGGCAAGAAAACAAAAATACTCTGCTGAAAGGTCTATCATGCCAGACAGTCAGACGACAGAGCTTTACTCTATAACACCTGAATTCTTTAAAGCACTGAGGAAAAAAAAATAAAAAAGGAAAAAAACCTCCTCTGCCACCCTGGCCATATTCTTAGATATTAATTAAAAGTCTGAACTGAATTTCAGAAAAACACAGGCTGCTGAAAAAAATACTGAAATGAAAACCCACATTTGTTTTCTCAAAATGAATTTGAGATATAGAACCCATATAATGTAAAAGATACTTGAAGCATGCAGAAAGCTACATGTAATGTAAGGGCCATTTTCTTTTTGTCAGAACTGTTTTGCAATCTGTGTGCATTTGGGCATGCAAGAAAAAATGGGGAAGGATGTCCTGAAACAGAATGAGGAAACTGTTACACACCAGACAGCACTTTAGATGAGATGAGATGAGATTCCAGACTTGGAAAATTCTGTTGAATGGCAGAAAACAAATCCCCCAGTTGTTAGCTCCTTCTGATGCCCTCTCCTTGCTTTCAAGTCCTTTTCTCACAATAATAAGCTCTTTTACTTAGAGTGACTTATAGTCAAGCTGTAGAACTTGATCCACAGCAAGAGCCAAGAGTAAAAACAGCTTGGAACAAGATCAAATTTTCACAACATCGGCTAGTGGCAAACCTTAACTTAAGTAGGCTCACGAGTGTGTTGGTTAAAATCCCTCCACTGCTACTTTGTGCCTAAAAACAATCATTTATCTAAAATGAAGCATTATCACATTACCATAGATCACTTAAGACCTACCTCTAAAAGGCCTGGAAAATATATTAAAAATTTAATGCCTTTATATTAGGAGGTTGGAAATTTTCCTTTCTCCCATTTGACAAGCACATTTGGGATCAGAATCATGGATATCTGCTAGATTTTCATGGTTTTCCTCTTTGGGCATGATTTACACAGGAAGTCTTTTGTACTAAAATACTTCTCACGTAGGTGAGTTAAAAAACCCCAATGAAATATTCTTGAGCTAATATAGGTTATCAGATGGTAGTCTTGATGAACTTTTATCCAACTGGAGTGTTTATCTCTAGGCAGGAAATTAACACTCAGCACCATGTGCAGTTTAGATGGAAGATGACAAATCAGTGCAGAGCTCAGTGCTGACAATATTTTCCAACAGTGTTAGAGCAGCGGATGTTTTCACCTAAAGTGTGGAATGTGGTGTCCTCAAACCCCAGGACAGCGTCACATCTTTAACTGAGGATGTGCCAGAGTATAAATCCTCTCTTTCTTTACACCAGTTTGCATAAGAGTGAATGATTTGGATCATCTGTGATTTCTTAATCACAGTGAGGTTCTTTATTTCAGCTAAGCTAACAATTTAAAAAAAAATCCAACCCCAGTTTATTAAAACATAAACTTACTTTTTATCTGTGGTATAGATTATTGAAAATGGGAAGACCCATCTCTTATTGATTTTTTTTTATTTATCCAGAAAGAAAACATGTGAAAACATGTAGATGTCACACGAATTTGAGGCAAACTGATGAATATGCCTGGGAAGCACCCACCTGCCCTCTGTAGAATTTCAGTGTATGTTCAGCCACTGCTGTGGCAAATAAAGCACTGGGAAAGACTACAAACCAAAAAAGCCCATTTCCATCTTTCACACACACACAAATTGCATAACATCTTCTATATCTGTAAAAGCAACACTAGTTGTTGAAGTACAAGCCTAAGTTCTGTTCTCAAAGTTTAAAGTTTTCTTTAATAACATTAAGGACATTTTTGGATAGCTTTGATATATGCCTGTCTGTTCTGAACCATTTATAAGCCTCCAGATCAAAATGATAAACAACTGCTTGAGCAACTTAAGTTCTCATCCCTTAGGCTATAAAATATTTGAGGAACTCTAAGAATATCAACTGGAGGATCATTCATCACTTCATCAATTAAGCAAAACCCCCTAACACAGAGCAACAAATAGATTTTATTTTAAAAACCCCTAAATATACACAAACAGGTTTCAGCCTTAGCTTTCCAGCAAGTGTCAGAAAACACCTTTGTAAGTAAGAGAGCTTACTTTGGCTGGAGGAGAACTGTTGTGCTGGGCCTCTTTTGCTTGTCCCTTGTCTTCAGGTAAGGTTGGCATGGTGGGCAGCGTGAAGCACGTGGAGCTGCAATGTGGACTAAGAGGACCATGCACTGCTGGGAGTATCTGTTTCAAGTTAGCCTGAAGGCATAAGCGCTGGGAGGCCTCGTGATCTGCAGGCTGGGTTAGATGCCAAAAATACAAATCAAATCCGTTTAAAACTCTATGCTCGAAAACTGAGATCACTTTACAATAACAAACATTATTAAGGTTTAAAATTAAAAATGCTATCTCGTGTTTTATTAACTAAGGCTTTTCAAGGTCAAGGATAACTTAGTAAATGCATTCAAAACAGACAGCCTTCCCTTCTTGTTGCTATTTCCATCTCTTTCCTCCATTTTACAGATTTTCATTTTGTCACTATGAGGTGACCAAACTAACCTCTCTGAATGTCCTCTAAGAAGTAATCAGCATCCTGGATATCACATAACAACAGAATGGGTAAGGCTGGAAGGGACCACATCGGACATCTGGTCGAACCTCCCTGCTCAAGCCAGGTCATCCCAGAGTACATGGAACAGAATTGCATCCACAAAGTTCTTGAGAATCTCCAGTGAGGGAGAATCCACACTCTCTCTGGACAACCTGTTCCAGTGCACAGTGATGAAGTTTTACCTCGTGTTCACATGGAACTTCCTGTCCATCAGGTTCTGCCCTTGCCTCTTGTCCTACAGCTCAGCACCACCAAGCAGAGTCTGGATCCATCCTCTGACACCTCCTTTTAGATACTGACAGACATTGATGGGGTCCCTTCTCACTCATCTCTTCCATAACATGCCTTTTAGTAACAAATAGCCTTAATGCTACAGAGCATGATCTCAGATCTCAGAGGACCAAAACTGGAACCCCAGAGGGTGGCACTCTTCCTTTGAGCAAGAGCCAGACTTAGGTGAATTGCGCAAAGACTTGGTGTACCTCTGCACAAGACAATAGGGTGCAAGACACTTCCAAAGCAAAAAAGCAGAAATGCCCAAAGAGGGAAAAAAGTCACTACCTATTAGCTGAGAAAATTCTCATTATTAGTATCAAAGGGAGGCATTGCATTCACAAGGACAACATTAGGATGAAAGCCTGTACCAAAGTCTGAGGATCAGCAGTGCAAAGCACAAATCAGTCCTTAGAGTAGCAGTGGGTGCGTTGCAATACTTACTGTGACACCTGCCCAGGAATCAGGGAACTGTTCTCATCAATACATCAGCGTGCTCATCAATACATCAGTGTCCTCATCAGTACATCACTGCACTCCCTGGTGGTGCCTGCAGGTCACACACACACACTTGAGACACCCTGGTGCACAGACTGGTGTCTGCACGGGGGACTGCACGGTAAATCAACCTGCCACAGTTCTCCCTTCCATTTCAGGGGTGGGGAAAGAAATGCATTCGGGAACATGTTGGTTTGTTGAGGTTGCCAACTACATCTGTCAAAATACATCTGTTGCTTTGAAAAAACCAAAGGAAAAGAGGCAAAACCATTCACGAGAAATACTGAAACAGTCTCAGTAGTGACATGTGCCTCACCTCAGCTCTCACAGAAAAAAAACTGTGTTGTAAAACCTACAGAATGTGTGAAAAATTTGGACTACAGAAGCAGCTAAGATCCATGTTTTTATTAGGTTTATTTCACATTATGTTGGAAACTTAATTTTCTCTTTCACTCACAGAGGAGGAATACAAGGCCATCTCACATGAACTTTATAGCAGAACTGTAGTTTGTAAAAATGATCCTACACAAGTATTAGTGTATTCAGGAAAAAGTATTTATGTCATTGCAGTTCCTTGATAACAACTCTGAAAAAGATGCAGCATATGTGACATCATTAAGAAGACCAAGATATAGACTCTTTTTGAACAGTGGGCAGAAAGATTTTTCAGAGCAGTGTATGCTGTAGAGAGGGCATGTTTCAAGCTTTTCTAGACACATTGAACCTGTTACAGGTGATTTTCTAGCTCTACTAAAGTAAGTGGTAGTTCATGTTTTTACCCACTTCTGACATCAAATAAGAGTAGAGGAAACTTCCTGTGAATAAAAAGCTTTAAAAATGGTTATTAAGGCAAAACATATTTGAAGTTCCTAATACGATGGATAACAGGTATTTATGATTACATGTATTTGAATAACCCCATAGAGATTAGACAGATAGCAGTAGCACTGAACATCTGTGTGTTTCAACAATTAAACTTTGTTGTATCAAACAACAGCCACCAACTATTAGCAACACATGAGGATGAGATGGAAGCAAGGTAACTAAAAAAAAAAGTGTCACGGACTTGCTTTTCATCTCTGTAACAAAATCCTGGCATGCTATGCAATTTTTGAGTTTGTAAGAAGTCAAATTCAAATAAAAAACAACAAAAATATAAATCAGGCTGTTTATCTAATCCCTCTTAGTGTTTGCCTTATGAATTTATTATGGTTCTGATACATTCAACCCAACAGAATGCTGGGCCTGAAAAATCAGGAATGTTTCGAGTCATGGACAAAGCATGTTTGCAGTCCTACATGGAACTGTAGAAGTTATTGCACCAAAGTGGTTTATTCCCAGTCTTAGCTGAGTTCTTAGTACATACTAAACTTTAAAAAGTAATGCAAGTTATCCTGAAACAAGAAAGAGCTATTAAGCACATCAAGTTTCAGTTCATTTTTCAGATTTAAAAAGAAAAAAAACTTTAAAAGAAAAAGAAATAAATCAGCTGGCTTGTCTAAGAATAGAAAGGGACAAATCCTGAGCTGTGTTGTCCTAGAGATGCAGCACAGAAAGTACAGCCAAGGGAAAACGGAGGGTAGAAAGATGAATTTATGCCACCTTAACAAGCCCCAGATTTGGAGTAGACTGAGTTCAGGCTGCCTCTGACACAATTATAACCTTACTCTGATTTCCTTACAGAGCTATCTTGGAAATAGGAATAAGCTTCAAATCTCTGTACTGATCAGTAGGAAAATTTCTTCTTCTGACTTTCCATTTTTTCCTAATACCACTCCAGAAAACCCCAGAGCTGAGGACTATATTGGAGCAGTGAAAGCTTGCACATAATTATTCATACTCCTAAGCTTCTTAAAACAAACACCATCTCTGCACACCTTGATTGCACAGCTGCAGTCCAGCACACTGCCAAAGTGAGGGCTACCACATATTGGTATTTCAGTATAAGGATGTAGTTCAATTAATAAATGATACAATTTGGAACTCCCAAGTTATTAATTTTTCAGTCTAAAAGTTTAGTTTTAACCTCTGCAGCATTCTTAAAATCAGTAGTGCAGATTTATTAAAGACTTTATGATGCTTACCCAGCACAAACATCACATACTGTAAATGCAAATGGATATAGAATGTTCTGATGGAGTTCTGCCATTTTCTGATCAATTACTGCCTTCTGATACTGGTAGGAAAGGCAAAGGTTTAGAAATGACAGAAACTTAAATATTAGTGAATAAATGTTTTTCCACCACTGCTGAAGTGCTCTTATGCCCCTTTAGTTGGGCAATGAAAATACCTCTAGTAAATGTCACACAGAGTCAAAATGCATAGAAATAGGGGACTTTGTGAGAACACTCCACAAGATTTAGAGGAGCTTACCTGCATGTCAACAATGTAGATAGGAAATAAAGAAATGTCCTTGGAAGATTTATGTCACTGGAAGGTACATTTTTTCTTTTTCAGCAGAGCATTAGGCAAGAGTGCAGCCTTGGAGCTTACAGAAATTCACACCTCTATTTACAAAACCAGCTGACAGCATTAAGAAACCTTGAGCTAGAGTGTGGAGAGCATGACTAGCCTGGTTCTAAGCCTGGCTCACCTGCCAGCTGAATAGCCTTTGGAATCATGCTACCATTAGCTCTGCTAGCTTTATCTCCTTCCCACAAACACAAACATGTTTCAGTCAAAGAAGGAAATGATACTTTAACAGTACATGCAATACAGTGAAGTACCAACTGAAACACTTGTAATTATTGGTCCCAAAGACACTGCAAGGAGGGACAAAAAAATACACCTGCACTTTAAAAACAGTGAACACATATTAGCATCCTAGGCACTGAAATAATTTCAAGATCCTGTTATTTCTATTCTTATTTATTTTTTTCTTCATTGATCAAGCTCTGTCTGGCCTGCCTCTATGTTATCAAAGGATGTCATGATGTTATTGTAGTGTTTTATCAAAGTAGATGATCTCCCCCGAAACTCCATTCTTTCAGAAATTGCAAGAGATTTGAAATTATATTTTAAAATTAAATGCTTGTAGAGATTAACTCACATGTCACAGGCAAAGTGGATGTGGATGAAGATCTACAATCTCAGTCTGCATGAGCCTCGTGCACCTACAAAATGAGTTAAAAAAACACAAACAAATTACCTCACCTATTCACCAAATTCTGCTCATTCCCACACTAAGAGGAGATAATCTAAAGAAATAAAGTAAGAAAAAGAAATAAAAGAGAGGATGGAGTGCTTTTTAACATTTTGGTCTGTTATTATAAACTCACTGCTTAAAATAGTTAGGAAAAAAATGATCCCCTGAGCTCAAATTTGTAGTCAGATATAGATCAGTGAATGCAGAGAACTTTCTTTTACCACTGTGTAGGCTTAGAGTACAATCTCCAGGAAATGGAGATCTGGGAGCTCGATTCCATAAAAGGGAAAAGTATTTAGAGGCCCTTGGCTTTCAGCATGTTCTCTCTGCAAGTCATTTTACCATAGCAGAGAAAGTTAAGTGTAATCAGTTAACGTCCCCTGCCTGAGTCACGGCTGAGTCCGTGTCAGCAAAGGCTCAGAGAAAGGTGCTTTACTCCATCTCCACTGATAGCTTGGCACTTGACCCCAAATGCTCTGTCATGTCACAGCAAGGGTACACGAGGAAGAGCAGAAATAAACAGTTAAGAAAGCATTTTATTAATATTTCTTGACCTCGTGCTGCCTGCAGTCAAGTCAAGCAACTCATTTGTCAACAATGGGAGTTGCTTGCTCATGGATGCAGCTGAACTGCACAAGTCTGAGTGGCTTTTTGTAACTTTTTTCTTTGTTGCCTTGCAAAGTGGTTGTAAAACATTACCATATTAGAAAGGTATCTTTTTGCACTCCTTTTTGTATAGCTGTAAAAACATGGATTTCATGTAACATTTTGAGTTAGGTTTTGCAGCTTTTGAAGTATTTAAAACCCAATAAATTTCTTTCAAAAGAAGTCTGAACAAAACAGGGCATTTCTCTTATGTTTGTACCACAGAAGTGTTTTCAAAGACAAAGCATGATTATAGTTTAAGATACACAGTTTGTTGGCATACATTAACTACACCCAAAAATTTGAAAAACCCCAAACCACAACACAACAAAATAAACAAGCCCCCTAAATCCAGATCCAGAATATCTTAATAGAAACACTTTGAAATTTTTCTCTAGGACTCCAAGATCTTTGTATAATAGGAACATTCACTGGGAAAAGGATAAAAGAAACCACAACTAAAGCTGACTCATGTACATTCTTGCCCTATGTGACAAAAGGTCCTACATGGAAATTGGAAGACATTTTCTTTATTGTCTGCAATGCAGGAAAAAAATCGACTAATAGTTTCCTCCTACATCTCGTTTTTATGACAAAACAGTGGTTTTTCATGTTAAATCCTTAAGTTTTCAAGATATTAATATCCTGCTTCAGGCAGTTCAGCAAACCACAGAGTCATAGCCCCAGAACCAACACAAGGCACCTCTGTGGTAACCTTGACGATCCTAGTCCTACCCACACTAACATCCATCCAACTGCACAAGGTAAAATGTGGAAGACAAAGTTGTGCATGCAAAGTGTTCATGCAACCACTGTGTGAATTCAAAGGATCTGCTCCCATTCTGAGATTAATTCCTTAGTGACTTAAATAATACTTCTTGACAATCAGAACACTTCCAGGTTGCAACCCCAGCGATAAGGGATAAATGTGAATAATTCTGCCACAAAAATATTTTAAAGGTAGAAACTAGCAAAAGCTGAAGGAAAATACAACTTCTAAAAAACTTCCCTCAAACTCAGCAGTCACAGACTTCCTTGGGACTACAAGCTACACGTGTAGGACTTGATTTACAGAGCAGCATGACAGGAAAGAATCTCCTTTTCTGCTTCCTGTTTTCCTCATAGCTCAGGAACACATAAAACTGGATGGTTTTCAACAATCTGCTTGAATGAGAGAAAGGAAAAGTTATCTCAGGCAGAAAGTAAAAGGTTTTGATGCATGTCCAGCCTGACATGCATGCTGGGAGAATATCTCTAGTGATGGGTAGCTATGACACTGTTGAGACTGAAAACCAAAAGGTTTGGGGGTGAAAGGTGATGCTGGTCCAACAAGACCACCAAGGCATTTGGTTTGGTTATGTATTAAAAATATCACATCAGAGTTTAAAGAAATCTGAAAACTAACTGCAAAAGAGTTTAGTGGAAAATGTTTTCTGGGAGTTCTGTACTTAACTCCTAGAGGATCCATTCTGGTCCCAACTTTAGCTTTTCCTTGACACATTAAGAGAAAAAGCAATCAGACCTGATTTCACTCACAGGCAATCATTTTAACATGGCTAAATGGAAATTACAGACTTACTAAAAGATCATAACTGGGTTTGAAAATAGCACCTTTTTCTGTAAAATGTCAGCTTCATTTGTTTCAGCAATGTTTTTGCAGTTTCTGTTTTGTTAGCAGTCAGTGTTTAGATTTACTTCTCTTGCAGCAAAGCATCTGGAGGAGTGGCTTACAACCACTTTTTTTTTTCTTGCAAGAATTCTACACTGAATTTTATACTGCAGACAATCAGCAAACAGATGAAGAAAGCACATATTGTAGAAACACTGAGGAGCAGTATTTCACCAGCTTTTTAGACTAGTAGACCCATATTTTAAAAAACAGTATTTCTTTTAAGGTAAGCCTCTTTTAAGCAGCCTGAAAATTTCCCAATTCCAGGTTTTTTTAGGGGCAAGTAGGAGTTAATGTTGAAAAAATCAAACCTTTTGAAATTACTCTGCTTTGGATGCATATTTTTTATTTTCAGGTGTTTTTTTTTTTATCTAGCACTAAAGGAACATAAGGAAAGGAGGTTATAAGCAGCACCACCTCCCTGTGAAAACAAATGGTTTTAAGAACTGCATGCAAGTTCAGAAAAAAAAAGTTCTGGTTCACTTGTAATTTTTATTCATTCTGGGGTTTTTCTTTGAATAAATATTCTTGAGACAGAACTCCAAATGGTAATTTTACCTGGTTAAGTCTGTACCTAAGATACTGGACTCAGCTCTCTTATGAGAAGGATGTTTTACTGACCTCATTTCTTTTTCCATCAGTGGGCTTTCAGCTAGAAAAGCAAGAAGAAGACAACAAGAAGCACTGCTCAGCCAGGTGGCCTCTAGGAAACCAGCTGGGATGAACTTTGGAGTACTTTAAAATAAAATTTAAAATATATATATATAGTGAAAACGACAGTACATGTGATAGTAAGGAAAAATGAATCCCTGATTTATTCACCACTACGCATAAGTTAAAGGATTCAGCCAACAGTAGCAAATCTGATGATCAGAAGAGTGTCAGATCTCAAGGCATAGTTGCTATACTTCTTAACTTGCAGATTATTTTTGATAGACTTTAAGGAAATGCAGTTTAAAGGAAGAATGTGAATATAGAGTGGGAGGATATTTGGCATGGAGAATAAAGATTTCTAAGCATAAGGAATAGCATATAAGAAAGTGCGAAGATAAGTGGGAGAACAGTACACTAAGTGTCTTTCAGGAGGGCAGCTCAAAAGAAACCCAGAGCTAGGAAGTACCTGGAAAAAAGCCTGTTACAACACAAGGCAGTGACCTGAAATAAGATAAAATAACAACAAGAAAATTCTATGTGAGTAAAATATGTTGCTCTCTTCCTCCTCCTAGACAATTTAATGTTTGAAAGAAAATTTGTTTAAGAGGCAGTGCCAGTCTTCGTTGTGGGGTGCTGAAGGACTCCTCTG
>VZTN01016472.1:8703-25395 GCA_013400515.1 Erpornis zantholeuca
GAAAAAGAAAAAAAGAAATTATGAGAATTCATCTCTTGAAATACACATTTTAAAAACTTATTGTATGCTTACTAGGGCAAGTTATTTTGTCTCAGTCTGCAGCTCTCCTTTGAAACATTTTATTGCTGTAAGAAGAGCTGTTGGATATCATAGGTCAATGGAATTGAAAGGTTTCTTCCTGAAAACGTGAATTAAGTTTTAATTATCTTCACACAGAATCATGAAATCCATTCATTTGCAAAATACTTCTGAGAACATAAAGTCCAGCCTATGATCAACCACCAAGCTGTCAACTAAACCATGGCACTGAGTGCTACATCCAGCCCTTCCTTAAACACTTCCAGGGGCAATGACTCCATCACTGTCCTGGGCAGTCCATTCCAATGTCTAATCACTCTTTCTGAGAAAAAAATCCTTCTAATGGCCAGCCTAAACCTCCCCTGGTCCAGCTGGAGATTATGTTCTGTTGCTGCTTGCCTGGGAGTAGAAACAGACTCCCACCTGGCTACAACTTACTTCTAGGGAGCTGTAGAGAGTGATAAGGTCTCCCCTCAGCTGTTTTCTCCAGGCTAAACCAACCCACTCTATTCAGCTGCTCCTTGTGGGCCTTGTGCTCAGGAACCTTCCCCAGCTTCCTTGTCCTTCTCTGGACTCGCTCCAGCCCTTCAATGTCCTTCCAGAAATCAGGGGTCCAGAGCTGGACACAGGACTCCAGGTGTGGTCTGACCAGTGCTGAGTACATGGGTGCGAATCATTTCCCTGGTCCTGCTGGCCTCATGATTACTGATACAGCCCAGGATGCCAAACTTGCTACATTTGGAAGAAGAGTATATCTTAAAGGAGAAAAAAATTACTAGAAAACCACAAGCACGATTATATTTTTCTTTTAACATTATTTTCTTCTTTAGTTAGAGGACAGTCACTATGTTGCAGATCCCGATTAAAATTGCAACCCAAATTACTCAAGGATTAAGAATTGAATTGTATTCTAAACATGCATACAGACTAAGAATAAAATTTGGAATTCAACACAATTCAATTTTGTTCCATTTGTTTTCTGTGATTCTCGGGTGGTCCATTAATTTGTCTTTTCTCTTCCAGCAGAGTTTCTCCTAACACAAATTCCATCTAACAAAAGGTGATTGGAGTGGGCACCATGCCACAAAATTTTCTTCTGCAATATATGTGTTGTAAATCAAGATGGGTGTCACTGACTCCCCACTGCATCTATTTTCAGTTGGCAAAGCTGGTCCCGTTTCCTCTAATAAACTAGAACCATGCTAAAACTTGATTGAGGGCACATCAGCTGAAGCTGCACACCACAGGCATTGTCTGCAGTTATGCATCTGGACAGTTGTCTCAATAGGTACAGCCCCTGGGAAATGTTAATTTAAAATGCAGTCCTGAAATTGTGAAAATGCTAACTGTCCTGTGGAAAATCACCATTTCTACAGATATTGCAATGTATTTTGCAAGGGAAGGCATGGCAGGTTAAATAAATGAGAAAGGAATAATCAGAGAAATATAATCAGAGAAATACAATGAAAGCATAATTGTCGAAATCCATGGGGTTTGTTTTGGTTTGGTTTTGTTTTCATTTATCTGACCAGGACAGCTGGATCTCGTTTGTTTGCTTGTTTGTTTCCTGCCTTCTCCTAACATTTGAGATGTGACTATCTGCAGAGTATAAATTTAAAACTGGGTCTTTATGCACTACTGTAGATTTTGGATACATTTCATCAAAGCTACTGTTCTTAGTTTATTGCATTCAAGTGTCATTTTTTATTATATTTCACTGACTATAAGATTGTTTTTATAGAATAACTTTATTTAAAGTATGCTGCAGATGATACAATCATTTAAATGTTTGGCCAAATACTCTGCTGCCATAAGTATTTTGATATTTTTGCTCAAGCATACTAGACATAAGAACTTCTTCTCATATAGTAGAGGAAAATAGTCTAAGGCACCTTCTGAGGCAAGAGATAAATTAGACTATTCAAATGCTCCAGAATTAGAATAAGTATGGAAATTTAGTCACCCAGGGTCAACTTATCCATTGTTTTATCAGAGAGAAAGAGGGTAAATCATTTGTTAGGAAGAAAAATTAAATGTACATATAGTTGAAAAAATTGATAGTGAGATGGATTGTTATTAAAGTGATCCCTTTTAGCCCAATGACATCTTCTAAGGTATTAAATAGTTTAGAACGCCTTCTGAGATCAGGCTGATATAAAATATTCAACATCCCTCCACTTCATGCCAAAAATATTTCACTAAAATTAGAGTCAGACATATTTAAAATAATTGGTAATATCAGCTTTGCACAGGAAGGCAAAAGGGCTGGGAGATTTAATAATACTTTCATTGATCTTTGCATACGAGAGTAATCCTCTTTGGAAATGAGGTTGCTAAGGCAGGAATGAGCCTTCCTTTTTTCTGGCTGTACACAGATTAACGATCAAATGCTTCTTCACAAATTATTTCCTATAAAAAAGAAACCTATATAGTGTGTATGAGAGAGGTGAAAAGAAGCTGATATCTGGTTAAAAAAAACTGGGTATATCTGAATACTCAGGGAAACATGCCTATTCCATATGCCTTATTTTTTTTTTTTTAATGACACGGGAAAGTTAATTCTGAAAAAGTTGGAATTCAAGAAACAGCTGAAAACTAATTTCTGAATGAACAAACTATTCTGGAAAAACAATTGAAATTAAATCAAAACTTCATTTAAGATAAAGTGCCAGTGAAAATCTGATATGCTATTTATTCATTCATTTGATAAACATCTTGGCACTTCCTACATGAATTCTTGAAGCTGTCAGTGATTGACATTGGCTTTTTTAGACAATTAAAACTCATGAGGTTCCAAATAGTCTTTGAAAGACATCAGACATTCAGTTATTTCTTCAAGCAGTATTTCTAAACCCTGATAACATGGTGTCTGACTATTTAAAATGTTGTGTTTGTAAGAGTAAGTGTAATTTATGAACAAACAATGCATCTTGATCCGAGAAATGACAGCGCTTCATACACTCGCACAAAGACTTGCAGAAAAGCAATCTCAGAATCCAAATGGTGCTAGTGAATAATCACAGACTCGTAGAATGACCTGGACTGAAAGGCACCTTAAAGATCATTTATTCCAACCTCCCTGCCATGAGTAGGGACACCTTCCCCTAGAGAAGGTTGCTCAAACCCCTGTCACCTGGCCTGGAACACTCCCGGGGATGGGGCATCGAGCACTTCCCTGGGCAACCTGTGCCAGTGTCTCACCATCCTTGTAAATTAAGATTTCCTTTCTAATATCTACCCTTAACCTGCCCCCTTTCAGTTCAAAGCCTTTCACCCCTGTCCTATCACGACACGCCCTTGCAAACAGTCCCTCTCCAGCTCTCTTGTAAGATCCCTTGTTACTGGAAGGCTGCCAAGAGGTCTCCCTGGAGCCTTGTCTTTTCCAGGCTGAACAACCCCAACTGTCCCAGACTGTCTTCACAGGAGACAGAGTTTGCAGGAGTCCAACTAGATATGAGTTGAAATGAATGTGAAATTCCATTTATTTAGTGCACTTGTTTTCATCTACTGGCAATCATAATACAACATATCAAGGAATGGGGTCTTGGAATACAAGGAATGTATTTTGGAATGGGGTCTAAAATATATTTTAAACTTAACTCCTTGAGAGCTACAATTTTCTATCTGTACTTAGGCCGACAGTATTTCAGTAGCCTGAATAGAGGAAGAAGTGGTAATTTTGGTGGGAAACTCTGGGCTAGCAAAAGGACAGATTGAAAGAAATTGAAATTAAAAAGAAAAACAACAAATCAACCAAGAGAAAAAGAAACAAAAAACCCCCAAAACTAAACAACTAAACACATCTTATGTATAGAGGTAAAAAAATAAAAATCATCCTCATTTCAGAAGATGCAGACTTCAGAAGAGATGTTGAGATGACCTGAAATCTAATCAAAGAAATAAGAAACATGGTATTGGAAAAGTATGAAAGAAAAGAAAAGGGAACTTTCCACGAAGATGAAGTTCCTACACTGGCTATGGTTTACTCACAGTGACTTGGAATTTGGAGTTCATTACACTCATCGAACATATATCTTCTGAACTTTAAACAGACAATATTAATAGTAAATTAATTAATAGTGTTAAAGTAACTCTTGACATAAATAAATTGCAACATGACATTTAAAGAAACAAGCAAATGCTGAAAATATTCCAGCATTGTTCAGCAAATGCAGAAAAAAAAATCAATAAAAATAAGGTAAAAGTTCCTGAGGCAGAAGAGGAGGGGGAAAAAAGTGAAAGAAAGCCAATGGCTAATGGAGTAAAGGAAAACAAGAAAGCATTTTCAGAGGGAATAAAATCAAATGGAGATTTGGTATTGTTAGAGAGCTGGCAAATTATAGATCATAAAATTGAAAGAAGCAAAGCAAAAATCTCTCACTTGTAGTTGAATGAAAATGTGAGTATACATCCATTGTGGTTGACATTATGAATTAAATAAGGAGCTCAGAGTACATATGATGGAAGTGCCCCTTAGGGAAATGTTAAACATCTATCCTCCATTCAGATTGAGAAATTGTCTCTGTCCCAACTGAGCCAGTATTCCAAAATTTCTTACAATTTTTTTTTTTACAAACTTAATATTATCATTATTTAAAATATTTAGAATAAATATTAATTACTTCCAACTTAAACATAGGTAAAATCACAAAGTATTTAATTTAATTTAGAAGTCTGTGGAATTTTAAAACGTTATTTCATTCTTCATAAAGAATCTGTTTTGTAATTTTGGTGAGGGTTTTTTTGTAACTTTGTGTTATAGAACTAAGGTATATCAAGGACCTTTTAAAATTTGTCATGTGTAGTCTTCAGAGACACATGTTCAATAGTTATAGACTTGGATATTGCCATTTCAAAAATGTCAGTAACTCAAAAAACATAGCTAATACAATGATGATAGTGGTATTATCAGAGATGTGTTGCATAGTTTGGGTTTTTTTAGGTTTCGTAATTACTGATCTGCACAACTGTATGTCAGTTGTTAATATAGATGAAAAATTTTATAAAACAATCAGAAAGGTTTGAAAATAGTGATTGAAAGGCTAGGAGTATAAAGTTTGGGATGTCAGATTTAAGAAAATCAACTTATTCTGACTACTTGAGAGAATATTTGAGGGTGACTTTTCTGTGAAAGTTATGTCTAATAGAAAAAATTTCAGCCTTGCTGACAAATACATAGAAATATCTGGACACTGAAGTTAGACTAATTTGTCTTGAAACTAAGGCTTATTATCTTCTCAGCATGGGAAATTTTCTTTACAGCTATATTATTCAAGCATCTGTTAATTATGACAGTTTAAGTTAGCAAGATTTTCTTTTAACTATATATTTCCAGTATATGCATAAATGATGCAGCCCAGCATTGAGGTATTTATCTTCAGTTCCCCATCAGCATTACCCTTGTCTTTAGCATATGTACTATTTTCTTGATTTTATATTTGTCACATATAATAGATTATTGTAAATAAAGCTGCTCTGTCACTCCCCTCCTCAGCTGGACATGGATAAGAAAATGTATTGAAAGACTTATGTCAAGATGAGGACGGAGAGAGATCAGTTACCAGATACTGTCATGGGCAAAACAGACCTGACTTAGAGAAATTAAATTCATTTATTACCAACCAAAATCAGATAATGAGAAGTAAAACAAATCTTATAACATCTTTCCCCCACCTCTCCCTCCTTCTCAGCTCTAACTCCTCCCCCAGCAGTGCAGGGAGATGGGAATGGGGGTTATGGTCAGTTCATCACAGGTTTTTCCTGCCTCTGCTCAAGGAGAGGGGCCCCTCCCACAGTTCTCCATGAACTTCTCCAGCATGAATCCTTCCCGTGGGCTACAGTTCTTCATGAGCAGCTCCAGCATGGGTCCCCTGCAGGGTCACAAGTCCTGCCAGGAAAGCTGCTCCAGCATGGGCTCCTCCTGCCATGGGTCTGCAGGTCCCTGCCAGGGCCCAGCTCCAGCATGAGTTTCCCATGGGTTCATTGCCCCCTTTCAGGCATTCACCTGCTCCTACATGGATCTCCTCCATGGGCTGCCTGTGGATGTCTGCTTCAGTGTGGACCTCCATGGGCTGCAGTGACACAGATGCTTCACTTAAAGCCGCACCATGGCCTGCAGGGCAATCTCTTCCCTGGATGCCTTGGCCCCTCCTTGGTGACTGACCTTGGTGTCTGAAGAGATGATTCTCTCATATATTCTCACTCCACTCTTCTCTGGATGTAATTACTTCTGCACAACAACTTTTTCATCTTCTCATATATGTTATTGCAGAGAGGCTATCACCATTTCTGATTGGCTCAGCCTTGGCCAGCAGCAGGTTGGTCCATCTTGGATCCATCTGGAATTTGCTCCTTCTGACATAGACGAAACTTTTGGCAGTTGCTTAGGGAAGCCACTCCTGTAGTCCCCCTCCTGCTACCAAAACTTGCCACACAAACCCAATAAATAATGTAAGAATAAAACTGATGTTTGGATTCAAGGAAAATAACAGTTTTGCTGCTGGCTACCTCGAAAGGCGTTCTCTCCATGAGCAGCACAGACATGATCTGTGCAGATCACCAGCTGGAATCATCCATGCACACCTTAACTCATTACTTCCTTCTCTGTTCTGGTGCCTTTTAAGATTGCAACACTTTAGTCTCCCCTGTGTTTCAGAAGATAATATTCTTATCTTCTCAAAGGCTTTGATTTACCCTAAATTATCATGGATAGCACTGTCAGGTAATAAAGAATTCATTGCCATACACACAAAGCAGGGCAGAGGTTTGAGGGTAACCTGTCTCAGCTACAGGAAGTGATCAGCCCCATGGCCAGGGTGGACACCCATACCATGGGGCCAGAGGAAGGCTTGCAGGCACCTTTGGGATTTAGAGGAAATGGAGAAGGAGCAAGGGAAATATAAGGATAAGGGGATGAAAGAGGTTAGCCATATAAACAGCAGCTGGTTACAGTGCTTGAATGGCCATGGCCTGTGCTTGATTTGTCATTTCTTCTCATTAAACACTAAAAAATTTCTTCTCCTTCTGGCATTTCAGTCTGCCAGTTCTTCTCATTAACTTCATTTCTCACTGTTTTTCTGGGTGAGTGGCTCTCTACCTTTGTGCACAAGACTGTGGGAATGTCTGAGTGAAAGCAGAGAGAGTAGTGCCAGAGGTCACAGGGCCTGTGTGTCATTAGCCACCACTACAATGTGTGAGGGTGTAAGATCTAGGTAGTCTCATTCCTAGACAGGAACATTTCCCAAAAGAAGTTGAGGAAGTTCATCATCAATCATTCAGTTTGATGAAAAATAGTTGATTGTTTTGTACAGATTCCGTGTTTTGCTGAATTAGGGCCTGCAAGAGAAATAGCTCCTGTTTAAAAAAATGCCCTTGATGGAAATAAGAGGCAAGTATTTGTATTGCCTGCATAAGTTATCAGCCATGGTACAGATGGTGAGGGACTTTGCACTGCAGATGGGAATGATTCAGAAGATGATAAAAGTGCTAAATCCAAACTCTTACTCCATCACTGTCTAGGGATAGACATTGTTACAGGAAAGTTTACGTATAAAGTTTACTTTCAGCAAATATGCATACTTGTGGGAGTAAAAGTTAGAGGACAAGAAAATGCGAGCTTTGTAATGGTAATGGGAATCTTTTGTTTACTAAAATAATAAGTTAGTTATACATAGTATAGAGTTCTTGAGATGTTGTGAAGAGGATATCAGCAAAGGAAACAACTTTGAGTAGCTGTAACCTCAGCAGTGAGAAGTTTAAGGGCATCAGGATGAACCCCTACTCAGATCACCAACATGCAAAATCTCCACAAACTCTATTGTGCTGGACAAATCTGCAAGCTAAACACACAGGTATATTACAGGCATTTCTATGGCAACAGTTATAACTCATAAAACAGTGTTCTAAACAACTAGCAGATTAATACCATCTCTTACCTGCAGTTTATCAACTGTTTGATTCCAATGACCATTTATATGAAGGATAACAGACACTCATATTTCATGCCAGGAATGGCTTCTAAGAAGGCATGCTATTGAAAAAGGCAATACAGATATCCAGTGTGTCTTTTTCTAAAACCACAATAGGATTTTTATATAGAGAAGGAAAATATTGTTCTTCCTTAGGTCTTTTTTTACAGCTAACTGTACGAAAACTAGAAACTTGTGGTTATAAAAATTCTTTCTTAAATTTATTTCCTTTTCTAAACTTTTTTTTCCTGGCTGTATTGTAATATCACTAAATTTTGGAAAGTTGAAATGACCATTTTGAATAGTGAAGGTGAAAAACAGGCCAGATGTCTTGTTCTGGTAAATTTAGTTTTCTTCAGGACCCTCTAAAAAGTCAAGAAGTTAATATGGCAAATTTTTAATAGTACTATACTCTGCATGAGCATAATAAGAGTACATTTTCATTATTTTCCTTGAATTTGGAAGCATGATGTGTCTTAGATTTTCTGGTTTATGTACAATTTAAAACTTCCTCAGGTTTTAGTTGACAATTTATTGTGTGCACATGAGTCTACATTCAGAAAAGGTAGTGTGTTTAATTTTCTAGAAATAGATTTGCATCTTTCTCTAAATGGTATCCATAGCAGACTAGGATTTTGCCATGTTTTTCACATGGTTAAAGATTCAACACTCTGCTGGTTTTGCTAGGGGTAGACTTAATTTTCTTCACAGTGGCTGGTAAGGGGCTGTGTATTGGATTTGTGCTGAACACAGGGTTGATAATGCAGAGATCTTTTTGTTACTGCTGAGCAGGGCTTACACAGAACCAAGGCCTTCTCTGCTTTTCATATGTGATGCTGGCGAGGAGGCTGGGGATACATGGGAGGCTAGGAGGACACACAGCTGGGACAGGTGACCCCAACAGACCAAAGGAATATTCCAGACCGTGTGACATCTTGCTCAATATTTAAAGTGGGGTGAAGAAGGAAGAAGGGGGTAATGCTTGGAGTGATGGTGTTAGTCTTCCCAGGTAACTGTCACATGGGATGGGGCCCTGCTCTCCTGGGATGGCTGAACCCCTGTCTGCCCTTGGGAAGCCTGGAATATATTCCTTGTTTTGCTTTGCTTGTCAGCACAGCTTTTGCTTTACCTATTAAACTGTCTTTATATCAATGCACAAGTTTTCCAGCTTGGATCTTTTTGACTCCCTCCCTGATCCCGCTGGAGGCGAGTGAGCAAGTGGGTGCCTGGGATGTGGTTGCTGGCTGGGGTCAAACCACAATAAACACCATGAAGTGCTTTTTAGAAAACTTCTGTGCTATTGTGGATAAAAATGTTCTGTAGTCAAAACTATCAGTTCTTACAGTAGAATGTCTCCTAGTATTTTTTGGCAAGTAGAATTTTCTCTGTCAAGTTGTTTAGAACTTCTGGTGCACAAATGTCTATTTCTTTCTGGGAGCAAGGAGGTATCAGTAAAGTTTATTAACTCTGGCTCATACAATTCATCTCATTTTGAATTATTGAGAAGTGAAAACTAGATATACAAGCAGACAATTAAGATAACAAGTAACATTCTACTATAGCATTCTAGGGACTAACACGAAATGTTTTTTTCTTAGAAGGAAATTGTTTTCTATTTATGGAGATGCTTAGAAATCTCTTAAGACAGGAGTTTACATAATCAAAGTGGCTCCTTACACAGGCCTAAGTGTATTTACCACTTACTCATATTCAAAAAGCTTTGAAACATTACGTAAAAGGCATAGAAAATAGTCTCAGGTAATAAAGACACCATTTCCAGTACAGAGCTGCAAAAAAGTGGTGTTAAAGGTGAGTTGATGGGCAGAAATCTAACGAAGCCTTTGAAAACTTCTGTTTGGGTATCCTGCCCATGCAAACTCTGTACAAAGATTTAGATAGACAAGATACAGAGAGAAATTCAAGAAATCACATTGTTTCAGATAGAGTTCAAATACCTTTTAGTTTCATGCTCTTGAAACTTACAGATGGGTATAGGTGAAAGCCAAAGCTTGTATTAGATTCTTACTCTGTTCTTGTAACACCATGGATACCCATGACTGCATAATGAAAAACTGAATGGCTGTTTTGTGTTCCTACCCATAAACAGCTTATGAGAAGGCACTGAGCAGCAGAATAAATGCGCTTGCACAGACCTGTGCCAGGCAGGTCTATGGGATTGCCCCACTGGAGACATTCAAGACCCATCGAAAATTCATTGGTGGTTTGGCAGTTTCTTAGAGCCTACTCTAAGCCAAGGGCTTCTCAGTGCCTCGTGCTAAGCCATGAGGGGCTGAGTAAGCAGCTGGGGGGAAGGAGCACGGGCAGGACAGCTGACCCAAAGTGGCCAAAGGAATATCCCACACCACAGAGCACCATGCCCAATCTATCAGCAGGGAAGGGGTGATTGCTGCTGGGGAACTGGCTGAGCATCAATCAGCAGGAGGTGAGCACTTGCACTGTTTATCATTTGTTTTTCGTGGGTGCTCGATGGGTGTTATTCCTCTCACTTTCTCCTTCTCATCACAATTATAATTTATTGTAAAATAACACTTATCATTATTATTATATTTTATTTCATTTCAACTATTAAACTGCTCTTAATCCAAGCCATGAGTATTTACTTTTATTTCCAATTCTCCTCCCCATCCCACTAGGATTTTGAGTGACTGAGTGGTACCTCGTTGCTGGCTGGGGTTAAACCAGCAGCATTGTTGGCCCTCTTGGTGCACGTCGACATTGCTGGGTCATGATCAGCTTTGATGTTTACCTGGTCTTTTTTTGGCAAAACTAATCCTTAGTCAGTCTGCCTTGGTTTGTACTGGTGAATAAGGTTATTTGCCCTATTGAGCTTTGCATTCTCCTTTGCTTGTACTTTGTGCACACCTTTTTATTTATTTATTTTTTTTTTTTAATTTATTTATTGTTGAGGTCACTTTAGGTAGCAAAGAACCATTTTCCTCATTTTGATATGAGCTGTGGGTTGTGTGAGGGTGCATACCATTCTACTATCCAGGTTGTGAACAAACAGTCTTTGCTGCAATACTTATCCATGAAGTGGCTGTCATTTGGACTTTGAATCGATAATGACAATAAATTTTCAACTGGAGAGCTTAGTCAGTTTTGCACCCAGTTATGAGCCTATATTTCATTGAGGCTGTGTGAAACTAGTGAAGACCATGTTTAAAGCCTAGCTAAAGGTCCTTTTGGTACAGAGTTCTCAGGCAGGACCTGTGGAGAAAAATCTCATGATTATTGAGATAATCGTGACCCTGACAGTCCTTTACTGGAATTGGTCTTTAAAAAATTATGTATATGTATTGCATGCAGACCAGCTTTAGTGTGGAAAATAGAAAATGCATATAAGGATACTTACAATTATAAAAAAAATATTTCCAGTATCACAAACTGCACAAGAACCTCCTGTTCATAGCTATGGCAAATTACTATCTAAGAAAGAATATACTTGGCTATATAAAGCAAAAATAGAAGCCTTATTATGCTACTTTTCTTCCAGTAGTGATTCAAAGCTAGAATATATGTTGATAATCTGCCATTAGAAATGTTATCAGTCAAAAACATTCTCAAAGGGTTAGAGACAACAACTTTGTAGCTCTTCTGCAACTCTACAGTCATGAAAAAAGAGAGAACAGAACAGAATATATATTTCCACAAAAAATGTTTAAGACATTAAGTCTTAAGTAGCCCACATCTTTTCTCTGTAATCACACTGTATTTTATGTCTGGTACATGAAAAACACAGTGGCAAATGTACTAAATGTCTTTATTCCAAGTAGGTAAATTGTCTGCTTTGCAAGTGAAAATGAGTGTTCATGCTTCACTTACTACAAAATACTATGCCAGTAGAAAATGAAAAAGGAAATGAAAGAGAAAAGAAATAAATAATACAGAGAAAAATCATAGATCTTATGTTGATGAAATAGTCCTGCTAGTCCAGGTTAACACTATCTCTATGACTGACAGCTTAATAGAAGCAATCACCTTGTTAAATAGTATTTCATTGTGTATAAATCATATTGTCAATGGAACTTTCAATTTTCATTTCTGAACAAATTGGGACTCCTCTTTGGACTACTGCAAACACTACATTTTCATTTAAGTAGCCTGGATGCATGGAAAGAGGTCAGTTTATCTGAGTTAGGAATTTCTCTCATGTACCTTTAGATTGTTTTCTTCTCCCCCCGAAAAAAAGACAAAATGGTTGGACCTGAACCCAGAGTAGATAGGAGACAAAATCTGCAGGTTTTTTTCAAAACAGTGGATTTTCTGTGGTTGCAATGATAGACAGTATATATAATTAATATACTACAGTCATCTTTGCATTTTTTCTCATTGAAAAATAAATTAATACTTTACAATAAAACACCTAAGAAGAGTTGTGACATAAACCACTCAAATAGCCTGACTCAAGACAAGAAAGATTGCACTGGCATGAAAAGGGTGGGTAAAGTCTGACATTTTCCCCAAAATGATGTTTGTGACAGCCAAAAAAGATAAACCATTAGAGCAAGCAAAAAGGCCTCAACAACACCACATGACAGCGAATAAAGCCAGGACAGATAAACAGAACTCATCTGATAAATCTGAAGAAGAAGGAAAACAACAAACCAACAAACTGCAACCATCAAGTTGTTGTTAGACTGAAATTTGATTATTGCATATATCAAGTAAGACATAATACATGGCACATCATAATCTCTATACAGAACACAATTTAATATCTTGACGAAATCAGACTTAGAAAAAATATAGTATCTCTGACTGAAAATTTCTTTAGGCTTTTCTATTTTAAGACAGAGGACAATAAATGAGCTAGGAAACTCAGCAGCTGAAACACTCAAATGCATTTGCTTTTGTTGCAGACTCACTGAGAAAACAGAATTAACAAAGCTTTTCCCTCATCTATGTGTGTGTAACTCAAGTAACATCAGGAATTCTTCAGAAGACCTTTTTAGATCTTACAAGGGGATAGACAGAAAGGAGACAAATTAGACACCTTGTAAAAGACAGCTGGCATAAGGCATTAGACAAAATCTAATGGGAAACACTTTTTCTGCCTTCCAAGTGAACATTAAATAAGGTGAATTCTGAAATGTCACTTTCTCAATAGGCTGGAAACCATTTGCATTGATTCTGCAATAGACTGGGAGCATCTAAAAGCTTTTAGTGTTTTGATGATTGTCAGAGGGTTTTCTAGGAAAATGTTTTATCACGTGTTTGATCAATAAATAAATCCCTCAAATTCACCATTGCAAATAGCCCTAATTGGCAAATTCTGAATAGAATTTATTAAAAAAAAACAAGTTCAACTGAACTAAGGAAAATCAGAGCATTTTTGTGTTTGGGTCACTAGTCTAGGAATAGAAAGAATTCCTGATCTGCTAGGTTTCCTTCTGTGACCTTACCAAATTCACTCAGACCAAACCCATGCAAGGCTATGGGTAGAACTTGAGCATCAAAAGCTTAAATTCTCAAAAATTCTGCTTATTTGATGGCCAGGGACAGAAGAATTTAACATGAAACACACATGAACATTAAAATTATTACCTTTTACCTATGGATACACTCTGAAGTGTCTCAGCCTGGAGAACATTTGAGCTATTTTAAGTACCTAATTTATTTCCTGCTGGAAGCAAAAAATACTAAGGATGACAATACAAATAAAACAGGAGGCTTATGAAATGTTAGAAATGAGCAATAATGCTGTATGGGAGATACACAGACATATATTAAACAAGGATTACATCACATGAAATTCATGTATGTGCAATATAACATTTTACTTATGTTATCCATTCAATAGATAAACAGAAGTCAGTATGGGCAATAGCATTAAAAAGTTAATAATTTTCTGGAAAAATAAATGAGGTATACATGCTGAAAACTCTCAGCTCTGAAGACAATTAGGAAATTCACATACAGCATAGAAAAATGGTCGGGTGTTAGCAGTCTTTATGCCAACACATTACCAGAAATAACATCAAAAGTTAAAGGCATTTCCAAAGAGAAATTGTAGAGAAGCAGGAAGAAAGACTAAATTATCCAGTCTGCTTCTGTTTCAGGACCTTGAATTCCCCAACTTTATTTCACCTTCAAAAGGATTGTATGACATATTTACAATAGCAAGTTCTTAGTGCATCTATTAATTAGTGCCAGTTTTTACTGAGAAAATATATCAATGTGTACCATGAATCATCAAGATCTGAAACTATTCTGACAACCCTCAGCTATTTAGCAAAATTTAAGGTTATATATATATAAATATATATGTGTGTGTTTGTGTATATATAAGTATATATCTCACATATATATATATATCTATCTCGTATATGTATGCTTATATATAGAGATAGGCACGGAATGTCAAGCAGATCAATGATAATTAATTTGTACAGTCTAGGAAATTATATCTATCAACCTCAGGCAATCAAAGATTTCTTTAATAATTGCACTGGAACCTGTTTTTCAAGCAATTAGAATTTAGTTGCCAGTAAACATCTTAGATTAAAAGAAATGGCATTTTAAAATTACATGAATGAAAATTAAATGGAAATTAAGACTACCGTTGTCTAATAGGCAATCAGAAACACAGGAAGATATGAATTGCCAGGACTACTGGAATAAGTTTAGTTCTGTATTTCCCAAGTTTTTTTTCAGTGATTCGAAGTGATATCATGGGAGTGATCTTGTACTCATCAGCAGGAATCCCAGTGTCTTCAGTGGGAATTCTGCATGTCCTGTACTTGGGGAAGTGAGCCTATGGGACAAAAAGTTTCCTGTCAGTTCCTAGATGTGTACAAACCAGAGAATGAACACAAAACCCTTTTCATTCTGAAGCTATTTGCTGCTGGGGACTTATAATCCTAGCAGTCGATGTTGAAAATCTATAGTGTGCTGCAATATGTTATCAACAGATATTTGAGCTTGAATATTATTTATTGATATTAAACTTGACAGTCAAAAGGATAAGACTCAGATATTATGTTAAATACATTGTCCCATAGGATGCTTTGAATATTTTTTTAAAAATTTAATGTGCTGTTAGTACCAACACAGCAGACAGAAAATGAATAAAAAATCCTAAGGAAAATTGGGTGGGTTTAGATAATTCTCCAGTGGATTTATTATCTTAGAAAAGTGGTTTTCTAAGGCATTTTGATGACTCAAGGGATCATCAACAAAATAGAGTTTCTCTCATATCTTGGTTTCCAAATCATTTCATGTTAGTGCCTGCAGTTAGCAAACAATGACAATTTCAGGCCTATAAGAACTGAGCAGTATCCTTGACCCCATTTGAAAAAATACATCCCCTGAAAAGAGGAGAGATATTAGAAATGTAAGAGTTCGTCCGAGATCTAAATGAACTACAGTGTTTTGAGGACAAATCTGACTGACAAAAAGTAGTCAGGTGACAAGACAATTTGGTTTTCCCAGGCTTTAGCTCTTCGAGATAGAAATTGTTCTGCTGCAGGATTTTATTATGAATGAAATTAATTCTTGGATGGACTGATGCTCATTAAGCTTTTTTATGTCTATAATCTCCAGTTAGGGCTTAGAATCTGTATGGAAGAAAGGAAAAACACTATACATGTTGTAGAAACAAGAAAAGTTATTTCCTGGTTTTAGAGGAACTGAATTTTCTACATCATGCTGAACACTTATGTATATGTGGCTAACTGCGAAGTCAAAAGAATCAGTCACACACTTAGATGTTAAACTGTGAGAAAACATTTCCATTGTGTAACAAAGAAAGTAAGAAATATGCAAAGATTTAAGGGAGAAAAAATTCAAAGTTCTGTATAGATAAGATTTAGATTTTGATAGAAATAGATTTTCATTTTTATAAAGATCAAGAATCCATTAGTCCCAGCTACTGGAACTGCCCTGAGAGCTGGTTATAAAGGGACTTAGAGTAATGGATACACATTGATTACAGCTATATCTGATGATTCAAATTAAAATATTCTGATTATTATAGTTACATTTCATTTGTAAACTCCAACTCTCTGACTGCATTCCTGGGGAACAGGACAGGAAGTGAAAGAAGGAAATACAGGAGGAAACACTTGCAGGATATGAATAGTAACTGAAGATAAATAATATTTTTTTCAATTAAAGCCATATACAAAATGAAATTCAAGATTGGGTTAAGCCATTAGACCTTAGGTCAGCAATATGAGCAAACCACAGGGTTTCTGATAATGAAGTTTATTGAAGTTTGGGTTTTTGTTCATTTCTAGGACATACTACTTCACAGGAAATTGTTACAGCTCAGGAAAAGCAAGAAATTAATTTAAAAGATGAGAGCGCTGATAAGTTTTTCCTTATACCCATAGTTTCTCTGGTCAGTCATAAATTGTCAGAAAGCAAATTTTATTTCTTCTACTATATTAACAGAATGACTAGTGTTGGACACTCGTGCCCCATCTCAGCTGATTTAGAATTCCTTTTGCTATCAGTTTAAAAAATAACACTCTGAGCCTCTTAAAATTTTAACTGTGCTTTACACAAACCATCACGAAATCCATAACTTTTCTATTAGATATGTTTCTGACTATATTCTTCTTTCTGATATGTAAAAAATTCATATATATTCTGTAGATGGTCTGTGTCCTGCACCTTAGAAAAA
>VZTN01016472.1:26104-45576 GCA_013400515.1 Erpornis zantholeuca
AGCAGCAAAGTTATAAAAGCTGGTGGTATGCTTTTTTTTTTCAAAGGGTTCATTTTAGAGGACTTTTGTCACATAGTTTAATATTTGGAATATGGAAGGTCTTTATATTCTACTTATTTTATATTCTACTTGGTGGAGGACTTGGGGGCACTAACAAGGAACAGGAAAGATGAGCAGTGCACAAATATCACACTATCAAATTTCATGGTGCTCTTCATTTGTTTCACATATGATAAGCAGAAGAATTGACAAGAAAAAATGAAGACACCCACAAAACTGCTGCTCAGAGATGCATTGTGGAATTGTTAATATAACACCAAAACCAGAGAGAAATCAAAAAGAAATATTTTCTCAGGAAAATATGCAATAGAATATTAAATGTACTTACTGTGTCCCCATAATACTTTCTCTTGGACTCCATCTTTGAGTTGCCCCCTCAGAACAATTAAGTTTTGTCAAAAACTGCAACGCACATAATGAGCTAAATCAAGTCTTTAAAAAACCCTCTTTAATTAGGTAAAGCACATCAGCAAGTGCTAAACATTGATAATGTTCATGGTTTGCTTTTTACAGCTACCTTAGGTGTGTGAAAGGTATTTATAGCCAAAAAAATTAATGTAATTATTGTAAGGGGTGAGGCCTAGGTGATTGCACTGAGTCCAGACACCTCAAGGTAAAGTTCCAGGGGACACTGGGAGGGGAAGCTGGCGTCGCTTCCCTTGGTGTCACTTCCCTTGACTGACCAATGTCTCAAGCATGCCTGGAATTTTAAGACAGAAGCCTCCAGAAGTCTGAGACCTTCATCATGATCTGCTAATGTCTTCATGTCCTCTCATGGCAGCTCCAGTCAGTGTGAGTATACAGCTCTTCATAATCTGCTGAATGGGATTTATGTGCTCTGGTAATCCTTCAAATGTTTTTTGGTTTGGTTTTGGTTTTTTATCCAGGATAAATACATAAAAGCAGCTGTCTCGGTAGCAAGATATTTTCAAAATATAGGCTAAATGAGAATATCCTTTTTAGACTGTTGATAACATTTTTTATTAACTCTTTATCCAACCTGGCAGTGCCCTCTCAGCTTCATTAGAGAATGACAAGTGATCACACCATTACCTTTATGAAAACAAAATCCCACTTTGTTTCTCTCTGAACAGAATAATGCCTTACCCGATGAGAAGGAAGAGGTTAAATGAAGATACTGCTCCTACTTTGAGAGTTTAGAGAGAGTCTGGACTCATAATTGGTGATAAATCCCCATACACATAGGGCACACTCTCAACATCTCATTTGACAGCCTTCAGGCTTTGCTCAGTCCAGAGCAGACATTTATTTCTGTCTTCTTATCTTCAAATACAGTCACAACCATACATGTTCCTGGCTATTGACAGGCAGTTTTATGAATCAGATTGACATAATTCTGTTCTGCACCTTCCTTATTAGTCATGAGATCATTGGCCCCATTGTTTCCAGGTACTGTGTTCACCTCTTAGAGGCACAATGAGAAATTCAGTATAAATTATTTGAGCTCCTTTTTTTAATATAAAATACTGGTTGATTACTGTTAGATTACAGACACCTTTCATACCTATATACTGACTAAATCTCCAAACCAAGCTGAGGTAAGCTTTGCATTTCTAAATAGCCATTTCTTTTTATGAATTATTGACATCCTGTCTTATATTTAATCATGCTTCAGGGTATCATTTTCACCTCTTACTGCCTTCTCTATTGTTCTATTTTGTTTCATGTCATTCTCTCTCTTGTTCTTCCTTTTTCCCTCCATTTGTCTTTTTTGCTACACTTTTTTTGTTACCTTGAAGAACTTAAAAAAATTAATTTCTCTCCCCTTCCCATATCGTCTCATTTCTCTGTGTTGTTTCTTGTTTGCAGTAGTCTAGATGGTGACAGACATTGGCATTACAATAATGGCTGAGTAGAAGTATGTTAATATAAAATTTTTGGAGTTCCTTAGAAAGACAGCATTTAATGAAGGTATTTATTAGAAGATTTGTCTTTACTCTTCCTATTGTCAATAGCATGATACAAGAATCTCAAGGTAAATAACCTTACTGATACCATGAACTACCATGTATTTTTCATTATGTAGAAATGGTCTGAATTCAGTTCCTAGTCCTTAAAAGAATGAAATGATCCAGAAGTCCAGATGATTAGAAGTCCAGATGGACTGTGCCTGCTGCCTTCATGGACACACTGCTGCTGGCTGATGCAAATGATCAGCAAGATTCCTGGACAGGCTATCGAGAATCTGATATTGCACATTAGATCTTCTTTGCCCAATTTAGTGTCCCTACTGCAAACATAGAAAACATAGCCCTACAGGTTATTTGTGGAAATGTCTCATGTCCTGTTAAAAAGACTGGTTTAGACCACATAGAGCACTTCAAAATTGTCCTTATTTTCTCACTTCTTTTTTTATTTATTCTCTTGTTTCTTGTCTGTTTCTGTTTCTCCAGCAAATCTTCTTTTAGTTCTTCATTATCACATTGTTTCTTTTTCTCATCATCTCCACATCTGAACTTAAATTGGGTTTTTCTTTAACAATCATTGTACAGATTATTAGAAGAATGAGATTTTACAATGATATATCGTTGTAAACACAACATTAGTTTCTCTCATGTCAGCATCTGGCTATGTCCTTTTTTCCTGAGTCATCCAGAAAACTTAGCCTGGTGAAAAGAGAGGGTAAGAAATAATGACATCTTTAAGCAAAAAGCACAGTCATATTTAGAAAGAATTTGCCTAGCTCCTGGGATAAATACCAATCTTATTCTAAATATTCATATTGTTCTCATGGAATATAATTCTAAAATTAACAAATTAAAATTCTTTTCATTATTTTTTGCATCAAAAAAATTCTTACTCCCTCTCTTTCCCCTGTCCCCTTGCCTCTTTCCCCTACTTTTTCCCCTTTCTCTCTCTTCCCCCTACCTCTCTTATTCTCCCCATTGCTCCACATCCAGTTGATTCAATTTTTGATACTTTTACCCTTATGCAAAGTTTATAGTGTTGTTGTGTGAGTAGCAGAGCTAATACACTCACTTTTTATCTGGCATTTCCCTTAGCTCTGTGCTAACCTTCCAGTGAGCCAGTTGTGCATCTGATCAGATAAGTGCTCCATACTATTGATGTCTTTCCTTTGTTGTCCTCATGCCCTGTTTGATATCATGGCTTCATAGGGAGAGCAGCTCTGCTTGAATCTTTGCATTTTTCTGCTGGTGATATTTTGTTAAACGTTGTTCAATGATTTTTGGGATTGCTTTGACTTTGATGATATTCTGAGTATATCTCCTCTCCTTGATATAGCTGCTTTTATCATGAGAGTTCGGGGGTTTTTTTCACCTGCTTTTTCACCTAAACTCATCACGAGCTTCTGTTTCACTGTTCATCTTTCTTCTTAATTTTCCCTTTTTCTACTTAGTCCTGTTGTCAAAAATTTTGTCTAAATTGTTGAGGTTTCTGCCAGTTGACCTGTGGCCTTCACATGCTCTGTGTTAGCTTCGACTCTGTGGCCTGCAGCACTTCCCAGTGGGTGTATTTTTGATTCTTTATTCACTACCTTGCCTTGTGAGACTGTGTGTTCACTTAGCAAGCTGAGAAGATTTTTGGAAAAAGTCTGAGGAGAGGTTTTATTCCTAGAGAATGCATCTTGGAAGCAGAAGAATGAGCAGATTCTGAACAATTAGAAACAGATGAAGTGCAGGGAAATACAGGAAATTATGATGATGATGATGTTGATGATGGTGGTGGTGGTGATGGTGATATGTAAAGAGATAGTAGGAAATCGAGCAACACCCTAGTCTGAGAAACTAATTGTGTTAAATATATATCTAAGAAAAATATTTGATGGGGTTCAGGGGGTGGAGGTATGAGGTGGAATAAACATGGAATTAAAATGTAATTCATGATACTTTTGGTATCATCTCTTCTGCAACCCCTGAATTCATCTTTTGTGGGTTACTGGGCAGCAACTTGGCCTCTTCATACTAAGACACCCTAAACCAACAATGTTGCAATGTATTTTCTGGTCAGATCAGATTCACTGGGCAGCAGATTTTGGATTTTGGATAGGTCCATTCTGTTTAGGTCCATTCAGATATAACTTTCTGGACTAATAGAAAACTGATATATATCATTCTTATTGACTTAGGATTTTAACCTTATTCTACTGCAATGCAGTAATTCTTAGCCACTGTCTTAACACTGCTATTTCTATTTTTTAAATGCTTTACTATTTTACCCAATGTGATTTCTTACCTACTTAAAACACTTTTTATTTTAACTTACAAAGCTGCAAATCTATAATTATTTACTTATTGTCTGTATATACTTCTTGTTCCATCAGTCCAAGCTCCACCCACGGCCTCAGGTTAAACCCACTAGATTCTGTGGAGGTTTCTACTTTTCAATTTCCTACAGCTGCCCAGGAACTGATTCCACCATGAGTAGTATAAATTTCTGAACTGACCACAGCCTTGTATAAAACTGAAAGGACTCCATCAATTTATGCAGTACCACCATATGTCCAAAATAATTTTCCTTCTTTCTATTCCTTTTAAAAATGCGGAAATACTCTGCAACCACCAGTTGCTGTGGAAATAGATTTTTTCCATAAAATTTATGCACACAAAAAAATATTGTACTGATGGTTTATCAGGAGCTGCTAGGTGACTACGTGGGAGACTCTAAGTTTTAATTGCTATTACACTTCACAGAACCACTGCCTTTTTTCTCATGGGTTGTAACAGCTAGCCATTAGCAATTAATCAGTCTTTCTGTGATTATCTCTCAAGATATCAGAAAAATTCATTTTATCCAAGTGCCAAACCCCACAACTTCAACTTTTTAAAATAGAACAATCACAAGTACCTGAATTTTGCAGCTTCCTTTTACTGCCTGTGTCATTACACCTGCTTTCAGTCCCTTCTGTTTCACAATTCCAGTGAAGGTCTTACTCTCCTGTCTCACTTTTTTATGCCCTTTGGGTGAAAAAAATATGTTAATAACCCTATTTAGGGTTAGGCAGAGTGGAACCTAAACCATTACAAACCTTACTGATTGTTCATCTATCTCAGAACTTAGAGAAGAAAATAGGAATCACAGTTTCATAAAGAAATGTTAAAAATACCATCAATAGCACATGAAAGTACTTACTTTCCAAAGTTACTGTGCTATGATTTGAAAGAGGTGTTTAAAGCATTAGGTTTCATACATTACATAACTTAATTGTATGAACAAATACAAGATACTGGTTTTTTTAACCTGTTTAGCAGAACAAAAATAAAGCTATCAAATGAAAATAAAACAGTTATTGATGCACCCCATCCTGATGGTGTTGGCAATTAGTGCACTCATAAGTGGTCTCAGTGCACAGTATGTTCTACAAACACAATGAAACCACATGCACTGGCTTCAGGTCTTGTGGGATGACAAAGAGTTTATTAGGGGAAGAAATACTCCAGGAGCAGTATGGAGTGGAAAATCTTCAGCACCAAAGTGCTCAGCAGTTCTCTCAAGAGCACACCCCATTTTGTATTCATCCCTCCACAAGACTGTGCTCTGGAATCTTGACAGTTAATTAAGACTAGGCACTACAGGAAGGGTAAAAATTATTCAGAAGAAGTTGGCCAAAAAATTCAAATAATTTTGGTGTTTATGACGTATATGAGCCTAAATCAGTTGTATAGTGCAAGTAAATGAAACAATAGGCAACACCCCTCAGCCTGAGTCTCAACTGTTATGTAGTTGGTGGGTCAAAAAAGCAAGACTCAGACAATATTTCTTGAAAAGCTAACACTTAGAAAACAGTGGGAAATTTGCATCAATGATGTAAATGTAACTCCAGACATCAGAGTACAACAGCATTATAAATAAGAAGATTTAGGTGGAAAGAATCTCTTTAAAAATCTGGTTGGAGCGTGATTTCTTTGATTTCACCTTTTTAGGTAATTCTATTTATTAATTTGGTTTTTGTTTGTGTATTTATTTATTGGTTCTGTACAGAATGTTTTGGGCCTGTTTTCTCATTGGTTTTGAAACTATTATCTTGGGCTGCTGCTCACAGATGTTTCAACGGCTGGATGGATTTTGCTTTATGGGCAGGGAGGAAATTGATGTTGGTTAGCTCAATCATGCTGTAGTAGTTGTTAGTGTGCAACATCACTGCACAGCCATTCAATTTTAGATTTCTAGACATAAGGTTACTGTATGAAGGTTTGGTTAGGAGCTGTTATCAAAAAGACAGCATTAAAACTAAAGTCAGATAGTATCATTCCTCTCATCTTTCATTGGCAGTATTCACTCTTTTCTTTATAAATACTACACTTTCTACTTTTGGTCGCAGTAACAAGATGTTTAATCTTTCTCAATATGTTAAACTGACATGAGTTCAAATGTTACATCACTGCAACTGAGTAAAACTGACGCTATGATAACAGGGCATTCTGCCTTGCTTTTTTTTCCCTTTTTTTTTAAATTTTAGTTTTTATTTTAATCTTTTTTTAAAGCTGATACTAACAGGTCTTCCAAAAATGACTTCACTGAATAAATGCTTACTTTAAGTATAGGCCCAAGTATGTAAAATGTTTCAGCTTCTTAATAGATATTTATTCAAAAGACTAAAGTAAATGTTCTCAAATTTAAAAAGAAATAATAACTTTGCATATCACACTGGAAGAATGAAATTGATTTTATTATGACAGAACGACCCAGTAGGCACACAGTATGCTAGCTAGATAGTAATTCAAAAAGAAACTGAATATTTGAACATGCCTCATTAAGCAACTATCACTGTGATTTATTTTAATTTTTTAAGGGAGAAAGGAGTTTTGGGGAGCAATGATTACTTAGAATGTACATAATTATGTCATGTAAAATAGATGGTTCTAGCACTGTGTAATGTTACTATCTTTTTAAGTCAATAGCATTTATTAATTGACTAATCATATTTGCTCAGCCTTTTAGTCTGGAGTTAATTATTTAAGGCCATGGAAAATGTCAAGCCTCATAAACTCTTTTTCAAGTGATAGGTGTAACAAGTACAATAATGAACCTTCTAATTTTTTTTCTTTTAACTTTTTCTTACCCTTTTTTAGTTGAAATGACATTATAGTATAGGTAGAAATAAAGTTGTAAGACAAAAGACATTTTGAAACAAACAAAAAAAATCTCTTATTTAATGCTTAACCATTTCTCAATTGCAATTTGACAGACAGTAGCTTGCGTCTCCAAAATTATTGTTGTCTTATTCATAGCAGAGGATCAGTTTGAATTTTTTTTTTCACTCTTGTCCTGAATTTTGAAATTTTGATCTTTTTAATCAAAACTCATTTTTTACAGTTGGTGGGAGAAGAGAATGAATCAATGTTGTTTCATTTTCTTTATTTGTTTAAATGAAAACAATATTTCTATTACATTTTTAGAATTATCTGAGGAGTTTGCTGAAAAGTGATACCCATTAGTCATTCTTTTTCTTCCTGCCTGTTTTTTAGTCAGGTTTCCACTGGCTAATAATAGATCTATCCAGTAAATGCAGTAGCTATTTCATTAATTTTGTAAATATTCAATTTTTATTAGAAAATGTCCCTAAATCTGACAAAAAGGACCAAAAATTATTTGCATTTGCTGGAGAAAACTAATTTTTAGATCTAAAGATAAATTTGAGTTTCTTTTGTAATGATTTTTGTATTTGCTTCTTGACAGCCTGTTTCTAATTCTGCTGGCAACATTATCATCTCTAGTTTTGATTGATGATTGTACTTTGGGAAGACATTTACAATTTATGTAATGTCCCGTAAGAGAGTACCTCACTGCCAGCACAAAAATGCTGTAATTTAAGACATGTCACTTTCAATAACTATATAAGGGTTAAGTACATATAATGAATACTTAGATACCTCCTTAATCACACTATTATAAATGTTTTACCCTGTGTTAATTCGGCATTTACATTAAACATGAAAAAGCATAAATCCAGATTTGCACATGACTTCAGACTATGCCTAAAAGAAAGATTATTCTTTACACTTACAAATAGTTGTGACTTCTGAATGTCACTAATGGCACCTGAAATGACTTGACAGAGCTCTTAAGAGGTCAGGTTAGTCCAGCTTCTGTGAAAAGCTGGGAATTCAACTGAAGCCATATGCAGAGTATAAAAAAGGGAAAAAAAATAGTGGGGTAAAATGAAAAGTCTTTTATGGAAGTAAAATAAAGCTTTGAACCAGTAGTATTTGATAGATCACTTGAGAAAGCTCAGAAAAAAGGATGAATTAATTTTTATTTTGTTACTTTGATGTAGAGCAAAATAGTACATGAAGGAAAATAAAATGTAATGGAGTATGATATGGAGGTATGAGAAGAAATTGTAGCAAATAGAAAATAAAGAAAAAGAACATTCTACCTGTGAAAAATGAAACATGCCTCTTGATTCTGTAGCAGTAAATTGTTTGTCATTTGTGAGTAATCTGCAAAAGTAAGTGACCAGTGACACAGTCAATGAAACAGAAGGAAAAGACAAACTGGATGGGTAACCACCGTGGTTTAAGACCTGCCACCAACCACTGCAGCAGCAGGATGGGGGAGAGAACGGGAACAGTGAAAGTGAGGAAACGTATGGGTTGAGATAAAGGCAGTTTAATAGGGAAAGCAAAAGCTGAGCACACGAGCAAAGCAAAACAAGGAATTCATTCACCACTTCCCAAGGGCAGGCAGGTGCTCAGCCACTGCCAGGAGAGCAGGGCCCCACTGCGGTAATGGTGGCTTGGGAAGATGAACACCACACTCTGACTGTTTCCTCTCCCTCCTTCTTCCCCCCACTTTACATACTGAGCATGAGGTCCCACGGTCTGGCATGTCCTGTTGGTCACTTGGGGTCACTGGTCCTGGCTGTGTTGTCTCCCAGGTTTTGTGCACCTCCAGCCTCCTCACCGGTGGTGTGGCACGGGAAGCAGGACAGGCCTTGCTTCCGTGCAAGCACTGCTCAGCAAGAACAAAAATATACCTGTTATCAACATTGCTTTTAGCAAAAATCCAAACCACCACCCCATACCAGACACTGTGAAAAAACCACTACCCATGATGCCTTAGGTTTTAACTTTTATATTTTTCAAATCCTGTACTGCTAGTGTAACTCTGAAGTTTCCTGTAGCTCGTTCAGTGCTGTTCTCTCATGCTAAGACAGACATAACAAAACCTCTCCAGCTCACTCTCCAAGGGCACCCAGACCAAGAACTGTAAACTATCATCTTGGGGAGAGGGGGGCAAGCTTGGGGAAATTCCATCCTTGGCTGGGTTCTGGTTAGTGAATTTATGCTGATATAAAAGTGTGAAGAACTCGTGAGCTGTCATTGTCCATTTTGGGATCCCCTCAGGCAGGACCCTCTGGAGCCCAAAGTGTGCATATGAAAGCCTTTCAAATAAATACCTCCTTTATTCCTTTATTTGTGTCTAGTCGCTGTTTCTAGGTAGCCATTTAAGGCATCACCCCAAGTCATAATCAGCACAGTATCTGACTGGCCCACACAAATCAAATTAATATAATCATGGCATGTAAAAGTGTGTGCTTAGATATGCCAGATGATTCACATTGGAAAGAATATTTTCTTGTAAACTGCCAATTAACATAGACTGGAGAAATATAAGAGTCTTCAGCATAATTCTAGAAATTGGTTTAAAATTACTCTGCATATATATATATATATTTAAAAAAACGACAGTGCTGTCATAATACAAAAGACAGATGTGGAAGAAAATATAAACTTATAATAGTTTATATAGAAAATATAATACTAATAATAGTTCGGGTTTTTCCACATCTATGTCTGAAATAGATTGCTTGGTTCTCATTCTACTTATGGAAAAGTGGTAGGTGAAATTAAAATGTTTTAGGATGGTGTGCCATGAATAAAGGCAGAGGATCTCCAGAAAATGAGAACACTGATATTTTTACCACAGAGAGATGCTCATGCAGGCTATGTTTTTATTAGCTGGTCACTAAAATCTGTTCCTCCTGATTCAACAGAAGCAGATCAATAGGTAAAATAGACAGTTCTGTTTTTCCTCATGTTTCTACTGTGTGTGACCCATGGAGTTTACATAAGATAAAGCTGGATACTTGGGCCAAATATCCCTATATACATATGGTTTTTAAGTTCTCTGAGGAAAACTTATTCAGTAAAACTTTGTTTCCTTAACTACAAACACTTCCACATAGCTGCTCAGGAATCATACTGGCATTTCAGCTATTTCATGTGGATGACTAGGACATTATTGCATTTGTATGTTCACAACACCATTGCCTTTATAATCCATATAAGAACAAAACCTCATTTCTGTTCATGGTCTTGCTGTTAACCCGTATTTCAAAAAGACATTGTGTGGTGGCTGCTGCACAACCCAAATGTGTTTTTTGTTTTCTCAATGTCTGCAGAAAAACATCAGAGAGGAGTGTTCATCCTTCAACTGCAGCAACTAATACAGAACACTGGATTGCATTAACAGTTCTGTTATACTTACAGTTTGAAAAGTAAAACAGTAGTTGCTAGATATGCTTTTCTAGTGGTTTAATGGAAAACAGGATAAGTTCGTGCATAAATGTTTGGTGGTGAGGGAACAGCTCAGGTGCCCTGCCATGAACTCCTCTTTGGCATCCTCCCTTCCAATTTTCAGAGCCTACACTTGTCTTCAAAGCGAGAGTGGGGGAGAGCAGCTCTTCAGGTGAATTTTACAGCCCATGCCTTATCAGTAAGTGGCAAGTCAGATCCAAGTGGGCAAATCTGTCTCAGTTCAAGTGATGACCAAGGCCTCTGAGACACCAGAGCCACTGGTAGGCAGCTCCAGGCTTATGAATGGAAAGCTAAAAGATGCTGAGTGCAGTGCTTGCCATTTTTATGACACACAAAGACCACTTCAGGTGGTCAGAGTAGCTCAAGGACCTTGTTACTGGCATGTGAACAGAGTTTATGTCATGGGACCCGGTGGCTGTGTGGCCATGACCCACAGCCTGATGCCTCCTCTGGGCAGGAGAGAACATTTGGGTCTTGTGGTGAGATTCCTGTTTAGCTTCTTCACGTGGGAATAGGTACCAAAGAGGAAAGCTGCTCTGCAAACACAGTCTGCAAATCAACTGCAGAAAATGGGCATAAGGGCAGGATTCTCTTGAAAACCATAGTAGTGCCTCATTTTAAATTGCTAATGTAGAGACGTCTATAAAGCTAGAGATTCAGAAATTAAATCTTAATCTAGTTCTTTCAACCTTTTTCATTACAATGAAAAAAAAAAAGAAATTTAGTATAAATGGAAGTTAATACCTTAAAAACTCATTGTCTTGAGATATAATTGAGGCCAAGAGCTTAGCAAGATTCAATGGGGGATTAGACACGTATGTGGATAATAATAACATTCACTGTTATTTCACATAGATTAATTTTCTTTTTTTTGAAAAGATTTAAAACTTAAAAATTATATTAATTGATAGGGATTATGAAACTTCACCTCTTGGAAGATTATTTCATTCCTGGGCACTACAGAGTTTATTTTTTCACATTCCTTTTATGATTGACAGACAGAATTCAGGGTTTGACTGGTCATGAATGTAGAGTAGTAAAAGAGTTTATATACTAATATGCACTTTATTGTGCCAATGAAACTGTGTCAGTTTTATCAGTACTGAAAATTTTGATTACAAATTTTGAGACACACTGAGTAAGATATGAACCTTGCTCTCAATGCTCTCAAACCATTTTTATATTATTCCTCTTTCTTCTTCCCCAGCTCGTTAACATCATATAAATTACTGCTGTGGAAAAATCAAAAAATAATTAAAATTCTGCAGTTTCTAATCCAGCAGAGACTGCATCAGCAGGGCATAAATTTCTACCAAATTCTTTGCTGCATCTTTAAAAATACTTTTTTTTTAATCTGATATCTCTTGATTTTGGTGTGTAGAATTGTCTACCCTGAGAATTCTGGATACTTTAAAGTTAGCTCCCTGAAAACTTCACTGCTGTTAGTTTTATTGTCACAGATTGGTTTGATCTATGTAAAAAGTTTGGAAGTTTAAAGTAATAATGAAATGGGCTCCAAGAACAGCAAATTAATGTAGTTAAATGGTTAAAGTTGGACATAATTTGGAACTTTTTTCTTTAGAATGATGGATCAGACATATTCTAATTAATTCAGTGGTATTCTACAACTGTGCAGTCTCTTGTGTATACCTTTTTTAGCTTTTTATTCTTGAATGAAAAAGCGTAACAGTATTAGAATGATGTTTCATAATGACCTATCAAAGAAGCAAGGTAGAAACAAAGGTTAGAAGGGGAGAACTTGCTGCTCACTAAAAATTAAAGAGCACAGAGAGAGAAACTCAGTATCATTCCTCTTTCTTTTATGGGAATATGAAACAATCAACTGACTTTTTTTCTGGTTTTTTTTTTTCTCCCATTGGAAAAGAAATAAAAATACCCAGTGGTGCATTTAAGGTGGTAATCTCTAGTGATTTTTTTCGCTCAGTTTTTGTCATTAAAGTTCTAGTTTTACCAATGTCTGTTTCAGGATATTGACTATCTGGAAATTGGAAACCTGTTTTATGAACTTCAAGTCAAGTTTTGGAAGTTGGATCATGGAGGGAATTTCAAGGATTTATGTAGTCTCTAATATAACTCTTCTTGGTGTATCTTGATTTTTGAGCAGTTGGAAATAAAAGCAATAAAGAGATTTGTGGTAAATTTTTCATTAAACTTCTATTTGATAAGACTCACTCTGTCTTTGCAGTATATCATCACTGCAAAAGCATTTTCATTCTTTGAAAGTGTTTAATTTAGTGCAAATGAATATACATTATTGGAAAGGAGAATGCACAGATGACAATTTCACTGTTTTCCATTAAGCCAGGAATGTGAGAAGTTGGTGCACAAAATGTCAGAAAACAAAACCTTGCTGTGTGATGAAAAATTGGAACACACAGTGAACCTACTCATATTATACAATTGCCTATAAATATAATAGCAACTTATACTAGTTTCTGTCTGTGAAATTTCTTAGGAAGCACCTTAATTTTTAAAAAGTGCAATATCAAAGGTAGGCTGAAAGCTTACAATTCATAATTTTGTCTTAAGATATAGGGGGAGCAGATAAGTGTTGGGGCTGGGGATTTAGCTATTTGTGCTTTTTAATTGAATGTTCAGGTTTTATTATATAAAACTAAGTAGGCATTCACAGTGATATCAAAAGTCACATCTGTCTGTAAAACTTGACATCAGACAAGACGTTTCTGCCTATAACATTAAGGCTGTAATATTAAGGATCTCTAAATAAGATCCTTTAATTTTCAGGTTAGATTAATAAATTATGAACATTGGCTCTGGAACTCAACTGTTGATTAATCCTGAATGGGAACTCATTTAATCCAGCTTTTTAAAGGTTGTCCATCGGGTCTAAGTTTTTTAATCAGTGGAAATAATTGTTCCCTCAAAGGCTGATTATTTCCCTTCTAAAATATCTTAAATGAAATGCTGAGTGGGTTACCTAGATACTCTTTTAATCCTAAAGAACTTCCCTAGCATCACCCAATAAATAATGACAAAGTAAGGATTTAAACAGATTCTCTGTGTTTTAGACTGTTAATATACTTTTAATGGGAATTTCTTTTTTTTAATGTTGCTAGCTGTATATCTACACATTTAGTTACACAGATATCTTTCTGAAACTGGTCCTGATTTCGAAAGGATTTGTCACTTTTTCTTCTCTCACCCAGTGCATTTGTTTTGCCATGCATACAAAGTAATTTAAAGTTGTTAGGTTTTACTTGGGGTTTATATTTGGTGCTTTTTTTTGTGTTTGCTCATTTTGATATTGCTTGTATACTTGTTTGATTTTTTAATTATATAAAAGGCATATTTTCAAATTGGTCTGGTGCAGGACTAGCTACTATATTATCTTGATATGTCTGAATGTCCTTAAAGGGATAGTCTTCATCATTAGGAAAAAAAAATTCTTACCCATTTTTCATGAACCAAAAAAAATCAAGATTTTTGTGATAAACTTCATTTAGTAAGCAAAACCAAGTCTGAATTAGAAAATATGCATAAATTAGAAAACCTTTAGAAGCCATAAGTGCTTCCATAATGGTTTCACGAATATGAATGAACCATATGCAATGTGATTTCCTGAAATAGTTAAATATTTTGTTACCAGTTGTTTGGACTTGTACTTTAAGTGGCCTTTTGCTTCAGTACCTTTAAGATAATATTTTTGCTTGACACAGGGAAACATTGAATCTTTTGGACTACTCCTATTGTTCATCTATATACAAAACCATCAATATATCTTATGCTTAAAAAAGCTATATAAAATCTAAATCACTTCCCCTAAAGGTGTATAATCTATGGAAGATTGTCATGCTGTCTGTACTGTAAAGCTACCATTGATTTTTATGAGGATCTTTAGGTGCTTTTGAGAATCTCATCCAATAGCTGCAGTCTCAAGGTATTGGATATTTAGTTGACTAAAAGCAAAATTTTTTATCTATTGTGCTTGTATCATTAATTTTATACTATATTATTTTCATTTATCTATTCCTCTGTCTGCAGGAACTATCATAATGATTAAATGTCCTGAGTAAAACATGTCAGCTCTTATTATGGGAGAAGAATTTGTGGTGAGGGAAATAAAATTACAGTGTGTTAGAAAATAACATAAATGATGCCAATGGACTTAATTAATCAGAAATGTTACTGGATACTTAGTGCTGCCTCTTCCTAATCAAGACACTAATCTCTAAACAGTTTCCATCATCATCACTATCAAAAGGTACTAGAGTTTATTATTATTTCTGTGTTATGATCACTGCAAAAAAAATGGAACAGATGTAATTGTCCCTCTAATGTAATTTCTGCCTAGACTAGGGCAAAAAACCACAGAAACTGCTAAACAGCATAGCAATAAATGAATCCATCAACAAAAATAACAACCTTGTTAACTAGAGTTTAGTTTGGCCAAAGAAGCATAAAATGAGATGAAAAAGAGGAGTTTAATGTACCCATCTATGTCTCTTTAACTGCTTGTTCCCATTTAATAAAAACTTCTCAGGTTCTAACTGCAAAAATGGGGACTTTGACTGCTTAAATGCTTTGGGAAACTGCTTTCTATCATTCAGGGTTCCTTAATAGTTCTTTTTGTAGTATAGTCCATATTTAATTGCAGCGCTAAATGTGATGAAGGTCTCAGAAAAAGTGCACATCACGAGGAAACAGAGAAAAAATTAGTGAGGCAAAGTTAATCAGTGTAAAGAAGAAAATGCTCAGAGATTCAGAATGTGGTCATCATATCTCCTCTGGCTGAGAACTTATTTAAGAGAGAGGACAATCTGTAAATGTAATCAGCATTATTAATGATAATGATGATAATAATAGTAGCAATAAAATTTATTATCCCTGAATACATAACTGCAATTTTTATTTATATTTTATATAACACATTCAAAGAAAATAGAATACATGGCAATTTGAAAAAGACTTTGGAAGCATAGTACTGAAAAATATCCTTTAGTTAAAAGTAAACACACACTTCCCAAAGAACTCCTTCTGTGGTTGCATAAATCATTAGCATCACTTAATATGTACCTCTTTTATGGTGAAACATGAAAATTGGATAATAATTTTTATTTCTGCAGGAAAAAAAATATATATTGGAAAACTTCAAAATGCATTTCAAAACATGGCATTGATACATTCATGTATGTCTGCATGCATCGAATATACAGAACTTCTTGTTTTGCTCTTCGGTGTAATGTTGTGACTTACAGTTGCTAGGGAATAGAAAAGCTCAAAATGAAAACAAGATCAGCACAGGCTGTTTTGCAAACACATTATTCAGATCTTAGTTTCTGATTTGTCTGTCTCTAATGATTTACAAAGACTTCTTTCAAATGTGGAATGTACTAGCTGTTATATATACAAACCATTCATTATAGGAAGCACAAAATAAAGGATGAGTACATGTATTTTAATTGTTTAGTCAATGCTATTTGACCTGCTGGTTTTTTTCCCCCAATTTAATGGTCAAAGAAGAGGAATGTATCAAATTGTGCCACAGAGCATCACACAAAGAATAGTTGTCTTTTGTCAGCTTGATAAGACTCCATCATAGTGATATCATTATCAAGTCAAAATATGAATTAGAGTAAAATCAAAACCCTTGCATCTTGCAGAATATCGAAGCAAGCGAAAAACCACAATATCTAGGGTTCTACCAAAATTCAATTATAGCTGAAATATACATATCTGCGTTCTAATATGGCCGTGCCTTTCTACGTGATTCTTCTTCAGGATATGCTGCTGGAAAATGATCATGTAAACTGTAAATAGTTACAAAGATGGGAAACTTAGTAATTCAATGTGGTCTATTTAGTGCAGGATCTAACAAAAAAAAAAGCCATCAGTGAGAAGAGGAACTGTGGTAGTTTAGTCCGGAGAAGAGGAAATAAAACATGGACATGATAAAAAACAGGTGCAAAGACAAAAGAAAGGCACTGCTTCCATGAGCCCTTCTGTACAGGACAAGCAGTAGCAACCATATTTAAGCCAAGGACTTTGAATATAAGTAACAAAATGTTTATAAAAGTGAGAATAGTCAAGCACTTTAATATGCTGGCCAAGGCAGACCACAGAATTTCTTTCAGAAGATCCAAAGAGAAAATTAGTCAAGTGCCAGGTCTGCCCATATGTCTCAATGATTCCTTGATACAGTTCTATAACACAAATCTTGATTTCTAAATCATTCTGTTATGTATTATAGGCATTTCTTGAATTATTTCACCATAGATGGGTGTTAATATCAAATAAGTGGTTTCTAACCATCTGCAATGTTGGTGACTGTTACTTGTGACCAGTTTTGGCAAAAGCAGAAATGATTGGCTGTCACAAATGTAGCACAATGGCACATTTTATTTTGCTCTAAATTTGTCTTAGAATTCCATTTATCCAACATCCTTCTGTTTACTTAGGCTCAGTAGATACTAGCTTTCTTGGAATAAAATTGTACATGATTTCTATGACTAGTAGAGTATGAATAAACAGAAGTACAAGTTTCACTGAAATTCTGTTCAAATTGAGCAGATTGTTGGAACTGACCCGTTTTCCCTTGCAAACGTAAATTGTTCAACTAGATTAGAATCAGACTGGAAAATCCACAAGGTCAAAGTTTATATCTGGTATGCGTTTTTGACAGATAAAATATCACAGGCGAGAAAATCATAGAATCATAGAATATGCTGAGTTGGAAGGGACCCAAGGGATAATTGAGTACCATTCCTGGCCCTGCACAGGACACCCCAAGAATCACACCATGTGCCTGAGAACATTGTGTGAGCACTTCTTGAACTCAGGCTTGGTACTGTGACCACTGCCCTGGGGAGCCTGTTTCAGTGCCCAACCCTCATTTGGGTGAAAAACCTTTTCCTGATATCCAAACTAAACCTGCCCTGACACAACTTTAGGCCATTTCCTTAAGTCCTGTCACTGGTCATAAGAGTGAAGAAATCGGTACCTGCCCTTCTGCTTCCCCTCATGAGGTTACTGAAGACTACAATAAGGTCTCCTTTTGGTCTCCTTTTCTCCAGGCTGAACAAGCCAAGTGACCTCACCTGCTCCTCATAAGGAGGACACTGTTGGCCCTCCTGGCTGCCAGGGCACTGCTGTCTTGTGTCCAACTTGCCATTGACCAGAATCCCCAGGCCTCTTTTCACTTTTCAGCCTCTCATTCCCCATCTCATACAGGGGTATGAGGCAACATCCAGGGTTGCCCCATTCCAGGTACAAAATTCAGCACTTGCCCTGGTTATAGTTCACACAGTAGTGCCCATCTTTCTAATTTTCCAAGGTCTCTCTGCAGGGCCTCTCTGCCCTCAAGGGAGCTCCTCCCAATTTAGTGTTGTTGGCAAGTTTAATATTCTTTCAAGTCATGTGTCCTGCTTATTTATGAAGCTGTTGAAGAGCACTGGGAGGAGGATATAACCCTGCAGAACCCCACAAGTGACCAGACACCAGCCTGATGTCACCCCATTCACTGTCACTCTTTGTACTTGATCCCTGAGTCAGTTGTTCACCCATCACAGAACGTGGTTATTCATCTGTGTGCTGGACACAAGGATCCTGTGACAAACAGTACCAAAAGCTTTGCTGAAGTCCAAAAAAATCACATCTACTACTTTTCCTAGGTCAACAAGGTGGGTTGCCCTGTCAGAGAAGGAAATAAAGTTCAACAAGCAGATCTTCCCTCTCATGAAGCTGTGTTGGCTGTAACCAGTGACTGCATTTTTTTTTTTTGGTAACATTTTTTATCAGGGATAAACCAGCATGAAATTAATAAATGATAATTAATGAAATGCTTATTTCTTAGAGGAGGAGAATTTTGAATTCTTTGATTTATTTAGTGAAAAACTCTCCCAGTGTAACGCTTGAATTCTAAATAACACTGCTATTATAAATATATTTATGTCTTCTTAGATTAATTTTTCAGCCTTTTTTCAGGCAACATCCAGCTTTGAAAGGGGAACTAACTGTAGGTGAGTTTGGGATGCCAGTACTGCTAGTACAGGTAAATAATCCATCAATATACTGAGTGAACTTTACTCAGTTGCCAGAACAGTGTTGTCTCCTGTGGTGTCCCCCGCTGTGGAGGGGACCTGGAGAGCAGGAGACATTTCTGCCAGTGCAGGCTGGGTTCCTGCTGGGGCAGCCCCCACAGGAGGGCTTGGCAGGTGGTGTCACTGACTGAGTCCAAGGGCTAGTCTGCACAGGGAAAGACACTCAGAAAAATCATTCTGAATTAGTTATTTAAGTCATATGACTAATTTGTGTTGAACACCTGATTGGACCCTCTCATAGAACACTGTAATGACCTTAATTTGATTTGGCTTGATTTACTCTGGGAGCAATTCGAACTCATTGAATTAAACCCTGGTTAATTTTCATTACAGCTTTCACACAGGGATTTTGTGCAGTTTAACTGAGCCGCTTTGTATTTACTCAGTATGTTAACTGGAAATAACTATCTTGAATTACCCTGTATAGGAAAATGTAACTGAATTGTAAATGTAACTGAAACCAGAAAAAAAGTATTAGAATTACTTAATTAATTATTTCAGATACTCATTTCACACATGACCTGCCACCCCCCCAAATGAACACGCATATTTACATGCTTAGAGATAAATAAAAACTGTTGGGTTGCTTTTGGACTGACAGTTTTATTAAAGTAATTCTTCAGAATTTTACAAAACAATTCAATAAAAAAATATTTCTAAATTTGGTTTTGTCAAATCCTAATCCCCAAATTCCTTTTCTTGAGAAAGTTTGATCTCATGTCCGATATTCTGTGTTTTAATTACTCGGCATGAGAGTAATGCAAGTTATTCAGCATATCCTCTCCTCTCCTCTCCTCTCCTCTCCTCTCCT